>JAOWLH010000002.1:0-440000 GCA_027405865.1 Salix purpurea | reverse complement strand
ACCCTGTAAGGTGAAGATTTGAACTTGATCTGTTCTTGGTCAATTTCTTGAAAAATGGGAGACCGGGTCACTTTCAATTTCATATTTTTGTGCTGTTTCGAAGCTTTTTATGTGTGAGTATGTTGAGTCCGTCTTCACTGTTTTTTGGATACCAAATATCAATCCTTTTGTTTTAGGGCTTTTTAGTGAATTGTTATTTGTGTCGGTTGTCTCTAACTTTGAGTTTGTGCCTGCATTCTGAAGAAATATAAAAGTTAAGCAACTTTTGCAATATTTCTGATAGTGTTTATTTATGACTCTAAAATATAAAAGATAAAAATAGTAAAAAAAAGATGAAATTGTCTTTGGCAATGGTTTATAAAACAAAATGAATTATCTTGTTTCATTCATGACAAAATGTAATATGATTTTTTTTTTAATTCAATAACACGTTGAACTTTTTAGTTTGCTTAATAGAGTCTATTACAAAAGATTTCATATAACAAGATGCTATTAAATGAATTTCAAGCGGTGAATGGAGTGCTTTTGCATATAATATGATTTGCCAGGACAATTAAACCTAAATTTATCCTCCTTCTTGGAATTTTCTTTCCAATAATCAGATTCTATAGTTTCCTTGTGTTGGTTTAGAACTCTGAAAATCTCTTTAATTCTGAACAAAGTAAATTGAAAATCCACTAATATGCCAAGATGATGGATTGAAACCATGATTTTCATTTCAAAGCATTTTTTTTTTTTATCAAGATGTATCGTTGATAGAATCAAGAGCTTGTTTCTGGCATGGAAGTTTGTGTAGTTTGAATCATTTTCATTCTGCAACAAAATGCTGTTCTAATTGTATCAGATTTTCTGTAAGTTTTGGTTATTGTTTATGAAGTGAAAGATATGGAAGAAGGGAAGTCATGTATGCAGAGAGAGTGGTGATTCAAGATGGGTTTGTGTTAAGCTAAAACTGTGATTTTTTTTCCAGAAGTATTCTAATGGAAGAATCACCAGGTGAAGGCTCAATAGATAAGTCCAGGGTTTTGAATGTAACGCCCTTGCGGACTCTTACTCCAGTATTCTCTTCACCGCCAAACTTTAATTCTTTTCCTCAAGGTTCTCCACCTTTTGTTTGTGTTCCCCCAGCAGGTCCTTTCCCACCTGGATTTTCCCCTTTCTTTCCATTCTCCGGTATTCAAAATCAATCTGTTCCTTCTGGTGACCACACCCCAATATCATCAGCAGTCCCAATCAATTCATTTCGGTCACCTGAGCCTCGATCTGCAAGGGAAGCAAATGGAAATGCTGGGTCATCAAGAAGGGCTTATAAGGCAAGAGGCAAAAAGGAAAAAATTGCCTCTCCTGATGTCGACTTGGATGTGATGGTAGAAAATATTCTCCAATCATATAACCTTGTGGAATTTGAAGAAGCACGACGATATGATGGTGATAAAGATTCTGTAGGACATGTACTCCTGGTTTTCAATCTGCTCCGAAGACAAATCGCACAGCTTGAAGATTCAAAAGAAGCCACACTATCGAAGCGCCCTGACTTAAAAGCAGGCAATGTTTTGATGACCAAAGGAGTCCGGACTAATGTCAAGAAGAGAGTTGGAGCTGTACCTGGTGTTGAAATTGGAGATATTTTCTTTTTTAGAATGGAATTGTGCACCATTGGACTGCATGCTCCCATCATGGCTGGAATAGATTACATGTCTGTCAAGATCAGTCTAGATGAAGAACCAATAGCTGTTAGCATTGTTTCATCTGGGGGATATAAGGATGATGTTGAGGATGATGATGGCTTGATTTACTCCGGCCAGGGCAAAGAAATGGATCAGAAGCTTGAAAGGGGTAACCTTGCACTAGAGAAAAGCTTGCATCGTGGTAACGACATTAGAGTAATCAGGGGTATAAAGGATGTGGGAAATCCAACCGGAAAGGTATATGTGTATGATGGTCTTTATAGAATCCAGGAGTCATGGGTGGAGAAAGGAAAGTCTGGTTCCAATGTTTTTAGATATAAGTTGGGAAGGTTACCTGGCCAGCCTGATGCGTACAAATTGTGGAAAAAAATTCAGCAATGGAAGGATGGTAGTATTCCTAGGACGGGGATTATACTACCTGATCTTACTTCTGGGGCTGAAACCTTACCAGTTACTCTTGTGAATGATGTTGATCATGAAAAGGGACCTGCGTATTTCAATTATTCTCCAACCCTAAAGTATTCCAAACCAGTACCGAGGGATCCTTTTGTTGGCTGTGCTTGCAATGGTGCTTGTCTTCCAGGAAACGAGAATTGTGATTGTGTTCAGAAAAATGGAGGCTATCTTCCTCATATTGTGAATGGGGTTATTGTGAGTCAAAAATCTGTGATATATGAGTGCGGTCCTCCCTGCCGGTGCCCTCCAACTTGCCGTAATCGTGTGTCCCAGGGTGGTTTAAGAGTTCGTTTGGAGGTGTTTAAAACTAAGGATAGAGGTTGGGGCTTAAGATCCTGGGATCCCATACGAGCTGGAGCGTTTATATGTGTGTATGCAGGAGAAGCTGTCGATGATTCTAAGGCACAAGAGCTTGCAGGTGAAAACGAAGACAATCACATCTTTGATGGTACCCGCATTTATCAGCCAGTGGAAGTTTTGCCTGGTGATTTAAATAATGCTCCAAACCTTCAATATCCTCTTATAATAAATGCCAGAAATGCTGGGAATGTAGCTCGTTTTATAAATCACAGTTGCTCTCCAAATCTGTTCTGGCAGCCAGTTTTACGGGGAAATAGCAAGGAGTTTGATCTCCATATTGCGTTTTATGCTATCAGACACGTTCCTCCTATGACAGAGTTGACATATAGTTATGGAATGGTACCACCTGAAAAAGCAGATCACGGGAAGAAAAAATGCTTATGTGGATCACCAAAGTGCAGAGGTTTTTTCTATTGATGGTCCATTTACTGGAGCACTTGGATAAGGAAAGTCCTATCTAACCCATGCTTCCAGAAGAAGGTTTGTGTTCCAATTTCATCACTTAGTTGTTGCTCGCTTGGGGAAAAATAAATATTTTTCTGTTTTTCCTCAAATTCTCATATATTTCCTGAACTGTTCAATGCATAACAAAGTGCTTTGTGGCTGTTTTTTTAAGTTATTTACAAAATAAATTTGACTGATTATCCCAAGTACACTAAATGATCATCTTTTTTCTTTCATTCATCTTGCATTCGGTTTTACTCATACCTTTAACATGTTTTCCAACCTGGATGCTTCACACTTTGGAAATCATGCATTTTCTTAATAACGCACTTGATTAATTTTAGACCTTGTTTGAATTTCTTTCGGTAAAAACTCTTTCAAGACATCCCATGAAGTGATGTCATAAAACGGGAAAATGGTTTATAGAACTGTAAGTTCATTTGAGTGACTATAACTCTTAAACTAGTCATTTTTTTTCACTCAATGAAGATGTCTGAAGCAGGCCTTCACAAGGCCATCAAGGGGGGACTCTTTTAATGATCCTCATCCAATGTATGCTTGAAAGAAGGTAGAGCACTAGATTCATCATGCAATGGGCTAGAGACATTATAAGCAAATCCTGCATCTTACTGCCATTCATGGTTTAAGAAATCTTAAGTTTTTTAATTTCCAAGTATCAAATATCATATTTGTATTCATGATCGGAGAAGATTAGATACTGGATCGCACAAGTTATATCCTCTGGTCCAACTATAGATTCAGTTGGAACGTTTTGAAAATATATCAGAATTGCTTCGCTGCTACTATGTATGAATGTGTGCTTTCTTATGTGCATAAAAATTTTGGTCTCAATACTTACCTTTTGAGCTGAAGACTCACTTCTGCTTGTTCCCTTTTCCACCATCAGCTATTTTGCAGTCCATGGCGAGAAAAGCACCAGGATGTCTCAGTAAATGCCTGTATTGCCAGCAGCTGTTTGTAGTAATTCGGTCGTTGTAACATGAAACATTAGGATGCAGACTTGTAACTTGGTATAGCTGTTATCCCATGGAGTAGTTCTCGCCTATTTTGTGAAGTTCACTCGTATTTAATAATGATTGATGTGCCAAGAAGTTTTCCTAGTGGCACTCGTTTTTTCTGCTAGTCATTTTACACACACTTAGTTGCATACATTTTTGTTTGAATAGGAAAAAGAGTGATTTGTAGTTGAATATGAAGTGAAGCTTAGGTTTTGATGGCTGTTGTTCCAAGACTTCACCATTTAAAAAAAATTAAAATTGGTTAAAAATCTTGGCTAAAATAGCTTAGTTGAAAACTAATTTGTGAAAATAGCAATCTCACATGTGCAACTTTAAAATTGCATGGCAGAGGCATTTTTCTAGCTTTTCAAGTTGTGCATGTGAGACCGGTGTGTCTCGTGCTATTTTCACAGAAAAGTTTTCAGCTTTCTGCTATGCTCTGCTATTTTTTATTTTCTTTTATTGTCATTTAAAAAAAAAACTGGAGAGGTCCTCCAAAAACACATGCAACTAAAGAAGTTGAAAGGAAGAGATCTGCATCTGCAGTTCAAAGTGATTTTTTTTTATTTTTTTATTTTTATTTTTTAGAAAGACTGCTGTATCAATAAAATCCCCATCCTTGAAAAGAAAAAATAAATAGTGAAGCATTGGTTGGAACAATTTCATTTCAGAGGGTATTAGATTTGGCAAATTAACTTTCATAACTGATTTTAGCAGCCCCAAAATACAAGGCTGCTGCCAAAAACATGGCCAGCATCAAGTTGATGTGCTTTCTACCTCTGTCCAAGAATGGTTCCTCGGTGTCAGAAAAATAATGCTTAACACAGAGATAAGAGATTGTCTAGTTAAGAGTCTTAAAATATTAGTGAACTTCGGGGTGTCCAAAGTCTCAAAGTTTGAACAGAGACAATCTTAAAATAACAAAACCAGGGGCTTTATTTTAATTACTTCAGCCCGCGAAATAACCGTTGGAAATCGTTGTTTGATGAGAAAAATTGACAGCAACGGTTGAGAGAGAGAGGGGGGGAGACAGACAGGGATTGGTAATAGGATTGGTGTGTGTGAGGGAGGTTCTTGTCAAAAAAAATTGTCTTGAAGAGAGAAGTATGTGCCAAAAAAAACCCACTTTTCTTTTGATTTCAATCCAAAAACACTATTTCTTTTCAAATAGTAATTTTCTTTGGATTGATTTCATGTGGGTTGGATTTTGAAGTAACTTTTGTTGCATTTAACTTGTCAGCAGAAAAGGAACAGTTATAAGAGTTGGAGATCTTCTTGTAACATGAGAGCAGCGATAGACCCTCCTTCCACCCCAAAATCAAGGAGGCTGTATCAAATTTGGAAGGGAAACAATTTAATGCGTCTTTGGTCCTGATGCATCATCTCTATTCTTGACAACATTTTTAGGTGGAGGTCCTAGAATAGCATTCTGCATAAAGATGCTGCTGCTGATAATCAGAAATGATGATCCACAGTATGATTATCCAGTACTAGTCGGGGGAATGGTCCTCACTATTATGGCTGTAAATTGAAGTTTCTTGTTAATGATAGACCTCGTGCAGCCAACAATGTTTAGTCTGATCATATAAAATATCATGCATGACTTCTTACTTCTCTTCTGACATCAGGAAGAGATCCATGAATAATCCCTAGAAACTCTCAGCCTCCTGAATAAGATGAATCGATTGGCACCGTTACCCAATCTATGGAGTGGGTTAATAACAAAATTCCTGACTTGAAACTGCCACGTACAAAGGATATAATTTTTTTTTGATACGAGGAAGCCCCACTCCCGGAAAGCGCACTTTATAAGCCCTGGTGAGCAAGTAAAATCCCGGTTGTCCCAGGCTCTTACAAGGAGTGCACGTCCTGACTCGAACTCGAGACCTGCTATGCAAGTACAAGGATATAATTGTTAATGGCCACAGTATTAAATTGAAGTTCTGTGACACTTGTCTGTTATATCGTCCACCTCGAGCTTCACTTTGCTCCATCTGCAACAATTGTACTCAGAAGTTTGATCATCATTGTCCATGGGCGGGCAGTGCATTGTAAGCTACTTCCTGGTATTTTTTAAGATTTGAATCTCTCTTGAACATTTGAATGTTCTGTGCTATCTGAAATATGTTGACGTTTCTGATAACATATGAACACCTTTTTTAACCCGGAACTTATACAATCAAACCATCTCTTCTTTAGGTTATAGAAGCTGATTGAGGTTATGTTCATCTATATGATTGGTTTGCGCATTTGAAAGATTTACAGCAGACTTCATGGAGGGTAAAAGCTATTGATAATCCTCAGACATGTTATTACAGCACTCCAAGCCGGAGAAAGTTGCATTTTTGACTTCGCTCGTGATTCATTCCTGCTGATGTTTTGAAATTCTGAAATTTTCTGTTCCTGCTTTAGAGAGCCTGCATGGTTTTTTTTGTCAGACACTCACCAGCTTCTTTGTGTTGATGCCAAAGTTGTCAGTTTCGCTCGCTTCGGTTGATACTTTGTTTTTACAATCGGAACAAAATATTTCGGTTTTGGAGCGTTTCACCGTGCCGTTTCTGGGTTGTAAATGTTTGGAGAATTAAAGGGATGAGCCAAGCCAATTAATTGTCACTCAGAACCTTAAAATCAGATATTGTTAATGATAATGTTTGGTTATTGTCTCATGATGAAGTCAAAGAGACTAAAACAATGGAGACAAAGGGACATGTCCTCCTCCAATTAAATGCACATAGCAACAAAAAGAATGGCTGGCTAGGATTCAAAGCCAGATGGTAGCACTGGTATAAGTCGACGATAAGCTGGAACCCTAGAATGGCAGGTTTTGTCTGGTCTGTGTTGAGCTCATGGGAGGCTTGTTGAGAGAAATTGCCTCACTGCATTATCAATGATAAAGCTGACAAACAAGCCCTGTTGATGCCAGACAAATCTAAAGAGAAGCCTTCACTGATTATTAGTGTGATTGAAGTTGTTTTTTAAAGTTTTTTTTTGTTTCGTTAAGAAACACATCAAAATAAGATTTTTTTTAATTTTTTTAAAAAATTATTTTTAATATCAATACATAAAAATAATTTAAAAACACCAAAATAAAATAATCTAAAATAAAATAAAATAAAATTTCAAAAATATTTTTAAAATACAGCGTAATAGCTTCCAGTTGCTTAAAACGTGCACCTCTTCTTGGCAAGGCAGCATTGGAAACATTTGCTTTCAATAACTTCAACTCTATGTTTCCACTTCCCTTTTTCTTACAATTTTCACAGTTTAAGATTAATCAAATAATAATAAAAAATTGCTATAAACCATTGATTTTTCTTTTCCAACGATAAGGGTATCCTCGGATCGATTATCCTTGTAAGAAAATAAATAAATAATAAATCTTTTCTTAAGATGATCTTAAAATAATATCATTTTCCATGATAATATTTTCTGTGGATTATCATAGAAATAAATAAATAAATAAAAGGAAAACACAGAGAATAAAAAATAATAACGAGTGAATAAATGGAAAGACAAGAGAGAACCGCGTGGAGACCACGTTCAATTTGCAAGAAAATGTTGTGCCATCACGATTGGTTGACGATGAACATGGATGGACACTCCTCTTGCCAGCCTACTACCCGCCCATGTCAAATTCTTTTTTTTTCTTTATTAGATTATTGAATAATAATTGAAATAAAATCTAATTAGTTCATTAATAATATTAATTTACATATATTTTCAATCATAAATAAATTTTAATTTTATGAACCTCACATGCATTTAATTCATATTTGAGAGAGTGATTGAGATTATTTTTTAAAGTGTTTTTCGTTCAAAAATATATTAAAATAATTTTTTTATTTAAAAAAAATTATTTTTGATATCAACACATCAAAATAATCTAAAAATACAGATAAATTTAATTTTAAATAAAAGATATAAATATTTTTTTATCTAAAACACTTTAAAAATAGTGTGAAACGCAATCTAAAACTAAAACTAGCACTTATATATATATATATATATATATATATATATATATATAATTTGAATAAGAAAAATAATAATTAAAAGGCATAAACGTATAGTAAATAAATAAATAAGCAATAATACAGGCGGAAAAGCCGCGAGAAATTGAAACATCCGCCCCGAACTCATCGTTGCCAGCATCTCCCCCCCAACCTCTCTCTCTGTAACAGAGTTTTGTCTAGACAGAGAAAGAATCGAATAAACTCAAATAGTGTTAAACTAAAGTTTTAATCTTTACAAAAATTAATAAGAGAATCTTTGTCTTGGTACAATCACCCCCACCCCAAAAATAGGAGAAAAAAGAAAAACAGAGAGGGAAACTCCTGGTTAAGCAAGAAGCAGCACTTGGTTTTTGATCCAAAAACCTCTCCACCTTCCTTTTCTCCCTTCCTCTTTCATATTCCCACTCCATTAATATTTACAAATATTGGGTTTCTATTACATTTCCAAGAAGGAAACAAAGATTGGATCTTTTTGGCTTTGGTATGTGTGGATAGATAAAAAGAAGGGTGCGTGTGTGTGTGCGTGCGCGTGCTTAGAGGTTGGTAAATATGAATCCAAATTTGGGTTTTTCTTCTACTGCTGCTTCTCCTGCAAGAGGTGAAGGAGTCGGGGGAAGTGGAGGGATGGACAAGGGTTATAAGCCTAAGAGGTTATATCAAGTTTGGAAAGGAAGCAATGTTAGTGTTTCTCTCTCTTTCTTTGTCAACCTTATTCTTTGATTTGTGTAACGGGGTTGTTTGATCGTTCGCTGAATTGGGTTTTGATTATTCTCTTTGTTTTGGATGTGTGTGGTGCAACTTGGAAATTTGGGTTTTTTATTAGCAATTTGATTTTGTTGATCGTGGATGGAGGTTGACTTAGTTGTGTTCAACATTTTAATGTGGAAATGAACGTATTTGATCT
Source organism: Salix purpurea (assembly GCA_027405865.1). Taxonomy (NCBI): domain Eukaryota; kingdom Viridiplantae; phylum Streptophyta; class Magnoliopsida; order Malpighiales; family Salicaceae; genus Salix; species Salix purpurea. The sequence goes on along the minus strand of JAOWLH010000002.1, from coordinate 431,116 downwards.
TAATTATTATGTTTGATGAAATGTCTGGATGCATACTGGACTGGTAGATTTAATTTTGTTTGGTCATAATTGAAATTGGTTCATGAAGTCGTTTCTCGTTGTGTTGAACTTGGTTGGATTCTGTAAATAATCTCACCCTGCAATTTTGATGCGTGATTAGTGGCAAGAAGCTTGTTCGTTTTCTGGTTAGAGTTCTCCTTTAACATCCCGACTTTTTTTTTAATCAATTTAAGAAAATCTACCTCTGGTTCATTGTTCTTTATCAGTAGATCAGCTAGTTTAGTCTTGGATTCCTTGTGAAGTTTCAGCTGATCATTTCTTGATTCACTCGATCAATTTGCTGAGTATTTATCATGTTGCATTTGAAATGCACACATCCTCATTACAGTTTTTATAAAAAAAAACTCTTGAATGTGGTTTCCTTTAATGAAACTGTTGCATTGATGAGCTTTAGTTGTTTGTTCTCTTGATTTCATCAGAGATTTTTCTGTGGTGGGAGATTGATCTTTGGTCCTGACGTGGCATCAATTTTTCTATCAATGCTTCTTATTGCTGCCCCTGCTATTGGTTTTTGTATAAAAGTCTACAACAAGATTTTGGACAAAGGTACAAAAAATCCTGCTCGGTGGTATCCTGTATTTTTCGTGGGCTCAATCCTTACTGTATTGGTAAGTATTTCATTTTCAATTTGACTTCAAGCAGTGATAACAAAAGGCAGAGTTGCAATTAACTTAATCCTAAAGGAAGCACAGAAAATGAATGAAATGCAATTATTATGGAATTCGGCTGTTTATTTTCGCTTCTTTATGGGATCTTTCTCTTGCAGCTTATGATGTGAGTTTTTGCATATTATGAAAAAATTAATAATAAAGTAAACTTTTTTTTGTAGGATTTATTGTTTCTCTTCTTAACATCTTCTCGGGATCCTGGAATAGTCCGTAGAAATACAAGGCCTCCTGAGCCAGATGAAACAGGTGACGTAACCCCATCAATGGAATGGGTCAATGGGAGAACCCCCTATTTGAGATTACCTCGGACAAAAGATGTGATGGTAAATGGCCACACAGTTAAAGTTAAGTACTGTGACACCTGTTTGCTCTATCGTCCTCCCCGTGCTTCTCATTGTTCAATTTGCAACAACTGTGTTCAGAGATTTGATCATCACTGTCCATGGGTTGGTCAGTGTATTGGAATAGTAAGTTCAAGTTCCCTGTGGTGCAATTTTATTTTTCCAAGCAAATAAAGTTAGATAACACTATTTTTTTGTGGGACAACCAACAAATTCAACTTTTTTGGAGATAGTCTGCATGTTCTGGAAAGAAGATTTATTAAACATGAATAATAATTTCAAAATTTTCCTCTTTTGTTTCAATTAAACATATCTGTCATGGAGATCATTGCTAAGTACAGTTATGGGAATACTATCATGGGAATGAATAACATCTCTTGTCATTCTCATTGTTTATTTGCTCCTCATCAGATACTGCATCCTTTTCTATTGAACTTGGTGCTCCCTGATTGCCCTAATAACTCTATTAACACTGCATCTAGACCTTAGCTATAATTTTAGTGCCAGAAACTGGATGTGCTCAAATTTGGTCTTATTGCATCCATTTGCAACCTGTTGTAAGATGTTTACCTGAAAGGGTAGGCATATCTGGTCACCAAAAGCTGTATGAATTTTAGCTGCTTTAAATTTTGTGATGTTATCATGATTTCTTCCATGGATATTTGCTCTCATCCAAACTGTGGTGCATTTACTTTCAAATAGTAGTTTGATGTCATTCTTTTTCTCCTTTTAGGGGAAAGAAAGAAATAAAGTTCCTTGATGCACACTCTTACATCAATTGAATTAGTGATACCATAATTTCCTATTTAATACTGATCATTGTTTTGGACTATTTAGGAAAGTTAGGTCTCTTATTCTGGAAAAGTTTTGGACATTGAAATGTTAGGAATGACATGATTTATTGTTGATATTAATATCATGCATGTTGCCAAATCTGTGGCATTTTAGCAGTAATCTTGCAAAAATCACTTATAGCTGACCATGTAAAATACTGACTACACTAAGTTAAAGTACAATCGATAGACACAAATGTCCTTTACACTTTTGGGCTATATGTTTTCAATGGAGAAATGGTGATGACTCAATTAGCAAGGCAAGGAAGAAAAACAAGATTAATTATTTGTGATTTCAATTTCTGTGAATAAGCAAAACAGCCTCATCGATTCATGCAGTTTGTAATATGATTGTATCACACAATGTTACCTTTCTGTGGGGAACTTACTGTATCATCATGTCTTGATCTGGTTTGCAGCGTAACTATCGGTTCTTCTTCATGTTTATATCGACAGCAACCATCTTGTGCTTATATGTTTTCGGGTTTAGTTGGATCTTCATTCTTGATGGGAAGCCAAATGTATGGAAAGCTATATCACACGATGTACTCGCTGATTTTCTCATAGTGTACTGCTTCATAGCTGTCTGGTTCGTTGGTGGCCTCACAGCTTTCCATTCCTATCTGATTAGCACAAACCAGGTGACATTTTTATCCAAAAATAAACTGGGCCAACTAGTTACTCTTTAAATCATTTTTGACAATTTCTTGTCCTTTTCTTTGTACAGACAACGTATGAGAATTTCCGCTACAGGTATGATAAGAAGGATAATCCATATAATAGGGGAGCAATGCAAAATATTAGAGAAATCTTTTTCTCCAAGATTCCACCTTCAATGAATAAATTCCGATCATTTGTGGATGAAGATGAATATATGGCAGTTGGCTCTCTGACAATGAATCTTGGAGATAATTTGGTTGGCTCGAAGGAGAAAATCGACATTGAAATGGGAGCTAAGGTTGCAGGAGCTAGTAACTATTCCCTTCCAGAAATATTGCGAAATTTAGATTACGATGATGATTCTGATGATAATTTAAAGATGGAAGAAGATGGAAGGCAAGGCAAGGACCCCTTCTCTCACGGTGAACTAGATTTGAAAGAATCAGTGCAAACCTCTATTGTTGGAGATGGATCAATAGAATCTTTTCAAGGTCCAGATGCCTTGGATGTAGTGAGGGAATCTGCTAGAAGTTCAAGAGAATCCGTTCAAATTTTCATTGCTGAAGATGGAGCTGGAGAACCTGCTCGAAGTTCCATTGCTGATTATGGAGTGATAGAATCATTGCAAAACTCCATCACTGAAGATAGAGTATTAATCAAGAAGTCTACCATTGAAGATGGAACAAACCTGACCAAGGGAACTAATGACAGTCACAATTGTCATCAAATCACAGCACCAGATCTTCACGTATAGAGGTTTGCCTCTGACCCTTTTTGCCACTGTCCATCATGATTGTACACTTATCTGAATGGAGTAACTGATCATTGTCGTTTCATATACAGAAGATTGGGGTTTGATATATGATTTGTGTGAAACCACATGATAACTTGATTCACAAAAGAATCATTCTAAATTCCGTGTGGAAAAAAGAATCATTCTAAATTCCGTGTGGAAAATTGGGTGGCGCAAATTTGAATTTCTTAGATTCTTTCACCCTGTTACTTGCCGTGTTTATTGATAATCATCCTAATGCTCCATTCATCTCTTCTCTACCAATCACATTACTCGTTCTTCTACAGGTTTTGCGGCTGAATATCTTTTGCTTATTATTTTGAATCATATACGAAGCATAGCTTGTTCCTGTGATTGCACTAGTTGGTAGCTGACGGGCTTCAAAGGGCTGTAGTTTCATAAAGATTGAATGGAAGCTCATCAATACTGCCTTGCTGGAAAAAAGAACAGAAACTAATCGAACACTTTCATCTGTTCATTAAAAAAATACCGACAAAGCTGTCAAGGTGACATTTTGTAATAATCCAGAAGTCTACAGACGAGTGAGGTATCTGTGAAGGTAAAATTGTCAAGATCTTTCTTTTTTCCTAATAGAATTGTTCTCTCTCTTTTCATTTATGTTGGATTTTACAAGTTGTAGAGGTTTGGAACCACAGTTCTCATTTCTAGAAGTAGTAGTATGCTTCCTTCACTTCTCACTCTCCTCTTCATCGCTTCGTGAGCGCGAGCCCTGCATGTGTGAACTAAAGAAGATGAGATCATAATAGTCATTTCAATTATAAGACACGGTGTGGTCTAAGATTAGGTCGTAGGGTGAGTTATTAATCTATTTATTTATTTTATAAAAAAAAAAATCAAAAACCAAGCACGAGGAAAAAAAGATTTCATTCTCATTTGATTTTACATTTTTAAAGCTGTTGAAATGTTTTATATCAGTTAAAAAAATAAGATAAAACAACACAGTTTTTATCTCGCTTGAAATTTTGGCCCGTTCTAGAAATTCCACTTAAATTTTGGCCGAAATGTTCTGGTTTTGTTTTCCCCGTTCTGTTTTGGTCAAATGGTGTTTTTTTTTTTAAATAATAAAAAAATTACAATATCAAACATATTTCTTAATTCAATCATTAGATTGAGATGAAATTTTATGAGGAGTTTCTTGATATATTTATATATATTATGTTAAAATTTCAAAGCAATTAGAGAATGTAATGACCTTGCAAGATTGATGAAGATATTCTTGTAATATTATATATGTTTATAATTTTGTTCAGAAAAATCATTTTATTGTGTGTTATTTTAGATTAATTTTTTCTCAATTTTATTATTCAACAACGAGTTTATTATGAATTGAATTTTATAATTTGATTTAATTTGTTTTATTTGAGGTTGTTATGCTCTTATAACGGAGGTTACACATTTGAAAGGTTAATCTAGGTTGACCTGAGTTGATGCAATATATCGTTGTTTCAATATTTTTTTAAGATGTCAACTTGATTTTTTTTTTTAATTAAACTATATTTTATCAATTTTTCATGTTATTTTTAAACTCATCAAGTTGGTCGAGTTATGTTTACTTATGTTTGAAATTTAAATTACACAATTCTAAATAATTTAATTTTTAGATTTGAACTATTTTTTTTAATTTTATATATATATATAACCCTTAAACAAAGCGCTAAAATACTTCAAAACCAAAATATTTCATTTCAATTAAAAGAATGAAACTTTAACCGAAACAAAATTAATAACCTTGGCTAACAGTAAAATCAAATGAGCCGTTAATGGGCCTAGGGCTTGTTTGGTAACTGATTAACTCAACCAGTAAACACAGGGAAAGGGAAAAAAATCTATGGAACTCATTAATAAGAATCCAAGTGGTGAAATGCAGACCACAATCCATGGTCCAGATGGCACTATCAAAGTTATGATAATCAAACAAGCGTATAAGAATCTGACAAGTGTCAAGCTCCCATTTCGATACATAGATTTCGTTGGATGAGATTGAATCTCATGTCAACCAATTATAAGTGACATGTCCTATCCTTGTTCGTCTAGTCTCTGCTTCCCCAACTTGAAAGCTCATTGCTTTCCACCACCATTGCCACTTCAAAGCAAGAACCTTTCTCCAAGGAAAAATGGCTGCAGAGATGGCTTTAGTAAAAACTATCTCCAAATTTAGCTCCACACCGAAATTTGGAAACCCGAGAAGTTTCTCATACCCCAAATTCACTTCAATCAAGATGTCAGCTACTGCACAAACAACAAGAAGTCCAAAGCCAAAGAAGAAAGGTAACAAAGGTGAAGTCAAAGAGACCCTTTTGGCACCAAGGTTCTACACGACTGATTTTGATGAAATGGAGACCCTTTTCAATACCGAGATTAACAAGAACTTGAACCAGTCCGAGTTTGAAGCACTTCTGCAAGAGTTCAAGACCGATTACAACCAGACTCACTTTGTGAGAAACAAGGAGTTCAAGGAAGCAGCTGACAAGATGCAAGGACCATTGAGACAGATTTTTGTTGAGTTCTTGGAGAGGTCCTGCACTGCTGAGTTCTCTGGCTTCCTTCTCTACAAAGAGCTTGGAAGGAGACTCAAGGTATTTTTCTAAGATCACTTTAATTTCTTGCTTGTTTTCTTGTGTTTGGTGAGATTTAATCCCCTTGTTTTCTATCATTAACTAACTATTCTTAAAAATCGATGCTGTAGAAAACCAATCCAGTGGTAGCAGAGATTTTCTCCCTCATGTCCAGGGATGAAGCCAGGCATGCTGGGTGTGTAAAAACATTGGCCTTCTTTTTCTCACATGTGAATCACTTTTCAAGAATGATTGAGCCTTTGTATATTCAATTGACCTTTTTTGGTGCTGCTTGCAGATTTTTGAACAAGGGTTTGTCTGATTTCAATCTGGCCTTGGACTTGGGGTTCCTAACAAAGGCTAGGAAATACACATTTTTCAAGCCAAAGTTCATTTTCTACGCTACATATTTGTCTGAGAAAATTGGGTACTGGAGATACATAACAATTTACAGACATCTTCAGGAAAATCCTGACTACCAGTGCTATCCCATTTTCAAGTACTTTGAGAACTGGTGCCAGGATGAGAACAGACATGGTGATTTCTTCTCTGCATTGATGAAAGCACAGCCTCAATTCCTCAACGATTGGAAGGCAAAGCTGTGGTCACGTTTCTTCTGCCTGTCGGTAACTTTCTTACACCAGATACAGCTTCATACCATATTTAGATTATCAGTAATGTTTCCGTAAATATTATGTGTGTACTATGAACCACTGGTCACTAGATATCACTCAAAAATCTTATCGAAATACAATCAGGCAATCCCATCCATAAGTGTGCCTACAATTGGAATAGTTTTAGGTTTAATAATTGGGTTGCTTGTTAACCATTCAACCAAAGTACTGGCCTTGAAACTTAAGACTAATGCCAGGATTATCTCATGTCTATTTCCTCTCTTCTTACATCTTAGAGAATTGATTTTGCAGGTATATGTGACAATGTACCTTAACGATTGCCAGCGAACTGCTTTCTACGAAGGCATTGGGCTCAATACCAAAGAATTTGACATGCATGTGATCATTGAGGTGAGGCTAATGGTTTATACCTGCCTGCTTTGCAAGTAGTTCTACTCCTGAGTATTTTTTGTCACCTACTTCCATATCCATACTGAATTATTGATGACATGCAATCTTGCATCTTCCCTCAAATGGTTTCCTCGTAACCTCAATGTTATGTTTCATTTGATGCAATGTTAATTCTCCTTTTGCTTGCCTAGATGACCTTGAGAAGGGGATATTGAATTTATAGCCTAGACCAATGGATATGCACCTGTGACTCTAACGTCCTAGATTTTCAATAATCATTGCATTGTTTCTCATTATACAGACAAACCGCACAACAGCTAGAATCTTCCCAGCTGTGCTGGATGTTGAGAATCCAGAGTTCAAGAGGAAGTTGGACAGAATGGTGGAAATTAACCAGAAGCTGATAGCTGTTAGTGAGGGCCAAGACAATTCCTTGGTCAAGAACTTCAAGAGAATTCCCCTGATTGCAGCATTAGCTTCTGAGCTCTTGGCTGCATATCTAATGCCACCAATCGAGTCCGGATCCGTTGATTTCGCAGAGTTTGAACCACAGCTTGTTTACTAATAAGTTTTGTCCGAGTTTCATTTACCCCCTTTCATGCCCAGCTTTGGTAGTCTTGATGTAGTACTATGGCTAGATTTTCAGTATGTAACCGATGAAACATTCATATAAAATGGTGTCCTTTCGTAATGTAAATTGACATAATTTTAGTCCCCTTTAGACCACCTACATTCCCCCTTTCACACCATGTTTGCTGAACAGATTGGGTTGCAAAACTAGTAGCACACGATGTTTGAAAGAGAATTGAGTACTAAACAACCGAAGGTGGATTTTGTGCTTGTGACTTGGCAATGACCGATTAAAAGTGGTATTTTGGAACCAACTTCTTAACGCAAGGAAACATTAAATCAAATTTATTAGAACCGGTTTGACTTATAACCGGGTCCAAGGTTTAGGTCACAAGCTGATGGATAGGTGGATAGGTTGACCCGGGTTAATTCAACTTAGGTTTAAAACAACGTAGTTATAGGTCAATTCAAAACAAGGATTTAACCTATGTTTTAATCAAGTGGATCGAATCACACCAATATAACTCTTATCTTGTACCAGCCTGTTTTCAATAACAATCATTAAACTTATTTGACAATTATTATCCGTATTTGTTTACAACCTCCATTTTATTTGCCATATCTCAAGCTGCAGTGAGTTAATGTCCCAAGTCGCAGAAAGCAGGAATTTTTTTACTGCTGAACAGATTTAATGCCATTATCAACTTTTGAAATTAAAGGTTCAAAATAGTTCATGGTGAATAATTCCCATTATTTGCAATGATAATTGAGCCAAGCACTTTTAAATTCCCAGTAAACCTGGATGCTGTGACTGGCAAGTTAGAGAGAAGACAGTAATGGGACAGATATTTCACAGACAAAAGCAGCAGATAGTTCTCATATAATGAAATGTAGTTACACTGAATTCCTTCAGTTTCTTCGAGTTTACATGCACTCCCCCCCTTTAGGGCTTGCAGGTGAGATCAAACAAACAAATTTAGCTGAAAAGTTCAGGGGCGTTTTTTCATTCTGTTTTGCCCAACTTTTCTTTTTCATCTTGTTTTTGTTGACGAAATAGCAACTTAAACGTCCATACTGCCAGCAGAGTTCCCTCTATTGGGGCCAGCCAATATACGAGTATATGCTCCTTGGTTATATGATCCCCACGGGCATAAGCCCATCCCATCACCTACAGAGTTTAAAAAGGTTCAGGCCATCATCTCTATCCAACCTTCTTGAACCTAAACAAACTTGAGATACATGCATTATGATGTAAGTAGAAGATGAGAAAATGACTTACAGAGGCTGGATTCATGCAACCACCCGTTAGATCAGAGCCAAGAATGTGAAGAGATAACTTCGAGACACTTGAGATCCAAGTCTTCATGAAGAAACTTCCAGGGATCTTTCTTGCAAGCCCGAGAGAGATAGTAACAATTGCAAATGTCAGCAATCCTTCTGTGAGAGCTCCTTTATGGATGTCAACAGTCAAACGAGGTCCGAGTCCAATCTCAGGAAAGGTGTCAATAAGGAGCCTAACCCCAGTGATAGATCCAATTACCTGGAGAAAGAATTTCAATCAAAAGACATTATTTTCCAAATAAGTTGTCTTCAAGACCTTCAAATCAGAAATTTGATCAACAAAACCAGATAAATAAATGATAGATTAAGTGCTTGTTTGAGAGTAAGGTAAAAATTGCGTTTTAAAATGTTTTTTGCTTGAAAATTGATCAAAATAATATTTTTTTTTAAATTTATTTTTGACATCAGCACATTAAACCAATCCAAAAACACAAAATATATACAAAAAATGGCGAAATGCAGTCACCCAAAAACTTAAAAAACAACAAGCAAAGAACTTCCAGTAAAACAATCAAGTTACTTCTGTAGAACACTGTTGCTAAATGGCCAGACCAGTGGTAACTGTTATCGGGTTTTGCTTGTCCAGTCAGTATTTGTCTCTCAGCCACATCATCTCCAAGTTTGCAAAATTTCTATTTGGAAGTGTGGTGGAGTTGTTTTTTAAAGTATTTTTCATTTAAAAATACTTCAAAATAATATTTTTTATTTCTTAAAAAATATTATTTACAACAGCACATCAAAGCGATCTAAAAATAATAATAAAATATTTAAAGTAAAAAATAAAAATAAAAAATTTCAAAAGCTTTTGTGAAAGGCAGTCTCAAACACCCCTAAGCAGACACTGTTTCACAAGAATGCATGCACCGTTTCCTTAAACAGAGCACAATGGCAGGGTATCAAGGGTTTGCTTAATGCTCACGTGCATTAACTAAATGCAGAATCTTCTAAAGGCATTAATTCATTTATTTTCCAAAGAAAACCGGATGGTAAGTTACCAGGAGCCAAAGAAATGCATCTTTGGTGCTTCATCACGCCCAAATTTCGTGCTTTCGCCAATCATTCAAGGGCCACAAACATTACGCTTTCTTTGAAATTGAAAATCAGCATCCAGATCAGACCAATGATGGTGATATTAGAATTAAGAAATACCGGGACAAAATGCAGCAAAGGGGAAAACATTTCACTGGTCATATGTTACCATAATCATGATCCCACTAGCATCTAAACACGATTTCAGCTATCTCATTCAAATAATACACCAACCCAATTCAAGGAACAAGATAACAGCTTTAATGAATTACCCAACCCAACAATCTATGTTACCTTTGAATGATTCAAAAAACAAATATCAAGATCAATACTTTGTCAGTGTCGTTACCATATATTCAACAGCTGATAAAATATCATATCCTTAATTGAAAAAGTCATGAAAAGCAATGCGAAGCAGCCATCACAAATTCATCTCAAAAGTTAATCAAAATACAAACTTGCTAAACAAAACCCCAATTTGAGCTCATGTTCTTCCCATTATATTCTTCCCATTAGTATATTGACCTTTCATTTTGAAAATAAATCACATGCCAAAAATCTTGCAGCAATTGTTTGAGCTGAACCCATTATTTGAAACCAAACACAAACGAGAACACAATAAAATATACAAACAACAATACAACCCATTTTCCTCGCATTTCAAGCAGACAAAACAAATTACAGAGAGAAAAAATCTAACCTGAACAGGGATTCTAGCCCCAATCGTGAAGAGAAACTGACTGAAATCCCCAGAAATAGCAGAAGACAGAATAGTAAGAGGATTATAAGTTCCTCCTTTAGTAACCTTACCCAAGAACGAAAAAAGAAACATGTTCATAATTGACAAGGAATTCTTCAAAAATTCACCTCTTGAATCATGCTCCATTTCCAAAACCTTGAACACAAAAATCTTTATCAAAGAGCCTGACCATACCCACATAAGAGAAACTACAAAATCTGAAAGAATTAAACGAGTCTTGGAAACCATTTTGAAAAACAGATTGAAACTTGAGGTGGGATTTTGTTTTTGGAGATGGGTCCTTAAGGTTTTCGATTTGGGTTAATTTTTTGTGCATGCATGGCTATGGAAATTGCATAGCAATTTCTTGGGAGCTAATTGTGGTTGACGAGGTTCCTTCCTAGTGGTTGTTAATCTTCGCTGTCGTTCTGTCACATTCCAATATCATATTATTAATCAAGACAATGACAGAGCCCGTTGATTTTTCTTCGAGAATGAAATGATAAGCCCATTGTTAATTTAGAGATTTTAATTCATTTCTTTGAATGTTTCTCTTTAATGGTTAAGAAATAATTTTTAAATCACGCATATAAATAAATTAAAATTATATAAATTAAATTTTTGTTTATCTTTTTTTTTCAAAAAAAAAACCATATATAATTAACAAAACTTCTTAAAATCAAATCAAGTGGTTGTTGATTTTGATTTTATGAATTAAGAAAAAAATCCATTCCAAAAACTTTGAAAAAGAACTAATAAAAAGAAGCAATATCAATTGACTTCTAGACTTTTTAGTCTATGTATTCATAAGAAAATTATTTATTTATTTATTTATTGATGGCATGATGAAATTTCAACATGAAATATTTAACTAAAAATGAAAACCCACTAATTATATTGCAAACGTTTTACATGCATGTCCACTTATCCATAGCATTTTCACATTTATGTATAAAGTTTTTTTTTTCTTTTAGGTCCTTGATTCTTTTCTACACTTTAGTTGCTGAACTTTATTTCTTTTCAATTTTATCATAGACAAGTTTTGTTGCCATGTTTGTGTGATATGATTTGTTTTGATTTGCATGCACTCAAATATATGATATTTTATATAATTTATTGGAATTAAATTAAAAATCATTTTTTTTTAAAATAGAGTTTTAGGTTATTGTTAAAAAAAACATATATGAAAAAAAAATAAAGTTTAGACATATAAAACTTTAATCGGCTCCCTTAAGTTTTAAGATATTCATCTTTGGTCTCAAAGATAACTAGAAAATAGTTGTCATGGATAACTTCTTATTATTTCCTCAAAAAAATTTATATAAAAAAAAAAAACATCATGAGCTCGAGCATACAATAGTTTTCCTATATGGACAGAAGAATGCTCGTAAGACTATTGCTATAAACGAATTATCCCGTTAAAGAATAATATATATTATATTTTAGAATTTCAATAAGATTATTATTTAACATGGTATAGTCACGAGTTTGAATTTCATGATTTCTATTTTATTTAATAAAAATTAAGTATAATATAACGTGAATCTATATAAATTTTAAGTTAACAGAATTTTCATTTAAAAAATATATTAAAAAATAATACAAATCATATTCGACTAACTCACCATCTAGGTTCTTGCTTCTTTGTACCATGAAGGAAAGCAACTTTACATGGTTAAAAGCATCACACACACACACACACACATATATATATAAGTATGCAGAGAATGTGGGAAAATTCTGGGAAGATCTGGTCCAATAAAAGCTACAGATTTCAAGAGCCTGGCCCTTTTTCACGTTACTTGGGTTTCTGGTGGGAAAATGTGGCAAAGCTTCGAGACTGTCTTCATCTAGGAAGGTTTTTTCTGCGCAATTGAAGAACAAAACAAGGGTGTAATTGAAAAACTGTAGAGCTATTTTTACTCAATTCATAAGCTGTTCTTGCAGGGAGAAGAGAAAACAGCTTCAAATATGCAGACAGTTTTGGACTTGGATGCTGCTTCCTGCCAGTAAATATGAAACAACAAATCTGCAGCTAACCCTAGAGCTCCCCTGAAGCCCCATTTAATAATAGTCAACTGAGGCCCAATGCAGGTAAGATAATGAAGAAGTTTCTTAATGATGACCTTAATTAGAAAGCTACTCCTAGAAAGCGTATTTCGTGGATTCAGATGAGCGAGTAAAACCCTCTCTATCCTAGACTCTTACAAGGGATGCACGTCTTGACTCGAACAAATCGCAAGTTCTTTACCATCATGTTATGACCTTAATTAGAAAACTCCACTCCCGGAAAGCATATTTTGTGGGCTAGATGAGCGAGTAAAACTCTGGTTGTCCCAGGATTTTATAAGGGATGCACACCCTGGCTTGAACTCAAGACTTGTTGTGCAGAACGCAAACTTTTTTATCATCACGTCACGTCATCTTGAGGACCTTAATTTTGACACAGGATTCTAGAAAAGATGAATCAACCAGCAAACCTTAGAGATTTCACCATGAAACTAAGATTGATCCAGTGTGAACCAGGAATAGAAATTATTGCTCTGCATCTGACAACCTGCCCAACTTTACAGGTTGGAGTTGCATCACTTCCTGGGTCTAATCCAAGCTCAGACCTGCTTTAAATGAAGAGCAAACAATGATCAGTATCCTCTACATTCAAACCAGAATCAGAAAGAAATCCTAGCCCTAGAATTCAAATAGACCAACAAGGCCATTCACTAAATTAAAATCAGAAAGCATTAAAGTCCCACAGAAGAGATCGAAAGAAAATAAGAAGGGAAAAAGAAATCCCAGAAATTATCGAGCATGACTTGGAACACAAGAAAAGAGTGGACAACATTTTCAATGGATTAATTATAACATTCAAGAAAAAAGTTAAGTAGTGGCAATCCAATTCCAAACTGGCACAGACTCTTAGCTCTCGCCCTGATCCTCAAACCCAATAGAACCAGTCAAACTAAATCACATGCAGAGTAAGAATATCGTATTTTCTGTCATCTCGTTAGAGCAATCAATTCAAAGTGAAATGTATACTTATAAGCAATCATCTAACCTAAAAGTTTAAGCTGTTAGTTCAGATTTTAGAATATAATTTATATTATTTTCTGACGCATCCCCTCAATTAAAAATCCTTTGAACTTGAAACTTGCACAGGTCCATACTACCTTATGCTTGATTTTTATCAAATAGAATAGAGACGGTGAGATTCAAACTCGTGATCACTGGGTCAACAAAGCTCTGATACCATGTTAAGAAACCATCTCACCTAAAAGTTTAAACTGTTAGATAAAACCCTAAAATATGATTTATATTATTCTCTTAACATCTCCAAATCTCTTCTGCAATTCAAACCCTTTCCCCCCGGTTGTTTCTTGACATCATCGCTGCTAATCCTACTTGTTTACAGCTCTAAATCCTATCTTTACTGAGCCTAAAACATCCAGATTCTTGAATTATCCTTCCCAGGTTGATTGTATAAATTCTGATGAACACCACCAGCGATACATAATATGATGAAGGAATCAAAAAAACAACAGACCATATAGATGATAACAATTCAACAGGAAGTCTTGTTCTCATATGCTTGGATCACAGAATTCGGATCCTGAAACCGACACAAACAATTTAAAATGTGGAGGGTCCCTCAATAATTTGCAAGCCCTTTTCATCACATCATTTGCTTTTTTCAATGTCTCATCGAGCACTATCAACCCACGAGAATGCTGCGATACCTAGCTTTGGTAACCAGGTAGCAGGGCTGAGAGGATGGCACCCTGGAGAAAGTAGTATACGCTATGTATTTTAGCCCCCATAGACATGCTCCATGCAATAATTTTATTAACATTATGTGTAAAGCACACGCTTATAATGGATGACATTGGTGTGAAATTGAGACAAACTTAGTTCACAATCATCTTTAAATGAAATGATGAAAATTACAATACCTATAAAGTTGAAATTAAGGATCAAAACCCTAGCTTTGATGTTACTGCATATATCTAACCAAGGAGATGGTGATGTCTTTATAATTCTAATCACATGTATCTTCGTGTGTGTTAGGTATTGCGGTGTGAGCTGGAACAAACTTAACTTTAAATGAATATTTTTGTGAGAGAAGATTCTCTCGGGGTTTTCTATTAATATTTTGAAAAGGGAAATAACAATGTTTTTGGTATTTTTGGGTTTTTCTGAACAAGGAAATTAATACTGAAAGAAAACTAGAACAATAAAAACTAAAAAAAACGAAAGTTGAATTCTCTGGGCAGATTCGAGGTAGCCCGGGCCTCCTTGGTCAAAAGATTTGCTTTAAAGCAATTTCACTGGGTATCCTCGTATTTGTCCCTCTCTTCTCTTTTATAGTCTTTAGGAAGTGTTTGTCGTAGCATACGTTTCTTCTTGTATGTATTTTAATCACAACTGTCTACGCTCCCTTTCTGATATCTGCTGACTATACGATGCCGTTTTCTATCTCATTTGTCTCCATTGCCACGTGTTGCT
Source organism: Salix purpurea (assembly GCA_027405865.1). Classification (NCBI taxonomy): domain Eukaryota; kingdom Viridiplantae; phylum Streptophyta; class Magnoliopsida; order Malpighiales; family Salicaceae; genus Salix; species Salix purpurea. The sequence goes on along the minus strand of JAOWLH010000002.1, from coordinate 415,981 downwards.
CATCGCTGATTTGTCTTATCTCTTTGGCCACGCGTTGATCATCTGGCGCTGCCCCTTGCGTTTCATCCGGACCGTCCACGTAAGTACTTCTCTCTTCCATCTCAGCCATACACGCTGATGTTTCCTTGTTTCCCGTGCAGGTGGGCGTGCTAAGGAAGCTTCTCGGTTCATCTCTTTTCATTTCAATGTCTTCTTCGACAGCTTCCCTTCTCTCGGCTGCTCCTCCCTTCTCGGCGGTTGCTCCTCCCTTCTCGGCTGCTCTTTCCTTCTTGTTACCCTCTTCTCCTCCCCTCTCATGGCTTGGCCTGTTACAACTCTCCCCCACTTCGAGAACCTTGACCTCAAGGTGAGGATAGTGTTTGTTGAACCATTCTTCTTCTACCCACACTGCGTCTTCCGCGGGTTGATTGTCCCATCGCAAAAGTATTTCTTCTATTTCTTTTCCTTGTGAGGTGGTGAGCCGTCTGTCGAGGATTTCTTTGGGTTGAAGGCTGTCCTCTCGGTTGTTCTCTAACTCCGGCAGCCAGGGTTCTGGATTCTTGTCTTTACCGATCCACTTCTTCAACATGGACACATGGAATGTGTTGTGAATCCGAGCTTCCTTGGGTAATTCCAGCTGGTAAGCTACTGACCCTACTTTCCTTTGTATTTTGAACGGGCCGAAATATTTATATGATAGCTTGTTGTTTTTGTTCTTTGGCATGCTGCGCTGACGATATGGCTGGAGTTTAAGGTACACCCAGTCACCCTCTTGAAATTCCATGTCTTTTCTTCCTTTATCTGCCTGTTTTTTCTGCCTTTGTTGAGCCTTTAATAGATGATGCTTTATTTGTGCCAATTGCTCTGTTCGATCTTGCAAATGCTCCTCTGTTGCTTGTATTTGTGTGGAACCTGGGATGTAGTCGGTAAGGCTCGGGGGTGGGTATCCGTAGGTAGCTTCAAACGGTGTAGTCTTGGTAGATGAATGATAGCTTGTATTGTAGCAATATTCTGCCATGGTCAACCAGTTTGACCACCCTTTAGGGTTATCCCCCACATAGCACCTGAGATAGCCCTCTAGGGTTTTGTTTGTGACTTCTGTTTGTCCATCGGTTTGGGGATGGTAGGCTGTGGACATGAGTAATTTGACTCCTTGTACCCTGAATAATTCTCCCCAGAATTTGCTTGTAAATGTTGGGTCTCGGTCTGATACTATACTGTTGGGAAGGCCATGGAGCCTCATGATGTTCTGTGCAAATAGTTGAGCAATTTTGATGGCATTATAGGGGTGGGATAGTGGTATGAAATGGGCGTACTTAGTTAATCTATCAACCACAACCAAAATTGCTGAGAATTGATTTGATTTTGGCAAACCTTCTATAAAATCCATGGATATGGAGGACCAAGGCCTAGTGGGGATGGGTAGTGGCTGTAGGAGTCCAGAGGGCTTGGTATTCTCCCCTTTTGCCTTCTGACATATTTCACACTGTTTGATGAATGTTTGGATATCTGTCTTCATCCCTTTCCAAAAGAAATCTTTCCTCCCCCTTTGAAGTGTTTTCTCCATCCCTGTATGCCCAGCAGATGGGCTGTTGTGAATGTAGGCCAGGATGTCTTGTTTGAGCGGGCTGGACTTGCTGACATATATCCTATGTTTGTAGTATAGGATTCCATTCCTGAGCTGGAATTTTAGTGACCCAATAGTTTCGTTGTTTATCTGCTGCAGTATGGCTTGTATCTCCGGATCCTTGTCATACTCCTGTTTTAGCTGTTCCACCCAATTCACCAGGGGTGTGGATATTGCCCATAATGTCCCCTCCTCGGTGCTGCCTTCCCTTCGAGAAAGTGCATCTGCCACTAAATTCTCTTTACCAGCTTTGTATTCCACTACAAAGTCATAGCCAATTAGCTTAGATATCCATTTTTGTTGTGTTGGGGTGCCAATTCTCTGCTCAAGGAGATACTTCAATGACTGCTGGTCTGTTTTGATTTTGAATGCTTGCCCTAAAAGATAGGGCCTCCATTTTTGTACTGCTGATATTAGTGCTAAAAACTCCTTTTCGTAGGTTGATAGAGTGAGTTCCCTCCCTTTTAAACCTTTGCTAAAGAATGATATTGGTCGGCCTTCTTGCATTAATACTGCTCCCAATCCTATTCCTGATGCATCGCATTCAACTGTGAAACTTTTTGTAAAATCTGGTAATGCTAATACCGGGGGGGTAGTCACTGCCTCCTTCAGCTTTTCAAAGGCCTTTTCTGCCTCTGAATCCCATTGAAAAGCACCCTTTTTAAGTAACCTGGTTAGAGGCCCAGCTATGCCTCCATAACCTTGTATGAATCTTCGGTAGTAGCCTGTTAGGCCTAGGAAGCCCCTGAGGGACTTTAGTGTCTTGGGCCGAGGCCACTGGATCATGGATTCAACCTTGCTGGGGTCTGCATGTACCCCTTGGCTGGATATAATGTGGCCCAAATATTCTATCTCGCTGGTAGCAAATTTGCACTTGGATTGTTTGGCAAATAGCTGATGTTTGATCAGTGTTTCGAACACTGTCCTTAGATGCATGCTATGATCCTCCTCTGTGTGACTATAGATTAGGATATCATCGAAAAATACCAACACAAATTTTCGGAGGTAGGGTCTGAATATATCATTCATTAACCCTTGAAATGTTGAGGGTGCGTTAGTGAGACCAAAGGGCATTACCAGAAATTCATAGTGCCCCTCGTGTGTCCTGAATGCAGTTTTGGGCACGTCTTCCTCCTTCATTCTGATCTGGTGAAATCCGGATCGAAGGTCCAATTTAGAAAATATTTGTGAGCCGTGAAGCTCATCTAGGAGTTCTTCCACCACTGGTATAGGAAATTTGTCTTTCACCGTCTCCTTGTTGAGTGCCCTGTAGTCCACACACATTCTCCAAGACCCATCAACTTTTCTGACCAGTAAGACTGGTGAGGAAAATGGACTCTGACTGGGTCGAATAGTTCCCAAGGCCAATAGTTCCTTGACTATTTTTTCTATTTCGGTTTTCTGATAATATGGATACCTGTATGGTCTAACGTTGATAGGAGGGGTACCATCTTTTAGAAGGATTGCGTGATCTTGGGTCCTGCGAGGGGGTAATCCAGTTGGGTCCTGGAATATCTCCTTGAACTCTTGTAGTAGGGCTTCAACTTGTTTAGGGATTCTGTTATCTACCGGGCCCATCTCCCAAATTTGGAGTACCAAGCCCATCTCGGCCCTTTTTAGTTCCTGGACGAAGGAAGGGCTGCAATCCACTTCGGAGTTTTCTACTCCCATACCCTGAATCAATATTCTCTTCTCTCCCTGGTTGAACTCCATTTTTAGGGATGAAAAATCCCACACAATGGGCCCTAAACTGCTCAACCACTGAATACCGAGGACCATGTCACAGCCTCCCAGCTGGAGGATGTAGGCTTGAGTCGTGAATCGGCCTCCCTGTATAAATACTAGGATGTCCTGACAGCTGCCTTCACTCCATAGTTTGGACCCGTCAGCTATGCTGACTCCGACAGGTTCATGTTTTGACACTCTTAATCCAGTCCTCCTGGCCACCTTTGGATGTATGAAATTATGTGTACTTCCCGTGTCAATTAGGGCAATAAAATAATGACCTTTCACCTTTATGCTTACTCTCATAGTTTTAGGGTCGGGATTCCCTATTATGGCATGCAGTGATATCCCCACGCCTTCCACAGAACCTTCTGGCGCGTCGTTGTGGCCTATCAGGCCCAGGCCCTCCTCTAGCTCATCTGTATCGCCTTCCTCAGCATCTTCAATTAGGAATAATTTGGGCCCTCCACATCGATGGCCCGGCCCCCACTTACTGTCACATTTAAAACAGAGGCCCTTATCTCTCTTCTCTTTCATCTGGGCTGGAGAGAGTCTATGTATGGGCATTGATCTTCCTTCTAGGCCCTCTACCCTTTGTTGGGCCGGAGCATGAATTCGGCCTTGCGGCCCTACTGGGTTGGGCCTCCACGCCCTTCTCATGATGGACAAGTTTTCTTCTTGCATCCTGGCCAGCCCATAGGCTGAAGTCAGGTTCTGGGGGTTCAGCATCCGAACTCCCATCCTTATTTCTTCTCTTAATCCTCCCAAGAAACAGCTGAGCTTGTGTGAGTCGGATAGCCCCCGAACTCGATTGGACAGTAGCTCAAACCTGGTTTTGTACGTCTCAACAGTGGACGTCTGTTTGATATTTATGAGAGCTTCCATGGGGTCGTCGTAGGAAGATGCCCCAAACCTGGTGTTGAGAGCCGTGACAAAGGCCTCCCAACTCGTGATGATTCCGGTGTCTTCTAGCTCTTGGTACCACGTAATGGCCTTTCCCTCCATGTGAAAACTGGCTATGAATAGCCTATGTTGGGCTGGGGTGTTGTGGAAGTTAAAAAATTGATTGGCCTTGTAGACCCATCCGATTGGGTCGTCCCCATTAAAGCGAGGGAATTCTAGCCTGATGGACTTAATTTGGACCTGCTGATTTCCTTCCTGTGGGACTATCTCATGTCTGGGCTCGCTTTGAAGGGCCCGGTTGGGGGAATCGGGGGGTGAAATCATAGGCCTTTTCCCTTGTGACTTGGCCAACTGATCCAGTCGGGCAGACATATTTTTGAGCTGTTGAACTATGTCTTCCAATACTTGTTGTTGACCCTGCTGATTTTGTTGCTGTATTTCTTGTTGTTGTTTCATCCCGGCTACTGTTTCTATAAGTTGAGAAACTCTGGTGCCGTCGGCCATATCGAGGATTGACCGGCTCTGATACCACTTGGAACAAACTTAACTTTAAATGAATATTTTTGTGAGAGAAGATTCTCTCGGGGTTTTCTATTAATATTTTGAAAAGGGAAATAACAATGTTTTTGGTATTTTTGGGTTTTTCTGAACAAGGAAATTAATACTGAAAGAAAACTAGAACAATAAAAACTAAAAAAAACGAAAGTTGAATTCTCTGGGCAGATTCGAGGTAGCCCGGGCCTCCTTGGTCAAAAGATTTGCTTTAAAGCAATTTCACTGGGTATCCTCGTATTTGTCCCTCTCTTCTCTTTTATAGTCTTTAGGAAGTGTTTGTCGTAGCATACGTTTCTTCTTGTATGTATTTTAATCACAACTGTCTACGCTCCCTTTCTGATATCTGCTGACTATACGATGCCGTTTTCTATCTCATTTGTCTCCATTGCCACGTGTTGCTCATCGCTGATTTGTCTTATCTCTTTGGCCACGCGTTGATCATCTGGCGCTGCCCCTTGCGTTTCATCCGGACCGTCCACGTAAGTACTTCTCTCTTCCATCTCAGCCATACACGCTGATGTTTCCTTGTTTCCCGTGCAGGTGGGCGTGCTAAGGAAGCTTCTCGGTTCATCTCTTTTCATTTCAATGTCTTCTTCGACAGCTTCCCTTCTCTCGGCTGCTCCTCCCTTCTCGGCGGTTGCTCCTCCCTTCTCGGCTGCTCTTTCCTTCTTGTTACCCTCTTCTCCTCCCCTCTCATGGCTTGGCCTGTTACAGAGCTGCTTTTAAAAAATATCTTTTAATTAAAAATACATCAAACATCAACAATTGAATTAAAAAGCACAAGTGGTAGATGATTTGTCATATGTATATCAGGTCTCGAGTTTCAGTTAGCACGTGTATCTTTTATAAAAATTTGAAATAATCAGGGTTTTAATTGCTTATCTAAAACCACAAATTATATTTTTTAGAGAATAAAATTTTCTCGTATCCGAAAAAAATATCAAACCCGCACCTCATCATCCTCTTTTCATTTTAGGTTGGTACCATTTATATATCTTCTCGATTACTTCCTAAATCTTTAAGCAAAAAGATAAATGCAATCAATGACTTTGAGGTGAGAGTAATGGAGTTGTGATGGGAAGGGAAGGGAGTCATGTTAGGAGCTACCTACCACAAATTTAAGGGTCCTAAATCCCATTTCGTGGTTAGGTTCGTATTACAATGTCAATTATATATTTCAAGTCAACTCTTAAATTTGTGCCCTATTTAACCTAATTGGAAGGTATATTGATTTTTAATTATAATTGTAAAATCTACATCAGTCAAATAACTTAGGTTGAATAAAATAAAGAAAAAGAAAAACCCCTGCTAAATAATTTAAAATCCTGGTTTATACTGAAATGAGTTTGATTTAGTATCTGTTTGGCACTACTTTTCAAAAACATTTTTTTAAAAAAATATTTTTTTTATTTTTATTTTAAATTAATTTTTTTTGTGCTTTTAAATTATTTTGATGTGCTGATATTAAAAATATTTTTTTAAAAAAATAAAAAATATCATTATGATATTTTTCTGAATAAAAAGTACTTTGAAAAGTAATCTCAAACACACTTCTAAAAAAACCCTTAGTCAAAACCCAAACTATTAATTTTTTTATTTTATTTTTTAAAAATATTTATTTATTATAACAATCTTGTTTTGATTTTTTGTTTAATTCAATTGTCGGATAAAATTTTATCATTATGATTTTATGTGCCTCAATTGTCCAGAGTATGGATTATTTACTATTACAATGGGATCCATTTTAAATTACAAAATTGAGGTTTTTTCCCATGTATTTTCAGGTTTAAGCCTTGTAGTTGTTAATATGATGGTCATTGAAGGTTTACATGGTCGTTAACTTCAGACCTGTAAGATTAGTCGAGGTACTTATAAATTTGCTCGAACACCTATGTTAATCTAAAAAAAATATGTCTGCAATAAGATGTTTTATAGGATACATTTTACAGTCATGTGATTATTATTATTATTAAACCAAAGTTTATATCTCGAGATTAAATTATTTATTTGATCATATTAATGATAAATCATCCATATTTATTTTATAGGAGGAGACTTAAATATCATTTAAATACTCAACCAAATTTAGTGGAATGGTTGAGCAATAAATGTGCCTTCCAAGCAAGCTTTTCTTTGATGATGATTGACGATAATTCCCTTCATTCAAAGCATCAACAATTGTAAAAAATAAAAATAAAAATAAAATGAGTGGAGACTAAGGCAAAGCTTCTGAATATTTGCTAGAAATTCACTACGTAAAAATTAAAAATCTTTTTTATATCTAAAATGGTTTTGTTTACTTATTTTAAAAATTAAATTAATAATTTGGATATATATATATATATATATATATATATATATATATATATATCACAGAACCCAAAACAAAATAAGCCGATCTAAATGGCGAAATTGATGTTGCTAATCTTCGAAAAGATTGATCATGATAAAAAAAATATATATATATTTTTGGAATTTCTAAATTTTATAAACAACATTGTTTTAAATTAATTCAATTTTCTTTTAAAGGTGATAACTATTTAAAAAAAAATAGTAAAAGCACAATGTATCATTTAAATCTTGTTTGTTTTTGTGTTTCAAGAGCGTTTTAGAAATAAAAATAATTTTAGTTTTTAAATTGTTTTGATATGGTGATATCAAAATTAATTTTTTTATACTAATAAATATTATTTCAATACATTTCTAAATAAAAAAATACTTTGAAAAATAATCGTTACGACACTTCTAAACAGACTCTTAATATTTTATATTTAATCATTCAAATAGGAAGAGAAACATCATCAATTGTAAAATGACAATTATAAATGATATTTAGTTCAATATTTATTTGTAAAAGAATCAAATTACTTTAAAATGACATCATTTTATAGCATTTACATAATAAAAAAAATGCATCAAAATATTTTTTTATATTTTATCTCATCATGTCATAATCCAAAAAAACAAAAACAATTAATAATATTATTTAAAGACAAAATATATTTTATTTCTAAAAAAACAGAAATGACCGAACTCTCAAAAATAAATATTAAATAATTCAAGCTTTATTTACTTATCTATCCCTTCCTAAACACCATGCATGTTTCGACAATGCATGCCCATCCATGTAATCCATCAAGCCCAATCTTAATAATGCACCTAAAATAGATAAAAATAAATAAAAAATAAATTTAAATAATTGAAATTGGAGGACATACCAGAAAGAGAGAAGAGCTTACTGTAGATGAAGCTGGCACTGCTGCTAACGGCTAGTTGGGGACGATGACAGGCTAACGGTCACGTACGCGTACCACCCTCGTAAAGCCTTGGCAGCTGAGGCTGAAAATTATTCAAATTCAAAAAACTATATAATAAATTATTATTATTATTCAAATGTGGGACCCGCATTCAGACAAGTTACCTGACCTCGAATTTCAAAAAATTCCTCGTTAATCTCGACTCTTACAAGGAATGTGACTGAATTGCCCGTGTTTGCTTCTTAAATTACTAGTTCTGCCATTCTGCTTGATAATTTACTCGAGTGATCATGGAGGAAGAAATTAATTATTATAATTACGGTGGTAATTATCTCTCTTGTGGGAGGCTAGATGTGTCATTCCATTTTTCCATTCACACCAAGAAAATATAAATTAAATCAAAATTACGAATCAATTAGCAGTGTTAGATTTTACCTCTCTCCACTCGCAGATTAAAGCATTTTACAACACGCGCGGGCTCTGCCGGTATTTCTCCTCAAACAGCGAAACTACACACGGAAACCAGAGCGTGGGTTGAATCTCCATCTAACGTCTATATATCCTCTGTAACTTGTCTAGCGACACGTTATTTGAAATAATTAATTCTTTTTAAAAACAATATTTTTATTTTTGTAATACTTTTCACCAATCAATCATTGATTCCAAGGAGAGATCTTTCTCTCACTGTACTTAAACATAAAGTACTCCTGCCTCGCTCTTTCTCTCGAGAAGGAGGAGAAGAAGATAAGGTAAATTACCCATCTGGGTTTGCTGTTTTTTGAACTTTCATCGAATCCTTTTCTTTTTGAAATTTGATTGATTCGTCGGTTTTTAAAGTTAATATGATTAGTTTTAAATAATTCTCGTTGATCAGAAAGTTGTGTGACAAAATATGCTAGACGCGCACAATTGAGTGAAATTTAAGGTTTTGATCTTTATTTGGTTAGTAACTTGATTCTTTACTTCTTTGCTAGTTTTTCTTTTAATAAATTTGATTGCTTTCTTGTAATGTGAGAGATTCTTTGGAGAGTAATGAGGGTTTTGGGTTCTGTTTGGTTGATTTTCTGACATGGGTTTTTGTTATTTTGAATTTATAAGGTTGTTTTCTTTGGGTTATATGCTATGCTTGGCTTTGGTGTTGACTTTTTAAGTTGAAGGTTTCAGTTTTTATGCATTTTGTTTGATTTGGATAAATGGGCAAGTTCTTGATTGGGTTGTGGATGGTTTTTTTTTTTTTACGGTTTAGGGATTTGTATTTTAGGGTTTCCATCAAATGGGTTTATTCTGTGTCAGTTATTCTAAGTTTTTCTTGTTTAGGGTTTTTCCTTTACCTGAATGGATTCAACACTATAACTGCTTGTGCTCATAATTGATGTAGTTGCTCTATTGTTTGATGCAAATCTTTAACCTTGGCCATTATTTTCGAAGTTCATAAGAAGATCAAGGTGTGGGAAAGCACTTTCGTGCGATTGTTAAATTTTGGGGGAATGGGTGCTTCGAAACCACATTTCGTGCATGGACAAATAATAGCTGATCAGGATTAGCTAAGGGAGGATAGAGTTTTATGGGTTTGTAATTTATTGCTGCCGGTTATTTGAACTGCTGGCTTTTGTAGATTCACAGAGAAACCTTCATTTCTCTTTAGATTTCTTTGTGTCTCTTAATTAAGCTAGGAGTGTGATTATTAGTTATCTAGGTTCCTTTTTCACTACTTGAAAATTGAAAAGGTGGTGAGAAATCATGGACTTCCAAACAGGTTTCCATGAAAACTGGGTTACTGGAAGTTGCTGAATTGTAGGAGCTCTTAATCCTGATTCTTTGATGTATATAACTAGGAGTGGAAATGCAAGTTTTATACAAGAAACAGACACACCTTTATTGGCTTTGTGTTTTGCCACAATAGGAACCTTGAGACTTTAAACAATGCAAGTTATTAGAAATTCAGGGCGTTCAAAGGGTCTGCAGGTTTCCATGACTTGCAAGATTTTTAGACAAGTGTTTACAACTGGTTTCTCGCATTTTGATGGAAGTGTAGTAGCTCTGAAATCTAATTCTTTGACATGTAGGTCCACAACTGAGATATGAGTTATATTTTCATGGAAGTGTTTTTTCTTGTATTAGTTTTCTATTGTTTCTTTTATGATATGAACTTTCACCATGTAGGTAGATGGTGTGTTGTTGGTTCTGTGAGTAGTTACTGTGGTACTTTCAAATGTCTGAAGGAGTATGGTACTTTCAAATGTCTGAAGAGTACTCTGTTTTTTGCAAGCAGAAAGTGCTTGTATCTAGGGATCACATGTTCAGTTTTTTGGAATTAACTAGGCTCACCACATAGATATGAGTTTAGGAGCTGCCTGTCGAAGAGCTAAATGTCATTGCTACAGGGTTTTGAATTTCAATCTATTTTTGTGTGAGCACAAATGCTCGCCCTTGGCCTTTGACTGTGCTGCCATGCAAATAAATGTGAGAACTGAAATGCATTTGATTCTTTTCTTTTCAGGTCTTATCCATCTCGTTACTGTCAGCTGCAAATCTGGATAAGATTGTGGAACATCATCTTTGAGATCTTGATTTCATCCTTGCAAGAATCCCTTTTAAATGGCTATGGTATAACTAACTTTACTAATGCTACCCCCAACCCGCACACACGTCACTCCTTTTTTCCATGGTTTTGTAGAAAGTAAAATTGTGCATGATAATATAAAAACTACTGTTTCCCCACTATTGTAAAAAGAAATGCACCCTGTAAAAGCAGGTCATGATACCAATAAAACCAGATAAAAAGCAGTTCATGAAAATAAGTTAACATTTTTTGAAGAATTAACCAAGTAGAAATATTTGCTATGATGCCTAAAATTGATGATGGATCATGGATGGTGGAAACATGTGTTTGCTCCAATTTTGATGAGCACTCAGCAATTTCTAGGCTAATGAAAATAGTTGTTTGCATTGAGTCAATCCGCGAAGCTTTACTAAACCCTTTAAGATAGTTATATAAGGCTGCCACCTATATTGTTTCCTCTCTATCTTACTGTTTTGTATTTTTTTTCTTGAAGGCAACCAATGAAAATCTTCCACCCAATGTAATAAAACAACTTGCAAAGGAACTGAAGAATCTTGATGAATCACCACCTGAAGGAATTCAAGTAGGAGTAAATGATGATGATTTTTCAATCATATATGCTGATATTGAAGGCCCAGGCATGAACCTTTCCCTTTAAATTTACTTTCTTTAAGATATTTTTTTGGGGTTTATACTCAAGTTTAATTTTGTCCTTGCTGCAGCTGGGACTCCATATGAAAATGGTGTTTTTCGCATGAAGTTGTTACTATCTCATGATTTTCCACACTCTCCTCCTAAAGGTTTGCGAATTCACATTGTTAATTTGATTTCATAAAAAATGATATGCAATTATTTATTTTAATTGAAGGGCTTAATTCCTAGAGTGCAGAGGAAACATGGGGATGCCTTTCTTCATATTACATTCCAGAATTAATTTCCCTTTCTTGAGCTATTTTCTTTTGTCAGCTTGTGAATCCTTTAAACATTTTTGTAATAGGTTACTTCCTGACTAGGATTTTCCATCCCAATATTGCTTCGAATGGTGAGATTTGTGTCAATACGCTTAAAAAGGACTGGAATCCAAGTCTTGGGTTGCGCCATGTTCTCACTGTAAGTTCCATTGGCACTGCTATGGGGTCTGCTTCGTCTACTTTCATTTTCACCTCTTTTTGGTTTTTGTTGATATTCAAAGCTTGGTGATATCAGGTGGTGAGGTGTTTGTTAATTGAACCATTTCCAGAGTCAGCTTTGAATGAACAGGCTGGCAAGATGCTCCTCGAAAATTATGAAGAGTATGCCAGACATGCCAGGTGAGCCAATCCCTCCACGTAGACTTTCATGTGGCGGTAGTAGATGGAACCAGGAGAATATTGATCAAATATCATGGCATTTATTAATGGTTAGGACAGACATGACAGTGGATCTAGTTATACAAATAAGGCAGGTGCTGTGGGACCTTTGGGGCTCAGAGCATTATGAAGATGGCAATCTCTTCAGTGTTTATAGACCATTTCTGAAACTCGTAGTGCACATGCTATTTCAGCTCCAAAGTCTTTGCCATTTTCAAAAATTTACTAATTTGGAAATGATCAATATGTACATATCTTCATTATTGGAATATGTTTTAGATTCTGAAAGAAAATGCATCATACTAAATATAAAAGAAACCTTTTTCTTCTATGGCACACTGCTTTTAGTTTTTCATGATGACGTGTCAAGATTAGAAAGTGTACTGGATAACATGGGATCCATATTGGAATGAAAATATATTGTTGATGGCTAACATGTGTTTCCTAACTTGTTTTCAGGATATATACTGGTATCCATGCGAAGCCGAAACCTAAGTTCAAGTCTGGAGCCATTTCAGAATCAACCACGGCTCTGAATGTTGGCCAAAGCATTGGTGACCAAAAGAGTGTAGCTGTTGGTGCAGCCGTACCAGTGCAATCCCCACTGGCCCCCTGTACAACAGCGAGCAAAGGAGGAAATAGTCAGGATCAGCCAGCTGCTGTGGGTCCAATGCACGAGACAGGAGTTAGTGGATCTGTGGTTGCACCAACAGCCAGTACCCTGAAAAAAGATGTGGGACTTGCAAAAGTTCAGGCAGACAAGAAGAAAATAGATGCAAGAAAAAAGAGCTTAAAGAGATTATGATGTAAATCTGCCATGATGGTTTTGTGGCCAGCTTCTGTTGTTTATTGATGAACGGGCCCGTGATGAGGAAACTGGGAGTATATGATGGTGTGAGAAACATTTTCTTTGGGGGACAAGTGATGGATTTAATCAACTTGATCTCTTTGTTTGACTTGCATTATGATCTCTTTCTTTATGATTGAACACATCAGTGCATCCCCTGAAGAATCCGGGTGTGCTAAGAAATTGCCAAAACCTCTATCTGATTTTATTTTTCTATTACTTTGGTTTGGGGGGGTCTATTTGGATTATTTTTATTCTTGTTTTTTGGTGTGGGGTTGGCTTTGCACGCCACCAAGGAGAAATGAGCAAACAGAGGAAATTGTTGCAACTACAAATTATGAATCTAAACGGGAATTGCGAATAGCGGTTTATGGAAACGATTCTATCTACAGAAGATTTTTATATTCTGACCTTTCCATGGATAATACCATCGAATATCATGAACAAAATCATCTTTGCTGATTGTTTCTTGATGGCTATGGTAGGCTCTTTTAAATGCAAAACAAAAGGCTATTAAGATGTAGTCTGGTCCTAGTCCATGATTAACCAGAAAGTTTAATATAGCAGAAATTCCTCTTACCAGTATGCATTGAATCACTTCAAGTGGTTCAAGTTTACAAGAGATCAAAGTAATTGAATGGGCCATCCATCCTAAAGATGGCATTGGATCATCCCAAGTAGTTAGTTAAAAAATTAATTTTTATTTTGTTATTTTTTATTTCAACTTATTTTTTTTATATTGCTAGATCATTTAAAAGTAAAATATATTTATGAATAAAACACAACTTCAAAAATAATCTGAACTGAAAAGCACTAAGAAGGCAGAATATAAAGTGGTAAAGACAACCGAGTTTGACATGACAAATTAAAGGAAGAGTGAACATTCCAACACCACCAACACCAACACCACCACTTCCTAAGAGCTTGGTTTATGAACCATCGAGTAAAAATTGTAAACAAGGAAACTAGAAATCCCATTATATTAGTCAAAACCCTGTTATCCCCTCCTAATTTAGATTTATAAAAATAAATTTCAGGTGGGGGGCGGGGTTATCACTTAGCCATCATAACCTTGACAAATTCCTCGTAATTTATCTGGCCATCGCCATCCACATCAGCTTCCCTTATCATCTCATCGACCTCTTCATCGGTGAGCTTCTCACCAAGGTTAGTCATCACATGACGAAGCTCAGCGGCGGAGATGAAACCATTCTGATCCTTGTCAAAAACTCTGAATGCCTCTTTGAGCTCCTCCTCGGAGTCAGTATCCTTCATCTTCCTTGCCATGAGATTCAAGAACTCGGGGAAATCAATGGTACCGTTTCCATCAGCATCAACCTCGTTGATCATGTCCTGGAGCTCGGCCTCAGTCGGGTTCTGTCCTAGAGATCTCATCACAGTCCCCAATTCCTTGGTGGTTATGCAACCTGAAGAAAACAATACATGAACAACCAATTGTTTGAATTTTCTCACCAGAAACCAGCAAAAAGAGAATCCAATCTCCCATTTCATATTATAATTTATCTTTATGAATGTCGCAAGCACGATGCAGTAAAAGGAAGGATCTGAAGGACCTTTCTGCTTCGGTTTCTTAGTATAGTTTTTTTTTCCCACAGGGAAAAAGCTTAATCTCATTTACCACTTTCATAAGCATCTCATAAAGTTTAAGAACAACCAAAATACCAAAACACCGATCACAAACATTCAAGAACCTAAGATGCCAATAAACCCGACAAAGACAGACAAAGACAAGCTGAACATAAAAGAACTGTTAATTTGACTGAAGACAACCATTCGAAAACAGCAATCAGCAAAGAATTTCACTATGGGTCACAATATAACTATCATCCGATATAAAGAAAAACGATTGTTGCTAATTTGCCACCAAAAAGCCCTAAATTACAAACATTAGATCCTCCACGATAGATAACAAACATCACACATGTAATATGTTCCATTGTTGATTAGATCATTGAACGCGGCCTAAAATAAAGCAATCTACTTTTTTCAATAAGGAATTCCAGATTTTAAAAATAACCCATCACACAAAAACACATATTTAACTAAAAGAAAACATCTTTCATCCAAGACATCGATTTTTTTTAATCGAGAATTTAAAAAAATTCCAAACTTTAAAAAGAACCCATCAAACAAAAACACAAACTTCCCTCAAAGAAACCACCTTTTACCCCCAAAGAACAAGGTCTACAACAATTCCAGCTAAAACAAAAGCCAAAAAAAACATAGAAAAAAATCAACCCAGGAAGCAAATCAAAAGATAGATCAAGAGAAACAAACCATCGCCATCTTTATCGAACAAACTGAAGGCTTCCTTGAACTCAGAGATCTGGTCATCTGTCAATTGATCCGCCATCTCTTTAAAAAAATGAAACCTAGAGGAGATAAAAATCTAAGAGAAAGAGAAACGTGCGTGTAGGGGAGAGTGTTTTATCTGAGGTTCAGACTTCAGACAAAAGAATTGGTGTTTTTATATGAGCTGAATTAGCCCCCCATGACCTTCCAGTAGCCGGACGTGACTCCTTTATCAATTCCAACTCACTTTTTCACTTCCTATTTTACCCCTCTCATTTTTTTTATTTATTTTTTTAAATGTTAGTGATTGGTCTTTAAAATGACCCTCATGCCCTCCCATCGCAAGTCTTTTACTTCTTCAAAAGAATTCTCTCTCTACTATTTTCTCCTTTTTTTTTATTTTTTTGTTTCATTTTTTAATAGTAAAGGACAATAACACTCACAGTGTGAGATTTCATTCTAACATGCTGGCTTTTTTTCGAGCTTACTTGAGAATATAGTTGACATGGTTTTTTAAAATATTTTTTATTTAAAAATATATCAAATATTTAAAAAAAAATATTTTTGATATCAACACATCAAAATAATATAAAAACATCAAAAAAATTAATTTAAAAAAAAAATAAACATATTTATTTTTAATTTTTTTCAAAAATATTTTTAAAACACAGAATCAAACAGTCACTTCATAAATACAAGGTTCACGATGTTTAATGTTTATGAATAATATAGATCATACATAATTATAATATTATCTATATCCACATAATTTCTATACAAAATCATTAAGAATTCAATTTATATAGATAGTGTTTGATATTGTGATAATTATTGTTTTTTAAAATATTTTTTCTTGAAAAATCATTAAAATATATTATTATTATGATGATGATTTTATTTTTAATATTGGCACATAAAATAACTAAAAAATAACATCTAAAATTTCATTAAAAAAAATAGAGGCACACCACGTAGAAAAAAATAATACACTTTTAAAGATTGGACTATTTTTCCATGCCAGTAAAAGGATATTTCAGTCATTTACAAGTTTGCTAGAAGAAAATATCCACTTGTCCACTTGTCATGGAGAATAATAAAAGGGGTAAATTCGTACAGCCGCAGGAAACAAGTCCGAAAAAGCTAATCATACAGCACGACAGATCTGTAAATAACAGAACATTGACTACTATCCATTATTAGTACCCCCCCCCCCACTCACTTGACGCCACGTACGTTTTGTTAATTTTGAAAAGATTTCTTTGCTGAATAATTACTGGCGGGCAGTAATTTTCGGTGAAACAGCTGGTGAGATTAGTGAACCAAAATGGCAAAAAGATAACGTACGCGTTTACGCGGTGTGAACGCGGAGGATGACATCATGTGTTTCGCGTTGACTGCCACGTAATGCCTCCATCGCCTTCACTGTCGCACTATTCGTAGGCGGCTTTGTCGAATCAATGCTAGCATGTCGTTTGCTAATAGTGGCAGTGATAGTATTTTCCTAGTTGTTTTAAACATCACTTTCATGTAATTTTGACTCCTCAGCTTTGATTTTTTGTTAAAAAATATATTTTTTAAATTCATTGGATTTTAATCCTTCCGATCTCATGGGATAGGAAATTTCTTTATGATGGTTGATTTAAAAAAAAAGATTTAAAATTTAATTTATATCATTTTTATAGGTGATTAGTATAAAATATTAATATAATAAGATTTATTTAATCCATCTTTAATGATTTGAATGATTATATCAAATCATTAAAAAAAGATTAATGGTTGTTTTTTTATTAAATTATTTTTAAAAATATATATAGTTTTTGTCCATCTAGATATAAAAGTTATTAAACCTGATTAATAGGTTATCATACCATGTCATCCAGGTCTTTGTCAATTTAATTTTTATTGTTTTTTAAAACTTAAATCTAAGTTTTAAGTTGATTTGTTCAGTCATATCAACAGTTTATAATATCACACTACTGCACCATGATTATTATTTTTTATGATAAAGTATCTGATTGTCAGTATACTTGTAGTTATTTTTTAAAGTATATTTTCATTCAGAAATATATTAAAATAATATTTTTTAAAAAAAATTACTTTAACATCAATGCATGAAAATGATCTAAAAACACTAAAAAAATAATTTAATATAATTTTTTTATTTTTTTCAAAAACATTTTTGAATCATAATTCCAAACAAGGCAAAACTAGATCTTAGAATTCTTTCATTCCATCACTTTTCATTTATATATTTTTTATGCCATCACAATTTAATCGACATTGTAAAACTAAAATAATAATAATTCTAGATTACATCCCGAATTCTGAGATAAAAATCAAACAAGAATCAACACACTTAAATAAAAAAAAAAAAAAAAAAAAAAAAAAAAAAAAAACTAAGAAAAAAATATATTTCTGAAGGTAGGTTTTGGTGAGTGCAAGAACTGTATAAGCCTACAAGGGGCGGTTAGCCCCTATAGCTCAGTGGTAGAGCGTCAGTCTTGTAAAGTGAAGGTCCGCAGTTCGATACTGCTTGGGTTCAATCTAAATGGGCTTTGATTATGGGCCTCTATATCCTGCTTGGGGGCAATCTAAATGGGCTTTGATTATGGGCCTCTATATATATATATATATATATATAATTTTTTTTTCCCACTACTAAAAGGATAATGACAGAGCATAATGAATTTGCTCTATTTTTGTTCTCTTTTGACCACATCATTAAAGACCTGGAAGATAGAGAACTCATGGACCGCCTAGGGTCATACTAGGTGAAAATAGAAAATGAAATATTTTTAAAAAGTAGAAAAATAACCTAAATCAAACTATAAGAACATACCGAAACCCCCATGGCAATTTACATACCATTGATCCCTCTAATACCCATTTCATGAATAATTGTTTGCAGGCATGCATGCTTGGCTGGCTAGCTAGCTGGAAATTCATGCACGAAAGGGGCAGGGTTTTTGTTCGACGTCAAGGGAAACTTTAGAGATTTGAGATTTAATTATTTCAATAATTTATTAAAAAAATGATGTTATTTTAGAGGGTACCCTTTTTTTTAAAAAAAAAACAAAGAAAATACCAACATTATAAAATGAAAAATGAACTGAAATACTTGATCGGGGCAACAAATTTGGTGTATTAACAATGCAGTTACCTTTTTTTTCATTGAGATCGATGAGTATGGGTGTGATCAAATCAAAGTGTTGGTGAAAAACACTAATGATAGTTAGATAAAACTAGACCGTTGGTGTTTATCATGTCCTTATGAGTTGTGAGATCCCACAGCATGTGATTTACACTAATAATTATGATTTCGATAGGTACATCTTTTAATCATTCTATTATTTAAATTAAAATAAAAACAATACGCAATTAGGGTTTGAAAATCTCTATAAAAAAGCAAAAAATATACATGATGAGACCTACTTAAGCTAAATTACATGTTGGTGAGACCGTGAGAGTGTTTGGTACCGTGTGGCAAAATATTTTTAAAATAAAGATTATATTATTTATTTTTAATATCAAAATCATTTAAAAATATTAATTTAAAATATTTCAAAATAAAATATATTTAAAAAAAAATTATAATGCAAAATGAAAAAATTAATAACCCAACACAAATCACAAAGAGTACCTGTTGTTAATGATCTCTAAATACAAAAAAGAAAAAGTCAACAAGACAAAAAGACCGAACACTCATGTATACTTTGTCCCATTTCCCGTTAAAGCTGCTACACTTAATTTAAGATCATCTCACACTAATTTGTTTAATCTACGTGATTATTATTATTATTATTATTAACCTAACTAAAAAAGGATTCTCTTGCGAAAAAAAAGGGGGGTGTTTTTACTATTTTCATACATGAAATAAAAATCTTAAAGTTCAAAATAATAATATGGAAGCATAAACCATAAGTGTTAACAGTAGTATGTTTTGAGAGTGTAGTTGATGTTGTTTTTAAAAATATTTTTTTTTAAAATACATCAAAATAATATTTTTATTTTTTAAAATTTACACGAAAATAATTTAAAAACACTAAAAATATTTAATAAAAAATATTAAAAATCATTTTTTTAAAACAAATACTATGAATGCAGTCCCAAAGAGGATTAAACCAGCACAAAAGGCTGTCTTTTGATTGAAAAAAAGTCGTGTTGGCCAATTGTTTAAATAAATTAAAATAAAATAATATCGAAGAAGTATCAAAGCATCGATGGTGGCTTTATATAGCCATACAGAAGGTATCAAACAGCAAAATCAAATAACATGAATTGTGGCCAAAGAACAGTTCAAAGTCCTGATATTCAGGGATTATTACAAACAGAGAAATAACAGAAAGCATAAAAAACTGAATCATGTTCGGCCTCAGTCGGGTTCTGTCGTAGAGATCTCATCACAGTCCCCAATTCCTGTCCTGGAGGTCGGCCTCAGTCGGCTTCTGTCCTTGAGATATCATCACAGTCCCCACTTGCTTGATGGTTATGCAACCTGAAGCATACACTGCATGAAAAACCAATTGCTCAATTGTTTGAATGTTCTCACCAGAAACCAGCAAAAAGAGAATCCAATCTCCCATTTCATATTATAATTTATCTTTATGAATGTCGCAAGCAAGATGCAGTAAGAGGAAGGATCTGAAGGACCTTTCTGCTTCGGTTTATTAGTATAGTTTTTTTTCTTCACAGGGAAGCTCAATCTCATTTACCACTTACATAAGCATCTCATAAAGTTTAAGAACAACCAAAATACCAAAACACCGATTACAAACAATCAAGAACCTAAGATGCCAATAAACCCGACAAAGACAGACAAAGACAAGCTGAACATAAAAGAACTGTTAATTTGACTGATTTAAAGAAATCAGCAAAGAATTTCACCATGGGTCACAATATAAATATCATCCGATTTAAAGAAAAACGATTGTTGCTAATTTGCCACCAAAAAGCCCTAAATTACAAACATTAGATCCTCCACGATAGATAACAAACATCACACATGTAATATGTTCCATTGTTGATTGGATCATTGAACGCGGCCTAAAATAAAGCAATCTACTTTTTTTAATAAGGAATTCCAGATTTTAAAAATAACCCACCACTCAAAATCACATATTTAACTAAATGAAAACATCTTTCATCCAATACATCAATTTTTTTAATCGCAAATTTAACAAAATTCCAAACTTTAAAAAGAACCCATCAATCAAAATCACAAACTTCCCTCAAAGAAACCACCTTTACCCCCCAAAGAACAAGGTCTAAAACAATTCAAGCTAAAACAAAAGCCAAAAAAACATTGAAAAAAAATCAACCCAGGAAGCAAATCAAAAGATAGATCAAGAGAAACACACCATCGCCATCTTTATCGAACATACTTAAGGCTTCCTTGATCTCAGAGATCTGGTTATCTGTCAATTGATCCGTCATCTCTTTAAAAAAATGAAACCTAGAGGAGAGAATAATCTAAGAGAGAGAAACGTGCGTGTAAGGGGAGAGTATTTTATTAGTATTAAGACAGAAGAATCGATGTTTTTATATGAGCTGAATTAGCCACCCCTGACCTTCTAAGTAGCCGGACGTGTATTAGTCTTTAAAATGACCCTCACGCCCTCCCATCGCAAGTCTTTTTTTTTTTTTCTTTTTTTTCTGTAGTATTTTCTCCCTTTTTTAACTTTTTTGCTTTATTTTTTCATACTAAAGGACAATAACACTTACAATGTGAGATTTCATTCTAAGATGCTGGTTGTTTTTCGAGTTTTTTTTTATAGTGTGGTTGATGTGGTTTTTTATAATATGTTTTTGTTTAAAAATATATTAAATATATTTTTTATTTTTTAAAAATTATTTTTGATATTAGCACATAAAAATAATATAAAAACACTAAAAAATTAATTTAAAATAAAAAAATATTTTTTTAACTTTTTTCAAAGGTATTTTTAAAAACACAATCAAACAGACATTTCATAAATACAAGGTTCGTGATGTTTAATGTTTATGAATAATATAGATCATACATAATTGTGATATTATCTCTGTCCACATAATCTCTATACAAAATCATTAAGAATTCAATTTATATTTTTTTAAATGATAGTGTTTGATATTGTGATAGTTGTTGTTTTTAAAAATATTTTTTTCTTGAAAAATCATCAAAATATTTTATTATTATTTTAATGATTTTATTTTTAGTATTGTCATATCAAAAAAATTAAAAACATCTAAAATTTAGTTTAAAAAAATATAGTCACGCCATGTAGAAAAAAATAATACACTTTTAAAAATTAGACTATCTTTCCATGCCAGTAGAAGGGTATTTCAGTCATTTACAAGTTTGTTAGAAAAAAATATCCACTTGTCAACTTGTCATATACAATAACAAAAGGGTAAATTCGTACACAGCAGCATTGACAGATCTGTAAATAACAGAACATTGACTACTATCCATTCTAAGTACCCCCCACTCACTTGACGCCACGTACGTTTTGTTAATTTAGAAAAGATTTTTTTTCTGAATAATTACTGGCGGACAGTAATTTTCGGTGAAACCGCTGGTGAGATTAGTGAATCAAAATTGCAAAAAGATAACGTACGCGTTTACGCGGTGTGAACGCGGAGATGACAGGCTTTGTCGAATCAATGCTACATTATATTTTTTAAATTCATTCGATTTTAATCCTTCCGATCTCATGGGATAGAAAATTTATTTATTATGGTTGATTTAAAAAAAAGATTTAAAATTTAATTTATATCATTTTTACAGGTGATTAGTATAAAATATTAATATAATAAGATTTATTTAATCCATCTTTAATGATTTGAATGATTATATCAGATCATTAAAAAATATTAATGGCAGTTTTTTTATTAAATTATTTTTAAAAATATATATAGTTTTTGTCCATCTATATATAAAAGTTATTAAACCTGATTAATATGTTATCATACCATGTCATCCTAGCCTTTATCAATTTATTTTTTATTGCTTTTTTAAACTTAAATCTAAGTTTTAAGTTGATTTGTCTCGGACTACTGCACCATAATTATTATTTTTTATGATAAAGTGTCCGATTGTCAGTGTATTTGAAGTTATTTATTAAAATGCATTTTTATTCTCAAATATATCAAAATAATATTTTTTTTATTTTTAAAAAATTAATTTTGATATCAGTGCATGAAAATATCTAAAAACACCAAAAAAATAATTTAATATAAATTTCAAAAACACTTTTAATCTTAGAATTCTTTCATTCCATCACTTTTCATTTATATATTCTTCATGCCATCACAATTTAATCGACATTGTAAAAATAAAATAATAATAATAATTCTAGATTACATCCCGAATTCTGAGATAAAGAACAACAAGAATCAACACACTTAAGAAAAAAAAAAAAACTAAGTTTTGGTGAGTGCAAGAACTTTAGAAGGGGGCACTAGAAATGGAGTCTTCTCTTACATGATTCGAACGGTAGGGGAGCTATTTTATAAAAGCAATCAAATCCCAGTTCTTTAACAATCTCTTCAATCAAGTCCCTGCATATATAATCTTGCAAAGCCAACCCTATTCTTCCAATCTCCCTCCTCTCGCCCCAATCAATATCCTTGCACACCTCGTTTACACTTTCTATCATGGCCTTGCTGGTCCATAAATGCGACGAAACCACACTCCCATGACTCTTTCCATGCACCATGTTTTCGCAGCTCATGATTCTGTCGACGAAGCTAATGTTGGTGATGACCTCTTCCCCTCCTGGCTTCTTCTTTTGCTGCTGCGGCACTCGTGCTGCAACGTTATATGATTATTCGAGATACACGTAAATTTATGTGGATATTCATGTTAATTAAAAAAAAATACAATTATAACATGGAAATTCTCTAAGTCTCTAGCTGCCACTAAAGAGATTACATTACATTTATAAATAAGAAAATAAGAAATTTGTGGTTTTTATCTTAATTTAGATTGAGTTTTTTTTTTAAATCAGATAAGATATTAACCAGTAAAATTTGATTAACACGCCAAAAAAAAGAAAGATACAATTAGTTTTTTTAAATAATAATAATAATAATAATAATAGCTTTGAAAAAGCATGTTAGAGAATTGACTGTAAGAATGTGAATGTTAAATATTGGTCAGACTAACAGTTAGCCCCTATAGCTCAGTGGTAGAGCGTCAGTCTTGTAAACTGAAGGTCCGTAGTTCGATCCTGCGTGGGGGCAATCTAAATGGGCTTTGATTATGGGCCTCATATATATATTTATATTTTTTTCTACTCGTAAAATAAAAGAATAATGACAAAGGCATCATGAATTTGCTTTATTTTTGTTCTCTTTTGACCGCATCATTAGAGACCTAGAAGATTGAGAACTCATGGACCGCCTGGGTCAAAAAAGCAACCTATTTTTAATCCATTTTATTTTTATTTTTTATTTTAAATTAATTATTTGAGATTTGAAATTTAATTGTATCAATAATTTATTAAAAAATGATTTTATTTTAGAGGGTACGTTTTTTTTAAATAAAGTAATTTAAAAATGATAATGCAATTACCTTTTTTCTTCATTGAGATAGATGAGCATGGGTGTGATCAGAGTGATGGTGAAAAACACTAATGATAGCTAGATAAATCTAGACCGTTGGTGTTTATCATGTTCTCATGAGTTGTGAGATCCCACCGCATGTGATTTTACACTGATAATTATGATTTCGATAGGTACATCTCTTAATCATCCTATTATTTAAATTAAATTAAAAACAGCACTCAATTAGGGTTTGAAAATATCTATAAAAAAGCAAAAAAAATCCATGATGAGACCACCTTAAGCTAAATTACATGTTGGTGGGTGTGTCGGGTACTGTGTGGCAAAATATATTTAAAACAAAGATAATATTAATTTAATAGATTTCCAAATAAAAAATATTTTCTCTAAATAGTAAATACCATAAAGAAAAAGTCAACAAGACAAAAAGACCGAACACTCATGTATACTTGTCCCATTTCCCGTTAAAGCTGCTACACTTAATTTAAGATCATCTCACACTAATTTGTTTAATCTACGTGATTATTATTATTATTATTATTATTAACCTAATCCAAAAAAGGATTCTTTTGCTAAAAAGAAGTGGGGTGCTTTTACTATTTTCATACATGAAATAAATATCTTAAAGTTCAAAATAATAATATGGAAGCAGAAATCATATGTGTTAATTGTTTGATTGGATTGTGGTTGAAGTTATTTTTGAAAATATTTTTAGTTTAGAAAAAAGATTTTTTTTTTAATTATATAGTATTTTCTTTCAAGTTCTTGCGTATAGATATGGTAAAAAAAAAAAGGATAGCTAAATCTAAAATTGTAATCAATGAAGAGAACAAAAACTTACCATTAATGGTGTAACGCTTGGAGAATCCATTGAAAGCTGATGAAGGAGTGAACTCATCAAGCACAGACACAGGGCTCGGTTGCTGCAACAATGGATGCTCATCACCTTTCTCCAGTCTTCCCTCCTCATCATCAGCACCATTACCAGCCCCAGCTACACTACTCTTCACTACATCGATTATTTTCTTCAGTGCTTTCAAGTCTTCATCACATTTTTCCAGTGCACCTAGCAGCCTCCGTCTCTTCTCGGCCACGGCCAAGTCGGAGGTTGTTATCGGTGGAGTATCACCCAGCCCCATTAGTCTTGCCACCAGGGCTGGTGGAGCCCGGGAACGTTCCGGGGAGCTCAGGGATTTTGAACGCCGTATTTCTGCTGGCAATGTTGGGCTTCTAGGTACTGTATCGCACGAGACTCTCGTGAAAACCTTGTTTTCATGCTGTAATGAAGTGGAGGTAGAGGATGACGATGAAGAAGACAAAGGAGGAGGAGGAGGCTGTGATGGTGACGATGCTGGTTTTTGCTTTGATTTTGTTGTTGGAGAAGAAACCCTGTTTTTTTCATGCTTTTTCCCTGCAAAATAATGTAAAATAATATAATTAAAACCACTGATCAAGCCTCTAAAATGATTCAAGTTAGTAAATCTACGAGCTTGTAATTAATACGGGAGAAATTAGCAAAGAAATTTACCAAAAGTGAGTCTACGGCGATTGTGGTACTTGTAAACTAAATGGAAAATGCCAGACATACACCCGATGCTCTTTGCACGAATTTTTTCCGGTGCCGGAGAGCTTTCTCGCCGGGAAGATGAAGAGATCGAGGGGTCTTGCCCCTTCATACTTCTCTACCTGTGCTTCCTCTCCTGGGCCAAAACACCAGTCGTGTTAAAAGATGGATGCCATGTAATAATTTTGCGAGCAAGAAAAATAAAAATGTGGTCTTGTGCCTTGATGTTAAAAAAAGGGGGGAAAGAGAGAGTGATTAAAGCCATGCACGTGGGTTTCTTTTTGGAAGAGCTCAGAGACCTCCGATGGTGGGATGTGGTGGGGGACTGGTTGACGACAGCCGTTTGATTTTCAGATTTGCCAGGCTTTAATAAAATCCGATGAGCCCAAGAAGGGTGTGATGAGGTTTTATTTTTTCCATTTTTATTTTTTTTTGTTTATTTTAAGTTTTCGGTGAGCTGTCGTATTTGCTACTCAAGATATGAAAGATGACATGAGGTTTCGATGACTAGTTGTCAATTTTGAGTGCTCACACTTTTGCCCCTGGAAATTCTTTTATTTTATATTATATAGATTAAATTTAAAGATATTTTTTAATCGTAAGAGTATCATTCAGATCCGACAAGTATTTTATATGACATGTGTTTTAAAAATAATTTTTTTATTTTAGATTGATTTTTTTAGTATTTTGAAATTGTTTTCATGTGTTGATATCAAAAATAATTTTAAAAAATAACAAATATTATTTTAATATATTTTATAAATAAAAAACACTTTAAAAAACAAATTCAACCACACTTCCAAACATGCAAAAGAACATTCGAAAGACCAACAAGGCTAACAATTAACCTTTTATTGTAATTAAAAGTTTTTCTTTTGCCCGGTTTAATCTTATGCGATCAAGCTTGTTATCTTTATTATTATTATTATTAACTTATATCAAAATATATTATATAAATACTAGATAAAGTTTTATTTTTTTCAATATAAGATAGAAAATTATATATGTACTTTTTATATAAAGAAGATAAATTATGTTTTTTTTATATATGGGATAAAACTTTTTAAATTAATTTTATTATTTACAACAGTTGGAACAAGTCAGGATTCATTATTAAAGGTTTCTCAAGTTATAATTAATTAGAAGATAATAATTATTTTTCTAGTTATTTATTTATTTATAGACTAAGTCGATCATTACTATATAAACACAATTGAATAATATTAAAAATAAATCTAA
Organism: Salix purpurea; assembly: GCA_027405865.1. Taxonomy (NCBI): domain Eukaryota; kingdom Viridiplantae; phylum Streptophyta; class Magnoliopsida; order Malpighiales; family Salicaceae; genus Salix; species Salix purpurea. Next base: position 389,516 of record JAOWLH010000002.1, on the reverse strand, counting down.
AAAATAAAAACATTATTATAATATAAATTTAAATGAAAAACAAAACTGAGATAACATGAATGACTTCGATTGTGGCCTGGAACATTCTATTTCAACGCACTAAAGGAGAAAGTATCCAGAGATGAATCACTTTCTCGTGCAACGTGCTGTACGCTTTAATGGGTACTACGTAAAGCAAAGGTGTGATGAAGGAGATAAGGAGACGTCGTTTTCTAGCTCGACCAGGCCATCCCTACCACCTCAAGAACAGGGCAACATGCCTTGTCTTTTACCACCGCACCTCTACTCTCTGTTTTTTCTTTCGTAAAAGCACACCCCCACCACAAAACACCAGTGCCTGTGCTCACAGTCGCTGTACGTGATACTGTCAAAGTTTGAGTGATGATGAAAGGGTTTTTGATGTTTGCTTGCTTTTCTTGTCATTCTCTGCAGTCTCATGTTGGATTCAGGACCTGCATCACTTGACACCCCTTTCTGGTTAAGGACATGGATGTATCTAGTTTTCAAGAGGCGTACTGTAATGACAAAGAGTTTGTGATTTGTAAAACATATTTAAAGTTCGAGTTAGAACGTGTATCTATGTAAGAGTCTAGATAGCCGGAGTTTTATCCTGCTCAGAACCATACTGAACCCATAATTATAAGGAGTGGGTTCCTCCCATTCAAAAAGAAGAAGACAGAGATGTATCTATGTTCTCTATGGCTTCTTTCACCTGTGTTCATCGTGATCTCAATATTAAAGCCTGGAACCAAGAACAAATAAGATAACTTGGAATAAGCTGTTCAGATAACTGTCTGAATCTTCAATACTGCATAACTTATTTATAGGCCTCAACAAATAACGGTTTTCTTAAATCTAGACATTGATTGAGAAGAAAAATGTGATTGGTAAGAAGTTCATGGATCAAATTAATTTTTGTTCCAACACATTGTGTTAATAAGGGGGTCTGTCAATGATTTGAGGAGAGGCGCAAGGACTTGAACCTCTTATTGCAGACAACCTTCATGGCAACAGATAAACACAAGGAAAGGGACAAATCAAAGTCCAGAAAACCAGTACCAGTCCATGATCTTGTTGCATGAGCTTAGCTACCTAGAATCCAGGCTGCCACAGGAAAGTAGAATCAGCATTCTGATCTCTGCAATTCAAGCACAAGCTGTTTATTACTCAGTTGACCTGAATGTTGCTTCAACACCATTTTCACTGCGCTGCTAAATGCTCCGTATGCTTTTCCTCCACCCTCATTTGGGTTCATATCAGCAGAGGTCTCATTTGCTTGGCACCCACTTTGTAAAATTCCTTCATCTGGGATTAGTGAGTCAAATAGATCCCATTCAAGTGGTGGCAATCTGTACTTAAGGCTGGCATCAGATCCAAAAAATTCTAACGAGTGAGTGCCAAGATCAGATTTGTTGATGTTCGTTAGAGATGTAATGTGTTGCAGTATTGATTCATATGCGATGGCTTTAGGGTTATGAGAAAACCCTATTTGCTCCTTCTCTTTGTCAACTAGGCCACCACTGTGGCATGAATCAGAAATTAAGGACCCTGGTGCATCAGTTAGGAGCTGGACATGGCTAGGTCAAACCCAGACCGGTTCACAAGCACTTCCTTCATGGCTAGCACATCATTGATGCATCCATGCAGCACATTTTGGGTGTTTGGATAGTTGCACCCTACTAAAACAGCCATCCTCTTCTTTCCCTTCTCCATTTTTGCAGGTCACCCGGGTACATAAACAAGGCTAGGTTTCAGTTTCTTCTTTCTTAACTCTGCTTGGATGGTGTTCTGTGGTTTCATATTTATGCGTGGACAAATATTTCCTTGCACGTATATTTTGCTTGCATGTTGTTTCACATCACTACGTGTATATATATATATATATACTAGCAACTTGCCCGCGCGTTGCCGCGGATATTTTTTTGTATATAATTTAACATAATTAAATCTACAATGATAAATTTATATGATATAAGTAAATAAAAATTATAAATTAAAAGATAAAATGTTGAAAATTTTGAGTTGAGTTTCTCACGTAAGCATAGATTACATCTTTTAGAATATAGGTATTGCGTCATAAACGATCACAAAAGAGCGCGCACTAACATTAGAAAAAAGAGCAACATAATAAGAAAAAAAACTTACTGAAATCATTATTGTGCAGATAATACAATTATACAAATCAATTAATAGAAGGAGCAAATAAAAAACAAAAGGGAACAGGAAGCAATATTAATTTAAAATATTATAACAATAGCAATATCGGAGTCTTAACATTTAAAATTATTATTACCGCCAGAATAAAAACAATAAAAATTATTACATTATACCGAGCGAAAAAAATAAAAAGCATGAACAAAACAACAAGCAAGAAAAACCAATTAAAAATTATTATTATTATTATTGTGAAAGAATAAATAATCAATATTATTATAATAATAGAATACATAATCACTATTATTATAATATTAATAATAATCACTATTATTATTATTCTTATTATAATTATTATTATTATTATGTTAATAATGAAAGAAACAAAAATAAATGAAAGACTAAAAATATCCAAGAAACTTTAACAAAAGAAAAAAAAAATTATCATTGCTATTACCGGAAAATTTTTTTTATCAAATTATCGGGAGGGAAAAATAACAACATAAGAGTAAGAATGAAAAAAAATTAAATCATGATTATTATTATTATTATTATTATTATTATTATTATTATTATTATTATTATTATTATTATCACTATAATTATTATTATTGTGTTAAATACATTTATATATACATGGACAAAAGTAGGGATTATTCTACAAATATAAAAAAATAAAAGTATAAGGGCTGAAATGAAAATCAAATATAAAGGGATTAAATTTTTAAACATTGTCAAAGAATAAAAGAAACCAAATGAATGAATATCAAAAAAAATTAAAAGAATAAGGATCGAAATGAAAAATGACATATATAAAAATCATTCTAATTGAAGGAGAAAATTAAAAAAAAAATACTTGGAGGACCAAAAATAAATAATGACAATTTCTGTCATTTTAGAGAAAAATTAGAAGAAAAGGGACTGAAATCAAACTTTGCATATATTAGCAATTTCAATTGGAGGACCAAATCAAAGAAATCAAAACATCCGTACCGGAATAATTGAAGGAATAAAAAATAAATACAAAATCAAAACTATAAGGACTGAAATAAAACTTTCTTATATAATTAGTTTTAATTGAAGGGCACAATTGAAAATAATAAAACTTTAATTTGAATAAATCAGTAATAAAAACGAAATCAAAAGCGCAGGGACCAAACTGAACTTCACACCAACATTAGGGACTGGAGCCGAATTTGGAGGCGGAAGGAGAGAGAAAGGCGACGCCGGAGAGAATACCATCCGCCGCGGCTGAACAGGACATCCTTTCCGTGAACGCGCCGCAACGGAGGAGAGAGGACATCCCGGCGCATCTTCTGGCACGGCGGAAGTAAATTTCTGACGCCGGGAAGACGCCGCACGCGCCGCCTCAATGGCGCGTTAGCCTGGAACGCTGCTGGCGCGGCCAGGCGACGCGCCAGCTGTCCCCCTGGCTAATGACCCAAAGAACCTTGTCCCCACTGGTATTTACGAAAATACCGGGGGGGGGGGAAAGACGTCGCAGCCCCTGTTTACTGTGCAAATATTTGTCTTTTTCGGGGGTTTTTTCCGTCAGTGCACTGTGCAAAAAAATGTGTAAAATCGACAGAGCCCCTGTGTCCTGTGCGCTATTTTGTCTGTTTCTGGGGTCAGAGGCGTCAATCCACTGTGCACATTGCGGCTATTAAAAAAAAGCCAAAAACCGAAAATACTCCCATAAAATATACACACAACGCCGGAGCACCAAGGCCAATTCCGTCTGTGCACTGCCACAATCCACAGTGGATTGTGAGACAGTGCACAGTGCTCCTAACAGTGAAATCTCAACGCCTTTTAGTGTTTTGTTAATATATATATATATATAACCAGTTTGGAGATTTTAAAATTTTGAACCAACTGGTACATATGATCAATCATGTGAGACAAGACAGGATCATCATTTTCCCTGCGGCTTTCGGTGCTATATTCTCTAAAGTGGTTTCAAACATTTTACAGCCCACCAAAACTTGAAAATGAAACTTGTGTGTGTGTGATCTACATGAAGTTATTAGACGTTGTTATTACAGCAAAATTGTTTTAAACTATTACATTACTATAAGCTTATGAGTGTACAATACAAGGAAAGACTGCTGGAGATCTAAGTTACTAACCCTTGATCCATCCATGCTCACAGAAAAATATGCATTAGCAAGGACAAGTGGTACTAATTTGCTATTGTCATGAGGAGCAAATCTTCTGTGGTTTTCTGGTTGATTACATGGGGAAACATGGGGTGATACAGTTGATTGTAGGCGAAAGCTGAAGGATTGGATTAGCTATGGAAAAAGAATTTGGAATCAGTTTCCTGGTGTTATTTATTTATTTATTTGTAGGTTGATGTCAACTTTTGAAACAGAACTAAGAAATGTTGTCATCAGGAAGAGCCAGAAATGGTTTGAATGTCAAGAACAGTCCAATCACCTCGATCACGTTAAGGAGGAAGAAGACCATTTCATTACCTGCATTGCAAAAATGGCAATGTAATTAAGGTTTTATATTAAAAATTCAGAGAACAAAATAGATTAAGCCCGGGTTACTAGATGAAAGGTTCTGAAATGATTCTACCAGAAAATAAAATAAGAAAGGGAGGGAGAACAACGTGGCAGATACTTTGTCCAGGGAACTTACAGTTTCTTATGTTGCTACGGATGTGCTTCCTAAGATTGTTGCTTCATGGCATCAGAATCCTTCTTTAGTTTATCTTATAAGGAAGTTACTATCTGGTAAAGCTGTGGGGTCTATGTACACTTGGGAGGATGATCAGTTGCATAGGAAAGGCAAATTGGTAGTTGGTTGATCAACAGCTTCAGAAACATTGATTTTTTTTGTCTAATGACTCTACTATTGGAAGGCATTCCGGAGTTACCGTTACTACCAAGAAGCTTTAATCTTTGTTTTACAGGAAATTTGTTATAGAGAAGATGAAATATCAAATATTTTATGCCCACTACCACATTCTATCTGATAGGCATGAGAGATTCTCTGTTGGTTTACTAGGTTATGAATTCCCTGACAAGTTCCAAGAGGCTGTTTCATCTTTCAATATTAAGGGCAATCACATTTATAGCCAATCTATCAATTCCAATTAGATGTTCTGGACAATTGGTCTTGCCCTTGCCTGTCACCTAGAAAACTAGTCTGAGTTCTTTATAGAACCTGCCTATCTTATAAGGAATGGGAAAGAGTATTTGCAGAGTTTTGTACCTGGAAGAAAACACACATTCTGACGCTTTTGTGCCCAAGAGAAGCTGTAAATAAAGAAAGCATTAATCAGTGTGACATACTGCTGAACAGGTTCTTAGAAAAACATATAATTTAAGAAAAAGGCTTATGATGCACACATAATTATCCCATGAAATCCACATGCAGTATAAATCGCATTGCTATTTCCTTCTGGCCCAAAAAATTCTGTAGGAAGTTCCTAAATGTTTGGATAATATGTTTTTGGGAGTACAGGAAACTAGGATCTTTTCTTACTCCCTCAATCCGTCATAAAGACTTTAAAAATTCTTTAAGTACCCATTTTTAGTACTTAATGCTGTCCTATACTGCAGTTGAAGAGAAACATGCTGGCAAAATTACAGTTTACTGACTGTAACTGCTGTTTGTCTGCGACAATAGATTCAGACAGAGGAAATCAATGTTAGCGAACCCATTTAAAGATCACATATTTGGACTTGTTAGGACTCCTTTCAATCATAGATGAATCCTTCATTCCAATTTCTTATACATGAATAGCTCCGGAAGCTGGTACTCAGCTTGATTAAGGAATGCTCCTAATTACTGGCAAAAGAGAATAAATAGGCCCATGTTCTTTTTTCTCATGATTTTCATTTATCTTCCATCAGTCCTGCATCACTATGAAGGCTGAGGATAGGAGGTAGCTCCACAAGAAATCATGATGGAGAATTGTCACTAGCATATGCGGCAGATGCACGTTCTGGTTCATTTTTCGAGCATGAAATATAACACCATTTAAACATGCTTCATAGTTCATAGCTTCTAGAACCAGATTAATATAATGCAGGAACGACTTGAATCTCACAAAATAGAACTAGCTAATTCATTCAATCAAGATTCAAAAGGATACTTACAGGGAACCTCCAGCAGCAGGACCAATTGCTTTGAAAAGGGACATGGCAGACATCGAAATTCCATTCGCGGCACCCCTTTGTTTTTGTGTCTGACATTAAGTTCAAGCAATGCATTTTACAAAATGAAGTCGTCTACCTATAGCCTATTGCTAAGATTCAAGATAAAGAGAAAAACATAAGAGGCAAAAGGAGGGTGAAGTTACCACTGATCTGTTTTGCAGAAGGAACAATCCTGTTGTGATTGCTACCTACACGAATCATAAAGAAATGGAAGAGGTTGATGAAACATTGATAGATAATTTTATTAACAAACTATGATAAAAACAAGTTCCCTTTTTTTACCTTCTCATGAGAAAAAAAATAAAACTCTCATTTGAAGTTCAATAAGTAAACAAGTCTAGTGCTACATGTCCATGGTCAAAGTGGCATATTCATAACATGCCAAAAATATTCACATCTGAGCTTCATAGAAAGAAAAAAAAACTCAAAAAAATGCTAGCAAAGTTATTTAGATTCTTTATCTGGAGAAGAGAACATCAAAAAAATTAGCAGGGAAGCTTGTGAACCAAGATTACTACAAATTCAGTTGGTCAGTCAGAAAAACAGCTAACAAGAGGCATCTATCTCTAACAAGAACAGATAGTGACAGAAAGTATGAACCCAATTGACAACACAGTGTAAGAGCACACTTAAATAAATATGTTAAGTGCTCAAATACAAAGCACTTACAGAGAGCACGTTTTTCAGGATGGATGCGCAGTTGATCAGTAGCATGAGGGTGAGGCCTCTTAGCAGAGATATAAAAGGGTAGCTAGATAGCAACAGTATGGTCAAGACCTTCACGAATGGAAAGAAAATGTTTTATGTAAAGGAGGACTCGATCAAATACAGATACAATATAATTTTTAAGCAGAAATTATGTTGAGGACATACTGCTCCTATGCGAGAAACCATGACCGGTCCAAATTTTCTCTCAACCACTGGGTATATAAATAGCTGAAAGAGTAGCAGCCCAAAGCCTACATAAATAAATGATGGAATGAGAGATATCATAAACTTCAGAATTGATTACCTCAAAGGGGATAAGAAATTTAAGAGCTTAATCAATTATATGATGATGCTGGCTGGAATCTACTACCTGAAAATGCAAGAACTTCACCAACATCTGCAGTGGAAAAGCTCAATCCCCCATTCTTCCTTGGACTAACAGCCCATAATGAGAAAATCTGTTGTAATAAAAGAACCAATTTGTGATCAAGAATATTTGTTATCTAAAAGAAAAAATCTCCAGAGGGGTATCATGCTCACTCTATAAACCTAAGCCTGGCTTGGCAGTCAGGCATCCCTGAGTAAATTTCTGAGGCATGGGAAAGCTTTTTGATACATCATAACACAGAGGAAGCTATCATCTAATTTCATGGCAGATAGAAAGAATTCAAAGGCAGTTTGGGAAGGAAATATGATTAAGTTGATCACATCAGTAGCTTTTGATGCTTCTATAACAAGAGCATATAAGTGATTTACAAAAGAAGGAGAAGGCAGGAGGGTGGATAAATAATCCTAAAATGAAGTTGCCAGTGTACTTTAGTGACCTTAATGTTATAAATACAAGATATAGAAATTTCATGATAGGTGCAGTTGATGGAAAGACAGAATATTTAAGAGAATAGGAGCATACATCTTGACTAGCCTAAAATACGGTATTCATCAATGGATTCATCTTGAGTGAATATTACCTCTGCATATGCCATGTCATGAAGCTGGAACACACAGTACGTGATAATAGATGATATCAATGGCCAATTTTTCAGCAGGCTTTTCTGAGAAGAGTTGGGCTCAAATGCGGTTGCCCCAAGTGCATCAGAATCATTGCACCCTTCATCATTTCCTTTATGGTTGTGTATTGTCTCCTGCAGAAATTTTAAGGCTCTATGATGAGGATCAGCTCAACACCATTAGACACGTCATTGACCTATTGGAGGTGCCAAGGAGACCAATTACAAGATCTAGGGAAAAAAGCTTAAGAGGCATTGAATGAGCTTGTTTAGAAAATATGGAGCAAGATGGACTTAGAGAAGTTTGGGTTGCTTGACCACGTGATCAATTGGTTCGCGTCACTTTTACTTCTTAGAGATCAGATGCTCGAATGTGTTAATTAGATCTTCTTGATACATGTTTGTATGCTCTTTTTATAAGAGCTTTATATAGTTTAATATGGTGATGCCTTAATCAGGGAGAATCGAATAAGATACAAATTTAACAGGATGTACATTAACATACCGGAAGCAAACAACAAACGATAAATACACCAGCAGAAAAGATTGATATCAGAAGGCAAGGTAAGAGGTATGGAAACCTGTAATGTCATCCATGTGGGGGAAATTTAGCACAAATGAAAATCAAAAGATTACCACAATAAGAAGTAAAATATGCTAAAGTAAGAAGTTGAAAGACTAATGCTTACCTCCCAAAAAGAGAATGAGGAGAAAATATATTTGGAAATTTCTCTGCAGGCTACCATGTCAACATTCCAAAATTATTTAATAGATAAGTAATTGTAGTTGAGTTAAAAAGATAAATATCATCTCATTGATTATTTCATTCGATAATTTATGAAAGAGAGTGCATCGAGAAATACCTGAGCAAGAAAGCCTCCAAGTGCAGGACCAATAACTAATCCAATGCCCCACGAGGTGCTGATCTGAAACAAGTATAATCCATTCAATACTTATTAAGCTACCAAACAATCTTTTACAATCAAAAAAAGAAGAGGCTATCTTACAATTGACATTCCTAAAGCTTGATACTCTTTACGGCAAACTTCTGAAGCATATGCCTGTGTCAAATGAGCACTCAGCAGATTTAAACATAGCAGACAGGAAACAAAAGCAGTGTTAAACATTTGCATAGCCATTAACAATAATCATATGCTAGGTTACCCTGCCAAGTAACACAGGAAGAAAGGCAAATGTTCAAATCAAACTTCCAAAGAGTAGCAGGCACTGTTTAATATTTGAAAACAACCACATGGCTCATCTTAAAAATCTTCTAGCAGCACACAAATAGAGGGGGCGGGGGAGTTGACACTGTATCCTATAGAACTTTCAGATAGCAAGACATTAAAACATCTCAAAAGAAAAGTACCCTCATTGGACCAAGTATGCCACACAGACTTCCAAGAAGAAACCTCGTAGAAATTGCCATCCAAAAGGTTGTGCTAAGGCCAAAAAGGGTGTTGAAAATAACCCTGGAATAAGAGGAAAAATAGAAATACATGGATAAGACAAATTCACTCTTAAAACAGCAGAACATTGCTGATGAACTCTTGAACAATCACACATAAAATAGGCTTGGAGTAATACTAACACTGATACTGTGCCAAATATTATGACTGGTTTTCGACCATATCGATCAGCAATCATTCCCCAGAGCACAGAGGTTAAAGCTCTTCCAAACATAAAAGCAGATCCTTGAGGAAATGAATGATATCTTCAGAATTAAGGAGCTTGAACAGGATCCTTATGTAAACAGACCTCGAGTACAAGACATGTATAAAAATCTCTCTCACCCACATAACCAGCATAGTAGCCGATGTCCTCCTCTCTTTCTGCAATATGGAAGTCCCTTATCTGTAGAAAATAAATTTGCAAGATCACCACATAAGAAAGAAGAACATGAAAGAAGAGTAGATTGGCAGGTCCATCATAATTCTGAGTTCTTTCATAATCATGGTCCAAACAGCAAACTGTATTAAAAACCATAAATTAGTGCATCAAATGTTATCTTTGGAATGTGCCTGTGCTTTTACTTAATTGGATTTCAAATTAGCAACAAGGATTAACATGCCAGAAAATAGCATGTTTTACATGTCCTGCTATCAGCCAACAATTAAAACTGAGTCCCTTTCCAATATGATGCTGCATTATCAAAAAGTCGCAATATTACCTATGAACAGAAACAAGCAATTTCATTGCAATCAAGTGTAAGAAAATGAAACTGTCAAGCACAGATGCTCCATTAATTCTGGTGTTATTCTTCTGTTAACCCCATCCCCTCCCCCACCCTGCTGCATTGGAAAAAATTCCACAAGCTATAGGTACGTGAACCATCGGTCTCAACTCTCAAGGAAGCCTACTTTCTTTGCAAGTAGTGATATATATAAAACTTTCCACCATAGTAACATGCTCACCATGAAATAAAGGAAAGGAAAGAGAGATGATATGGGCAACGCTGCAAAAGTCAAAACCACAAAACACAGATATTAGAGGGAAATTCCAATTTCGCAATAAAAGCATATGATTCGTTGAAATTTTCAGTGAACCTGCACAAAGAACAACAATCCAGACATAGAGCAAATGTTCACAAGGAACGCCATTGTTGGAGTTCAGTCTAGCAACCCCGGCAGTCCTCATAGTACTTCTTCTTCTTCTTCTTCAAGAAATACTCTCAATCCCGTTTCCTATCCATCTTGACACGCTACAGTTGTTTTGAGTTGAGGTGAATTTTTTTTCTTCCTCTTTTTCATAGAAAAGACATTTTTTTATATAAAGAAAACTGCTCTTTTTCATTCAGTGTTCTTATATAATCATGGACGTAACCACCTTAATTAGATTATGGACCAAATCATTACAGCTCTAGGCACATGATTATATTTGGCCACGTTACTCGTGCCAACAAATCAACAATTAACTTCCGTTTTAACAAATATTACTGCAAGATTGGATTCTGAGGATGCAACAAAATGAAAACTTCATTAGCAGCAAATTTGGGTGTAAGACCCTGATCTTCTACAGTATAAAAAATCTTGTTTCCTTGTCAACAACAACATTTGCCCGAACAATGTCTTAAGAGAAACCATTTCATTGAGCAATGCACAACGCAAGCCAGTTCAATAGATCTACAGATACCACCTCTCACACGAAGAGAGTCTTTTTAAGACATAACCCACCACGAGGCCTTGAGTCCAAGGTGGGATAATACCTCTTGAAAGGGCAGTTATGCAACGGATGTGGGCAAACATCATCAGTGCATGTAGCTATCTCTACTTGCACAAATAAAGAAATAAAATCTAAAAATAAACCAGCACGAACAAGAACAACAAAGATCTTAGCCATAGAATGATGCTTCACCTGCACAAAGGACAACAATCCAGACATAGAGCAAATACTTAAAAGGAACACCAGTGTTGGTTTCCTTGAAATGTTCAATCTTGCAACCTGGGCAACCCTCATAATACTTGTTCTTCCTCAACAAAGACTCTCCAATCTCATTCTCAGCCATTCTGCGCCCGACCACCACTTTAGCTAATGTTTTGGCCCTCTAAGACAATTTATTCATGCATCAGAAAGTGCTGTACGATTATTTAAAATAAAAATAAAATATTTTCATATTTTTTCAATAATATTTTCATATTTTTTCAGAAATATTTTTGAAAGTTACTGATACCAAACTATCCAGTGACAGAGCCATCTTTCTTGAATGTTTCTGTCTGTGGAACCTCCTCGTTAACTAATACTTCAATGTCAACGTGAAAGAATCATAAATCTTAAGAATAAATGATGCATCACGAGATTTGGCTTTTTGGATTTGTTTTTTTCCAAGATATTTCCTTGTACTGGATTTTTGTGTGATAAACAATATTTCGAGAATGAGTTTTGAATATGTTCTTAAAACAAATTAAAACAAATTATTTTTATTTTTTATTTTAAATTAAAAAAATTTAATCTTTTTAGATTATTTTGATATGTTGATATCAAAAATAATTTTTAAAAAATAAAAAAATATATTATTTTAATATATTTTTGAATGAAAAATACTTTTAAAAATAACTTGAAGTCTTTAATCATATTCCCAAATAGACATTAAAAGTAAACGAGTACATGACACTGACAGCAGTAAATGAAAACATACCAGGTAAAGTAAAAAGTGTAGATAATTAATCAGAGAGGGAATAATATAATTAAATTAAAGAAATAAGTAAATCATAATGGTGATTGTTTCTTGCAGTCATTTTCCATCTGTTCATCATAATTATTGCTCTGTTATTGTCGTTTGTGAATATTTATTTGATGCGTCCATTGTAGCAGTTACTTAATTAATGCATCCATTAATTCTTTGATGCAGCCGCTAATTAATTAATTAATAATATAATTTACTTTAAAGCTAAGGTTGTCAATACCGTTTGGGTCGCCGTTCCGGGTTTTTTTATTGAAACGAAATGTTTTGATTTTGGAGCGTTTTGGCGTGCCGTTTCGGGGTTATACTGTTCATATATAAGATAAAATAGAAGACTTACCTACGGGATGTTTCAAACATTTCATATTTAACTGTACATGCATAAGAAAGAGTTTTACTCTCATTTTACACCACCAAAATGAAACTTACTATATTTTATTATTTGTTAACGCAAACTGCATTTAATACAAATAACAATAACAATAAAAAATAAGATATAAACTAAGAGTAAAGGTGTGTAGATACAAACAAAAAATTAAGAACTATCAAAAAAATCAAGAGATCGAAACTAAATCATAAAATAAAAAAATAAAAACCTAAATACAAAATAAAAAATTATATATATTAAAAACTAGATAAAAAATATTTTTGACCCCAGCGATGAAGCGTGGGTTTATGGTCGTTATGTTCTAAATCTTGTGATGCATATTATTTATTATATAAATAAATTTAATAATTATGTTTTAAAAGTGATTATCTATATATATATATAATAGTGATTGTTTTTAAATTATTTTTTTAATATATTAAAATAATATATATATTTTTTTATTTTTTAACAATCATATTTAATACAAGCACATCAAAAGAATAGGAGAGCATCAAAAGAATTTATTTTATTTGAAAAATACTTTTAAAATGAGTGAATAAGTATTCTTTTTGAAGAAAAATATTTTTTTAATATTTTAATATACTGATTAAAAATAAATTTTAAAAATAATAAATAATAAAAACAGACGGAAAAGGGGCGAGGCTTCAAATTTTTTTATATATAGATTTTTTTATATTTGTCAACGGTCGGTTGTCAGCTTCAGCTCAGATTTGTATGAAACAAAGGGGTAGGAATGACATGTCGTTTTGCGAGTTCAGAAAATAAACAGCCTGCCACCTTGAAGCGGGTACAGGTTTCTTTATGAGCACCACCCACAATGGCATGTAGCTAAACAAACAAAAGAAGAAAAAAGCCAGGTTAAATCATTCGATGACAAAAATATGAATTCAATTTCATATGATCAACGCATACCGTTCAAATGAAGTCACAGGTTTTATTATAAGAAAAACAAATTTGGTACAACAGGTAGACACCATTTCATTTTAATTGGACTGTCAGTTCTCCCAGCTGACTTGGTGCATTCATGGTCATCATAAATGTTTGATCCAGCACCATCATCTCCTGAGATATAAGCAAGTGCAGCAAGCTTAATAGACGTCCATAAACAGATTGATGGAGAGACCACCAGCTCCCTGAACACCGCCTTTCACCGCTTTCGTTCTGAACGCCACTTGAATACAGGTTTCGTAGTTGGACAGACAATCTCATCTTCACGCAGCTTGCGCTTTCGTCCCTTTTTCTGATCATTAAATGGAAGATTCAGTTTTGAGATTTATATAAAAAATCTTATACTGTGAAGTAAATGCAAGAACTGGATACCTGTAATTCCTTCTGCAATGCCATGTCCATATGTATTTTCTCCAGCTGGTTTGCCCGGTTCTTCCGGGCCTCAAGCTCTCTGTAGGAACTGGCTATTTTCCTGCCCATGGAACAACGAGACTGGTACATTGGGACTCGAAACAAACAAAATATAACTGGCTTATACTAGAGCACAAAAGAACATACAGACTGGAAAAGTCCCATAGATTATCGACAAACTTAATGATCTAAACCACAAACTCTCCTGAGGAGGTTATATTCCACTACATAAAAGCTTATGACAAAGAACTCTACGACAGCCCAATAGTGTCGAGAAAATGGCACCCTCTGGTATAAACTATTAACATGACAAATGTTTGAATTATCTTATATTTCTTACACCTCCAAAGTCTGGAAGTTTCCAGCACCAAAGTCTGGAGGTTCAGCAAAGTTCAAGGCCTTCATGGTGGGAGAGGTCATATTCCAGCTCAAACTCACTTCCAGGGACATTGCATGTTTGCACATGCCCCACATGCTTGACCCCAATCAGAGGACTGTAGGGTTGAAGGAAAACATGAGATGATTGCATGTACCAGGGAGAATCACGTCCAAAAACAGATAAGACCGTGGACAAGGTTCAGTGCTCCTACCACTAGGCTAACATGGTGAGTTAAATTCAAGAAAATTTTCTTCTTAACTGCTATATTTTATTTACCAGCAAAGTTCAACTCTTGGAAGATTCCAACTAAATTAAATGATAGTACATTAGTATTGCAGCAGATAGTTAGGATTATGAATTGTAATGAGTGTAAATTTCTATAAAAAATGATTTCATGATCTTATCAAACAAAGCCTAAATCCTCTCTCTACCGCTTAAAACGGTCAATCAAGTTCAACAAGGGAAAAAACAAACCCAAGATTAATTTCTCTAGCAAAACAAAAGTCATCCTTTACCTTTTAATATAATCAGGGATGTCAACAGAAGTACTTGCCATTTTATTTTCTGAAGATCGTGATCTTATTTCTTTAGCCTCCTCCCTGCAAGATACAAAACAAAAGGTGACGCGGATACATATCCAATGACGAATCAATTACCACAAAAAGAAAACGTTAATCATGAATTTAGGATGAGGAGAAAAAGCAAAGCAAGTTTGCATGTTGCCCTTGGGCTCTAGCTTGAGTTGACAAGCACAACAGCAGGCTAGGTTCTATCACGATAGGAATAATAAGCTACATCTCATCATTATACTCTAGCTTGTATCACTCATACCGTTATGAATGATAATAAGAGCATTTATTTAGTGAACTACAAACAATGGGAAGTCAGTAGCCAAGCCAATTATCACTTGGTGCAAAACTTTACATATAGAAATGCATTATCTTCATTTAAGTTCAACACATAAATGCCTTAAGTAATGGTCTTCATCAATTTTCTTTGACACTAAATATCAGCAGCATATACAATTTGGAGACGATAAGTGACTGGGAAGTACGCACCTATCTTCAGCAAAGTAAATATGTTTGCTCGAGGGTCGGCCATCCAGTGAGTGCAACGTGGCAGTTAGCTTTTCAATTTTCTGCAGCAAACATTACATTTAAAATTATTGTGAGAACAAAGCATATAGAAAACGTTGAGTGACCAGAAACAGAATGTAAAACGGACTAAATCATTCACCTTCTTCTCAGTTTGTGCTTTTTGAAGGATATATCCAATATCTTGCGTCTTCATCAACAACAGTTCCTCTTGAGTGTATTTGTTTGCTTCACTCCTACAATAACAAAAAAAAGAAATTAAAACTTAATTTAAAAAAAAAAAAACACAAAAAATGCATGCAGATAACAAAGAAGGATTGTTTTACTGTGGCCGATGAACTCCATCTACTGTTTTACTCTTAATCATTCCGAAGTAAAACTCATCAGGATTTCTCGATGCTGCTTTCTCTTTAAGCCTCTGTAAAGAAACATGTCGCAGCCATAGCCACAGCCAAGAATTTAGCAATATAAACCATAACATTACAAATCATCAAGCCTGACAAATCAGAATGTTCGATCTGAATTGATTCTAACCCTCAAAGTTTCCTCTTTTTTGTGAAAAGCTGTAGCACGGGCAACATAGTCTTTATGTTTCTCAAGCAGCCCAAATCTCTTCCTTGCTTGACTGGCATCCAAAAATCAGATCAACAACAACAACAAATCACCACAAACATAAGAATCGCCAAAACTGGAAAACAAAAGATGACTCACGGTTGTGCTCTCTCCTTGTGGGCCTTTCTAGGAATAGCATTCCTTAAGGATGACATTTTGTTGCTGCTCTTCCTATTTAAGAAAAACACAATAATTGATCTTGGAAATCATATACTTGTAAGCGCAACAAAGCAAGCTGAAAAATTATCAAAAAAGGCAATAAAAATCAGGACTTGAGAGTCAAGAACAGAACATTCAGAAGAATAGAGATTTCAATATGAAAAGATGGAAACTTTGAATCAAGAAAAAAAAAAAAGGGCACCTGAAACTTTCAGAGCTAGAATCTTCTTTGCTTTGAATAAACCCTAGCTAAAATCAAAACCCACTTTCCGGAAACGGGTAGAGTTCAAAAAGTTCCAATCGTTAATCAAAGCAAAGCTCGACGTGATTGTGCAGAGACGTGAGGGAGGGCAAGACGGCAAAGAGAGACAAGGGTTTTAGACACAACGATAGGGACAAGGAAAAACCTCAGCTTAACGACTGTGAGAGTAATTCGGGCCAGCATAGGGTTTTGGGCTTGTTTTAAGGGCTGTCTATACTCTATATATGCTATCTCCCTTATTCTTATGATGAGCCCAGTAAGATTATTGAAAATTTGAAATTGTTTTCGAGGTTAATGATAATTGTTTTTGAGGTTAATGCTAATTTTGAGGCTGGAATTAACATATTATTAATATCTTTGTTATTATGATATTGTGATTTTGTTCACATCAGCAACTATATGATATTGTTTAGATTAAAGTATTTAGTAAATTTCACTAATTCGATTTTTAAGCGAACAAGTACAAGGAATGTTTGACAAGAATACTTTTGAAAAAATATTCCCCATGAATTATAGTATTATACTACGAACAATCACATTTCATAAGATATCTGAATTCGCATACCAAACGTCTCGATTGATTGATCAGAAAGATATAAAATCTCACTGTTAAGCTGTAAAAATGATGAGATGACCTCATTTTTCAAGGTGTACATAGCACCAAGGCAAGGATAATGCCGCTGGACGAAAGGACTACACTTTAAAAAACAGGGACTGAATAAAAGTGATTGAATCAAATGGATACAAATTTTAAATCGAGGGACCAAGTAAATCATTAAACTATACGATAAACATACTGTACAACAGTAAAGTCTCTTCGTTTACCTTTCTGATGTGACCGCTGCTCTGTCACTGATCATGTTCCTGCTTGTACTTACAAGATTTTTATTTATCTACTAGTTTCAAAGCTTTGAGTTATGGGTTCTCTTTAGCTCTTTCAAATCTTGGTTCTTTTCAAGTTTCCAGGGATCTTAGCTAGCTATCATCAGGTAAATAACTAAGTAAGTTTATTTCTAACATGGGTTTGACCATGCATTCTACGCTAATTACTTTGTTTTTCTTTTTTGATTTCTTTTTGATTTGCTTCAAGTTGTGCTGTTTATGGGTTTTCTTTGGTATTGCTTTTTTCCCCATAAATTTTGAGTCTTGGTATTGGAAACCCACAAAAAAACACCACCAGTTCAAGACATGCATTGCCTTTTTTTTCTTTTTTTATTCTCTCTTTTTTTTTTTTTTTGTTTTTGCGGGGGGGGGGGGGGGGGGGGGGGGGGTGTAATGTGTTCTTGCAAAATTTATGTTCTTGTTTCTGTTGTTTAAGGTTTCAGTTTAACACTCGTGGGTTATACACTCTCACAAACAAAGCATCTTCATTTCTCTGGTCTAAAGATTCTTGTTGTGACCATCTAGGATACCAATTTGGTCCTTTTTGTCAAAAGACACCTGCACCTTTCACAAGTACTACTATAGTCTCTGGATCAAGTTTCAAGTTGTTCGTTTTTCAACTAAAAACCCAATTTTTGGGGTTCATGTGTGCTGTGCGTGCACATGTTCATGCATTTGTGTTCAGGGGTTCACTTACAAAAGTTTGAGGTGGATCGCTAAAAGCACTGCTTTTGCTTATTTAAACACCTGTTCCATGCTATTAATAGTTATTTCCTCTTTAAAAGTTGGCAAATCTTCATTTTTTCTGTTTCGTATTCTCTGTTTCAGGGAAAATGGGTTCCCTTTTTTCACAAATAAGTGGAACAAAGAATTTTTTGTTGTTTTTTAAAGATTTTTTTTCTTGCCTTTTTAAACAGTAAAGAATTACTTTCTATTCCGAGTTTGTGTTTTTTTTCTAAAAAAATGTTGTTAAAACCTTGGGTGGTAAAGAAAGGAAAAGGTGTTTAGGATTTTAAGAGGATAACAGAAAAGACAAAGGGGTTTCGTTCTCTCGTATGTATGAAGGTGTTTTAATTATCAAATTATATCTTTCTCATGAACATATGAGTTCCCACATTCTGTCTTGTATTCTCTGTGTTAGTTTTGCTACTGTGTTCTTTTGATGGATTATTAGTATTATCTTAAGCACCTTTTGCTACTGTCTTAGATTTTATCTCTTGCTTCATATGTTACCATGTATTCGATATTGTAATTGAAATTGTGTCAAATACTCATATACGTCCTTTTTTTCAAAATGACACCCATGTCCTCCACTGAACCTGTGGGTAGTCATTGTGTTTCCCTTGTTAGGACATAGAGTAGAGTTGACTAGGAACTTGAGCAGGTTGACTGAATCTACAAAAGTGACTAAAATTGAAATGGCTGCTCAGTGGAGCTGATCTTTCCAAGTAAATGTGAAACATTACCAGAGAACTTCCTTTTTCTTTCTGTTTGTTTCTTCGAAAAGAAATCTTTTGAAACATCATTTTATTGCTAAAGTTATGCAGTGTATATGCAATGTCAAGGGAATCAATTATGTATTAATTAGGAAAGTAATTATGAGTTATAGATAGTAGTGTTTTAGTAGAACACTTATGCTTTCATACTTAGCCCTAATTTGTAGCTAGGTTTATTGTCTATTTTGTTGAAATAGGCAATTTAAGAGACAAGACACTCAAGAAGAAAGGCATTTCAGTTCCTATTCAATACAAATTTGACATGGTATCAGAGCCAAAATCCTAAACACAAAGAAAACCCTAATTTTTTTTTTTTTGTTTAAGGGGCTGCAGCAGCCAGCCCCCTTGGCAGCTGCAGCCCCCTCCCCGTGCTGTCCATGGCTCTCGGTATCTTTGACTGTATTTTTCCTAAATGCATCTGTTTCAATGCTTATGGTGTATTCTTTGGTTGTGGCTGGGTCGGAGAACAGCCACTCGGCATCGTCTTGGTTTCTGGGCTGTATTTTTTAGAAACAAGGCTCTCGCGTGGTTGTAGCGTCGGTTCTCTTCTGTTCTGGCGTGATTCTTGGTTGTGGCTGGGTCGGAGAACAGCCCCTCGGCATCGTCTTGGTTTCTGGGCTGTATTTTTTAGAAACAAGGCTCTCGCGTGGTTGTAGCATCGGTTCTCTTTTGTTCTGGCGTGATTCTTGGTTGTGGCTGGGTCTGTTGACACACGAAGATTTTTTTAATCCTTGTGTGGCATGACAATTTTTTTGGTGTGTTGGCATTGTCGGTGGTCATCGACTTCGTGGGTTTTCTGTTTCGGTGGTTGACGTGGTGGATGAGTGGGGTTTACTACTCTGTTTCTGGTTTGCAGTGACACCTTCGGCTCTCTCCTTTGCTTTTTGGGCTTGCTTCCTTTGGGCTATCTTAGCCGGACTGATATTACTATTTAGTTGACAAATTGATGCTTCTTGATCGACTAGCATCAATTTGAGGGGGGATGTCAAGGGAATCAATTATGTATTAATTAGGAAAGTAATTATGAGTTATAGATAGTAGTGTTTTAGTAGAACACTTATGCTTTCATACTTAGCCCTAATTTGTAGCTAGGTTTATTGTCTATTTAAGAGACAAGACACTCAAGAAGAAAGGCATTTCAGTTCCTATTCAATACAAATTTGACATGCAAGTCTGTTCAATTGCAACCTCTACAATAGTTGATTGCAAGACTGATGCGTAAAATTCAAGCCACCAAAAACAGAAATGCGCATGTTGTAGTGTCTGTTTTCATGCAATCACTAATAACATTCCAAACCTAGATATAACTTAACTATTTTTGTCATTTCATTTTAAGGTTGACCAAATTTGTTTTTTTCTCGGTAAGGTTGTCTTGGTTGGAATTTTTCTATTTTGGATGCTGCTTTTGTATAGAACTTGAATCAGTGAACATCTGTTTTGCATACTAATTTATATATGGATATCATGTCATGTTGTAACAACGCCAATTGAGTTAAGTTGAGTTTCTTGTGAAGCAATTGTTAGGTTTCCTTCAATTCGAGGCATATATGAAATGCAAATAATGGCTAGAACCTACCTTTAAACCATGTCCTATTTATATATAAAAGCCATTACCCAGTTATAATCCCATAAATGTGGCCTTGGGGAAGAGAATTCGGAGATAGCTTACATTGCAATGATTAGGTGTGAAGTGGTCACTCTCAAGACTTGAATCTGCACCTTTGTGGTTGCAAGTCTAAATGGAAGCATTTCACAAGCATTGGACTAAATTGCTCTCTAAGAATTGTTAGGAATCCTCTGTGGAATTCACATCAAATTGGATTCCATTAATAGTGATGAAGCTGCTTGCTTAAAAAGTGAAGGTTTTTAGCATTGTGCTATGAACCATAGGCACAATTCTTTTATTGACTTTCTGTAATTGAATTTTTTGCTGTTTATATGGCTGCCTTTGAATGAAGATTTTGGTTTCTATATTTCTGATCATTCAACTAATGTTTTGTTTAGTGATGTTTTCATATATTCTTAGCTTACCTATGCTTCAATTGATGCCTTAGTTTGTCTGTCTATTTATCGCTCCAGGCACCAATGGAGTCTAATGAAGAGCCAGAGGCCATTGCTCCTCCACCTGATGCCCTCCCTCCTCCTCCACCTGAGATACCACCAAATGTAGTTCCTGTTCAATTGACAACAGACACTGTTCCTGAGGAAACAAAAAAGATATCAAAACCAAAACGTTCCCCGATTACCAGGCGTGGAGTTGGGTCTAGAGGGCAAAAAATACAACTAGTCACAAATCATTTCAAAGTTTCTATCTCTAACACCAGTGGCCACTTTTTTCACTACAGTGTAAGTTTCATTGTGCATGTAACCTTTCTGTTTCAACTCTTGTTCTTTTCTTCCATGTAATATTGCTCTTCATTATATTAGGTTTCCTTGTATTATGAGGACGGTCGCCCTGTTGATGCAAAGGGCATTGGGAGAAGATTAATTGACAAAGTTCATGAGACTTATGGGTCAGATCTTGCCGGGAAGGACTTTGCATATGATGGAGAGAAGAGCTTATTCACAATTGGTGCTCTGCCACGAAACAAAATGGAATTCACTGTTTTGCTTGATAGTTTCTCATCAAATAGGTATGTGGATGAATTTGGCTTATTTGTGCATATTGCCTCTTTGTTAGGAACTGTAAATGACAATTGGGATTATTTGTGTGCAGGAATTCTGGAAATGGAAGTCCTGTTGGCAATGGAAGTCCTAACGAGACTGATAAAAAGAGGATTAGGTGGGCACTCCAGTCTAAAACATTTAAAGTGGAGATGAGTTTTGCTGCCAAAATCCCTATGCAAGCTATTGCAGCTGCTTTACGTGGTCAAGAATCAGAAAACTCTCAGGAAGCCTTAAGAGTCTTAGACATCATTTTAAGACAGCATGCAGCTAAACAGTGAGCACAAATCTAGCTACCATTTTGTTTCTATCTTAATTTACAGTCTTTTACTCTATATGCTTAATTTCCTTCCAGGGGTTGCCTTCTTGTTCGCCAATCATTCTTTCACAATAATCCAAAGAACTATGTTGATCTGGGAGGAGGAGTCCTTGGATGCCGGGGATTTCATTCGAGCTTCCGAGCCTTGCAGGGTGGATTATCCCTAAATATGGGTGAGATTTTGTTTTAAATGATGTTCCTTCTCAAACTGTTTCCCATGTTACTTATGTGTTCTTCATTGCAGATGGTTCCACTACAACAATAATACAGCCTGGGCCACTTATTGACTTTCTCATAGCCAACCAGAATGTGTCAAACCCTTTTCAGATTGACTGGGCAAAGGTACAGATTCTGTTTACGCCAGCAAAATTCACTTCACCAATTTCATATGGTTCACTGCATGTTTTCAATGATAGGCAAAGCGGACGATGAAAAATTTGAGGATAAAGGTGTCACCTACCAATCAAGAGTACAGAATCACTGGCATAAGTGAAAATAGTTGCAAAGAGCAATTGTTAGTCATTCTCATCTCATGTCATTTCCATCCATTTGCCATGTTGCTTACATGTAACTTTGCCAATCCATAATTAGTTTTTCATGTACCTATGCCTTCTTTTCCTATTAGGTTTTCGCTGAAATCAAGAGCAGCTGGTGGAAATGATGTTGAAAGTTTTGACATTACAGTTTATGATTATTTTGTAAATCATCGCAGCATAGATTTACGTTACTCTGGAGATCTGCCATGCATCAATGTTGGCAAGCCTAAAAGGCCCACTTACATTCCTGTCGAGGTGGCTCGATCCTATTCCTGTTTTCATGGCTCTATGATGCCATACATCTTTCTTGTCGGCCTCTGTCTGTGCTAATGTAATTTCTGAATATTATCCAGCTATGTTCACTGCTTTCCTTGCAACGCTACACAAAGGCACTGACTGTTCTTCAGAGATCGCAGCTAGTAGAAAAATCAAGACAAAAACCCCAAGAAAAGATTAGGATCTTAGCTGATGTATGTTTTTGTTCATTGGTTTTCAATGAGGATGATTGCTGTTTCTTATGTTGCTTAAGATAAACTGCCACTTCTTGTCAGGTCATGAAAAGCAACAACTATGCTGCAGAACCAATGCTGAGTTCTTGTGGCATCACCATCAGTAGCCAGTTTACTGAAGTTCAAGGCCGTGTGCTTCCTGCCCCAAAGGTGTCTAGTCTTCTACTCTTTAATATACTGTAATCTGTCACAGATTTTTTCTAGTACTCGTTGACTTTGTCAGTGCTCTCCCTGTTGAAGGCTCTGAATCATTAGAGTTGTTCTTTCTTTCTTTCTTTCTTCTTCTTTGGTAATAGTTAAAAGCAGGAAATGGTGAAGATGTTATTCCAAGAAATGGGCGGTGGAATTTTAATCATAAGGTGCCTTTAAGAATTTAGTATATGCTGCTCGTTGCCTTAATTTTTTTTACCAGTGGTTGTAATAACAAAGTCACCTCTCATGCAGAAATTTTTTGAACCTTGTAAAATTGAAAACTGGGCAGTGGTGAACTTTTCTGCTCGTTGTGATGTGCGTGGTCTAGTCAGAGATTTGATAAGATTAGGAGAAATGAAAGGGATTGTAAGTTTTATCAAGATTTTGTGCAATCTTTCTTGTAATATTCCTTTGAATTTAGTTCCTTGTCCTAAATGTTATTCCTTTTTCTGCTTTGGTGCAGCTCATAAGTGACCCGATGGATGTTTTTGAAGAGAATGCTCAGTTTCGACGGGCACCACCTCTTGTTCGAGTGGATAAGATGTTTGAACAGATACAGACAGCATTTCCAGATGCTCCTCCTCGCTTTCTTGTGTGTCTTCTTCCTGATAGGAAGAACTCTGACATATATGGTTAGCTGATTTATCATCATACATGATCCATGCTGTTGCGTGTATTGTTCTTTTGATTGATAAATCTAGTTAATGTTCTGTGTGTAATTGTTGTCTTGATATGGTAAATTTGTATTTTAAGGACCTTGGAAACGAAAGAATCTTGCAGAATATGGAATTTTCAACCAATGCCTGGCACCCACTAGAGTTAATGATCAGTATATTTTGAATGTTCTCCTGAAGATAAATGCCAAGGTGAGCTGGCATACCGATATTGATCAGTCGAAATATTCTTCCTTTCTTTTCTGCTTACTCGCGGCTAAAGCAAAAAAAAAAAAATTCTAACATGCCAAAAATTTTCATGTCTGAATAGCTTGGTGGTTTGAATTCTTTGTTGGCTATGGAACAATCACGAAACATCCCTTTTGTTTCAAAAGTTCCCACAATAATATTTGGGATGGACGTATCACATGGTTCGCCTGGTCAGTCTGACATCCCATCCATTGCTGCGGTAGGACATATTTGGGATGATTTCCTCTCAAGAAATTGTCTTTTCATTACAATCACCCCTTCAGTTTTTTTCAAAGTCACAAAATGTTATGTGATTCTTAATTTTTTTTTTCCTTTCAATTCCATAGGTTGTCAGTTCTAGAAACTGGCCTCTACTATCTCGTTATAGAGCTTCTGTGCGAAGTCAGTCACCAAAAGTTGAGATGGTAGATTCTCTTTTTAAACAAACAGCAGATAAGAAAGATGACAGTGGGATTGTCAGGTGAGCGCCCATTGTAATTTAAAAAATGTTTTCCTATACTACATTGTTGGACTCGGTCTTTTTTATGTACCTGAATGTCCTTTTCTATAAATAGAAATTGAAATCCCTTCAATTTCAGGGAATTGTTGCTAGACTACTATAAGAGTTCTGGCCAAACAAAGCCAGCTCAGATAATCATATTCAGGTCAGTTTCCTTTTCTTCGAACTGACTTTCTTGGTCCTTGCACTGTTGGTTATTTATCATTCTTCTGTGTTCTGTCACACCTACATTTTGCTATTTTTGGTCTTAATGGATATTGCAAGCAAGAGGGCCTTGCTACAATGAAATTAACGAGGCAAAAGAGATCCATTACTTGTTTTCTGGAAGTATTGAATATGTTGAATATTATATTTGAAGTCTTGCTCTATATGACAAGGCATTTGAAATATTTGGCATTCTTGAGTTATCACCTTTCCTCAGTCTTTGCTCTATATGACAAGGCATTTGAAATATTTGGCATTCTTGAGTTATCACCTTTCCTTTTTTTTGCAATTTTGAAAGAAAGTTATTAAGCTGCCCTAAATTTATGCTATAGCTACAGGCTTGTCTCGTAAATCTTTTCCATCACTGAATGCCCATAAATTCATGCTGCTTTTTTTTCTCTTCCAATGTTGAAAAAAGGGATGGAGTTAGTGAGTCGCAGTTCAATCAAGTCCTCAACATCGAGCTGGATCAAATCATTGAGGTTTCTTGCTATTAAAATACTATCACATGTAAAAGGTTATTACTTATTTGTAACCTGGACACGAAAACATATTCTTCTAATTAACTTTCCCCTTTGTATTCATCAGGCCTGCAAGTTCCTTGATGAAAGCTGGTCACCCAAGTTCACTGTAATTGTTGCACAGAAAAATCACCACACTAAATTCTTCCAAGATGGATCTCCAGACAATGTCCCTCCTGGTTGGCATTCCTGAGCTGTAATCGAACCAGCAAATTTAATAAATTTTGGTGATATTCATACATTCTCTTTCCCAATATGCAGGAACTGTTATTGATAATGCTGTTTGTCACCCACAAAGCTATGATTTCTACATGTGTGCACATGCAGGGATGATAGTGAGTATTCAGCCTTTTATCATTGAACTGACTTTATTTTCGGTTTATACTTGCTGTAGTTTGTTGTTGGCACCATTTCTTTCCTGAGTTTGGAGATTGAGAGAGAGCATCGGTGTTAGTTTAATGATCTAATTTTCTTAACATTTGATATATTAGGGAACAACTAGGCCAACGCATTATCATGTTCTTTTGGATGAGATTGGCTTTTCAGCTGATGATCTACAGGAGTTGATTCACTCTTTATCCTATGTGTAAGTTATATTCGGTTGCTCTGTGATTTAAAGTGGTATTCTGAAGCGCATTTATGGTAATCTGTTAAAAAAAACTTGCAGGTACCAAAGATGCACAACAGCAATATCCCTAGGTAATGAACAGATCACTGTTATGTTATGCATATGCATCCTTGATTTGAAATGCTCGAAAATGGATATATATTTTTTTTACTTCTGCTGCTAGTTTTAAGATTCTTACATGTTCCTTATCCTATTTGAATCTGACAAGGGAATGTTGTTACTACCCTTTTACTGATTTCATGTTCTGCACCATTTACAACTTGTCCACTCCTGTTGAGCTATTTTTATTGCTACAACCCCCTCGCAGTTGCTCCAGTCCGGTATGCACACCTGGCAGCAACTCAGATTTCACAATTCTTGAAGTTTGATGACATGTCAGAGACATCCTCGAGCCATGGAGGTCTGACTTCTGCTGGACAAGCACTTGTGCCTGAGCTTCCTGAGCTACACCACAATGTCCGCAGCTCAATGTTTTTCTGCTGAAGTTTGCTAAACTCTGTGAACTATAGTATGGCAAAACTGGATGATCTTCTGTCATTGGCTCTAGTTTTTGTTTTGTATATAGCTCAGGGCTAGTTATGTATATATAGCGTAGGGCTACTTCCTGAATGTGGTACTTGTCCTTAGATGCTCTATCTTTTGCTAATGTCTATTGACACTGCCCCAGTGGACGTGTAAAAAGGGCTTTACCTACCATCCTGCTTTCAGTTTTACACAACCTGTCAAATGTTTTCTCTAATCAATTGACGTGTGCATGAGCAAGTGATTTGCCCATTTTTCATGGATTTTTGTTCGAAGGTCAAGCAATGAATTGAGTCACAGAAAAGGGTTTGTAAAGGACTGGCGACCAATATAGATAAATCGACGAGCTAATCTTGAATAAAGGTTCGATTCTGTACCATGTAGGATCTGCATGTTTCTAAATTTTGAGCAGAAATACGTTAGGAGTAACACAGGCTTCCCACTGTATTTGGTCTTCAATCTCTCTTTTCTTTCTTTTTTTGTCTCAATTAGATCTCCAGTATAGTAATGAATTCTTAAATGGACTTTTTATTCGTTTGTAGTTGATAAAAATCAAGCAATCAGTTGAAGTTTAATGATTTTTATTTTCACAAACATTCTTTTTTAATGAATAAACAATTGATTTTTCTAAAATCTTTACTTTGTTGGGACTGAAATTTATTGCAGCGGCTTTACAAAAAGAGACTCTTGGCAAGGTTTGTTGTAGCAATCAACGCTAGTTACTTCCTTGTAATTTTCAAAGCCATTAGCTGCTTAAAAAATCTGTTTAAATTGACTGATTCCATGGCCTGATCATATGATTATCAAACCTGGAAAATTTTGGGATTCCCACAACCAGTTCTCTTCAATCAAGCTTCTCGTTCACCCTTTCAAATCCTCTTTCCTATCAAAGTAATAAAAAAAACCATCAATACCATTTCTAGACTTAAATGTTGAATTCCTTGAATAACTCTCCCTTGTCAAAGTATATCCTTAGGGAATAATGTAACTTGAGGAGGAAGATACTCTGAAGTGATCATGTAGATTATCAGATTCTGACCCAATAAAAATCTTGGTTTACTGGATCACCAGATCACCTAAGAATATTTTTTTTTTTTCTTAGGCTATTGACCGATAGAGTTTGGATTGGGTTTAGCTAGGTCTGGTTGGATTGGACTGAACTTTTTCATTGAATCAATGTATTATCTAGTTTAACTAGAAATGTGATATGAGTTAGGTTCGGAGTCTAGGATTTTCTGGCAAATCTTCGGGTCAAGCTGAGTTTAACCACGGTTAACTCATTGTAAACTATTTTATCTAAAAACTTAAGCTATTAGCTAAGGCCTCTTATATTTGGTTTTTCATCATATAAAATGAGGGTGGTAGGATTCAAATTCGTAATTGTTAGGTCAACAAGTATCTGATATCATCTCAAAAGAATCATTTCATCTAAAAATTTAAGTTATTACCTAAAAAACCTCAAAATATGATTTATATTATTCTCTAGCACTCGTAATCATGCATAAATGTGCACATCAATTTCTGACCAAAACATAACAAGAGGACGGACTTTTCAAGTGTACAAAAAACATCAATCCATATAGTAGAATCAGTAACAGTCTTTCTTTTATTGCAAGTAAAAGCCGTAAAATCACATTAATTTGCTAGGAAAATCTCCAAGAAGCAGCCCTACCTTCACCTCCACCAGCGATACCATCAAATAATGCAGTTCCTATTCGATTCACCGCAGAAAGTGTTCCTGCATAAACTAAAAGGCTAGTCTATAGGAACTATTAGTTTGCTATGATATTATAGCATGATTCAATGCTATATAATATCATTTCAGTTATTTTGTATCTCTATATATTATGCAATGTTGTTAAATAAATAAAATTATAAAGTTTAGAATATAATTTATATTATTTTTTATATCTTTCTGAGATAGGTGACTAATCTTTTCTTGTGCCCAGAGCGTGGTAATGCTGCCGGACAGCTGTTTTTTTTTTTTTTTTTCTTACTTTCTTCTGTTGTAGGCATTACAATAACGCTTCTTTTCCGAATTTTACGTAGATTTGTTCACTGCTTCCCTTCCAACGCTGTACAGAGGCACTGTCTGTCCTTCAGAGGGCTTAGTTGGTGTAAGAATCCAGACAAAAGCCCCAAGAAAAGATGAACATCTGGACTGATGTGGGTTCTTTCTTATTGATTTTCACAGAGGAATACTATTTCGTCTTATGCACTTCCACATTTGTTCTTGAGTGCTGCTTCTTTTCCAGGCAATAAAAAGAAGGCTGTAAACTAAAGGGTTGATCTCTGGTTTATTTTTATAATATTTTTAGAGATTGAATTCCATTTGAAATCCAATGTTTAATGTTAAAATATTCTAAACATGAGATTTCAACTAACAAAAATTATAATTCAATTCAGAGAATTCCTGCAAAAAATATTAAAATTGTAAGAAAAAAATCTAGAGAAACGGGACCTTAGTTACGGGATTTGGAGCTCGGAACAACCCCAAATAGCATAGCCAAAATATCGAAAAAAACGCAAAATGTTCCCAGGCTGGATCCAGGCTACTGCCTGCCATCCTTGCGCTGGTCTGCCTGTATTGTTAAGGAATCATCTCACCTAAAAGCTTAAGCTTGTAAGTGATGCCCCATAATATGATTTATATCATTCTCTAACACACCCCCTCAAGTAAAAGCCCTTTGGGCTTGAAACTTGCACAGACCCACATCACCTTGTGCTTGATTTTTATCAAATAGAATGGGGATGGTGAGATTCGAACTCGTGACCACTGGGTCAACAAGGCTCTGATACCATGTTAAGGAACCATCTCACTTAAAAGTTTAAGCTTGTGAGTGAAGCCCCATAATATGATTTATATCATTCTCTAACAGGTATGTGGCATCTTAGTTCTTCTGAGTCTCCTGCATCGCATTCTGCAGAAGCCATTTACTAAAGCTGAGGGTGATCGTGTTCTGTCATCTCCAATGGTATCCAATCGTCTATTCACAATCCATCGTTTTCTGCTACAATTTTTTCTACTGCTGTTGGACTTTCTTAGCATTGTATAGCTATTTGATGAAGTCGATGGAGTTTTTTCCTTTTCTTTCTCTCTAAGCTGACGGTTGATGTTTGAGAATCTACGCTATGTGATTTATGATTACGACCAGAGAATTTCTCATCCGCAGAAATCTTTTGAACCTGCTAAAATCGAATACTGGGCAGTGGTAAACTTTTCTGCTCGTGACGGCAATGTACGGTTTTGTGTGTCCTCCAAATGATCACGTGGTTGGAGACTTAACAAGTAAGCTTTCTGTTCAATCCCACTTCTCAATTGGGATATGTGTTATCTATCTTGTTTTGCTCAAAATCTTCTTGTTCAAGATGGATTTCATGGGATAAAGAATATTGTGCTTTGCAAGATAAGAGAATCTACTGTACGTATATGCGTGTTTAGAGACAAATTATGAGATTTCTCTTAGCTTTTGTGTTTAGAATACAAAATCAAAAGGCCAAATCTCTATGCATGCACGTAAGGAACTAGGTTGGAAGCTCACTATGGTTTACTTGTATTAGCAAGCAGCAACTAAAAAGATGGCATTTTTCTTCATTCTTGCAGGATCAACCAGGCTGACATTCAAATTTGGCATTGCTTCAATGGTGCGATCTTGATCTGCTGTAGTAGTCATCCGTTTTCTTGCATCCTTCTATTTTAACTTGAGTGTATGTGATGATTTTGATGTCATATTTGTTAAGGAATGATTTTATCTAAAAGCTTAAACCGTTAGGTAAGATCCACCCTATAATGTGATTTGTATTATTCTCTAACACCCTTCTCAAGTGAAAGCTGTTTGTACTTGAAACTTTCACAAGTCCACACTACCTTGTGCTTGATTTTTATCAAATAAAATGAGGTTTGTAAGATTCAAACTCATGACCACTGGGTCAATAAAGTTCTGATATCATGTTAAAAATCATCTCATCTAAAAAGTTAGGTTGTCAAGTAACGCCATAGAATATGATTTATATAATTCTATTGCAACATTGTATCTGTTGTTTCGAGGTGACGATTCATAGAATAATATAAATTAAATTTTAAATTTTTATTTCATAATTTAGGTTTTTTTATTATAAATTTGAATCTTGATTTTGATTTTGATGCTCTTGCAGATTCATCAGCTTTTCCTGCCTTTTCTCTCGTCGAATTTAGAGATAATCTCTCTCGGCATTTCAAAAAGGTTATGGGGGTGATGAAAGAAACTGCAGTTTTTCTAGCTTCTCGTCTTATTATAGTCTAAGAAATGCTGATGAGAGCAAGACACGTACAAATTAGTTCGTTTCAGGTCTCTCCACATCCTTGAAGATCAAGAGCCTGGTTGTTGCCTCGGTTTGTTTGAGGTCGTCATCATGATCATACCTATGAATCCGCAGGATTCAAGGTTTAATTCAGTTTCTGGAGTCTTACTTAAAAACTTAAGTTTTTTAGTGAGATGGTTGTATCAAAGCTTGTTAACCCAGCTAGCAGTTACGAGCTCGAATCTCACCACGTTCATTCTATTTGATAAAAATCAAGCACAAGGTATCGTGAGTCTGTGCAAGTTTTAAGTCCAAAAGGTTTTCGCTTGAGAAGATGTGTTAGAGAATAATATAAATCATATTCTGGAATTTTATTTAAAAACTTGAATTTTTAGATAAGATGGTTACTTAGCAGTGTTGTTATTGTACCTTTCCTCGGTGAGGAATATATGATTTTCCCCCCTTTATCGTTAGCAGTTCATGAATTTAGCCCAAAGAAAACTACCATGTTCGAATTTTTAACTCTAGAGAGTTCATGAACAGGTTTCCGAGATAACAAACAACAATGGAGAACTTTTAAATGTACATTCAAGACACTAGCAGAGCCAGGGAAAATTAGCAGTTGAAACCTGTAACATTGTAATCGTCCAGCCAGATTAGAGATTCGACAACTGAAGTTAGCTAATAGAATGTCATCATGCCTTGCCGCTCTCCACTTGCCGATTGCATCAGCACATCAGCCATGTATGAATTACAGATATCAGAAGGGGGCGGAGCTTGTTCTGCGCAGCTGAGACTTGGGCTCCGGAGGCGGTGCGCATGGCAAAACCTCCGCCTCCTGCAACAGAAATGAAATTATATACATTTTTGGCTCATAAAATCCAGTTGCCCCATCAGTTAAGGCTGTTCTTTGCCTGATCAACAGTAGATCAAGTAGAATGAAAATTGATACATGGTCTTCCACCTTGATATGATCACAGGATCCAGAAGAAAGACAAATAGTTCATCGGAGAGTTTTTAAGGAGTTGCTCTCTAATTAAGCCTATGGAAAGTCAAGATAGACTAAATCTGGATATAAAGTTAAAGCTCGGTGAAGAATAATGCAGAGAGAACATGAAGGAATGGGTACGAAAACAAATCGGGATCTGATAGAAAGTTGCATTTCGATCGATAAGAAGGGTTCGGAAAAAGAATCTTAAGCTCTACTTTCCTAACAGTTCCAAAAGCTGCACCCAAAGATAGAAACCATCTGCAGGAAAGAAAAAACGACACAGACAAGGAGGAAGGCTTGGCCATTGTGATAAACAAACCCTAAACCTGAAAGAATTTCGGTTGATATCTTAAAGTAATCCTAAATCAAGTAGCCATGAATCTCATTTCTGCGTCCCCATTAAGAATTTAAACTACTAAAGATGAATATATGCTTGAATCTTGTAAGAGAAGTAGACAGTACAGAGATACAACAGAAGCCTACCTTCTGTCTTCTAAGTCTTTCATTCTCCTCTTCTAGATGATATACCTTGATCTCCAGCTCGTGTGTATAAGCCTGTTTTTCAGCTCATCAGAATATTTAAAACCCTTTACACTTAATCAAATCAACTATCAACCTGTTTCATGCAAAAAGGAAAAACCAACCTGCCTCCTTGCCCGCGATCGGGCAGCAGATTCCCGGTTCTTAATCATCCTCTTCTGCTTCCTTTCAACCGTCTTCTCAGCCACATCTCCCGGAGCAACCCTTTTCCTCGTCGGATTCTGGGTGTCCGACGAGGTGCCCATCAGAGAAGATGGAGATAAGTTCATTTGGGAATCTGGATATGCTGCATCCGCAGCTGGAAGGGATTGCTGAACAGGGTGGCCTTGCATGAAACCTGCCACCATGTTGTTTTGATACGGTGGCTTCTGCACTGAAGGGTGCTGGAATTGCATCCACTGAGCACTTTCCTGTTGTTGCGGCGGAGCCGCCTCTGTAACCACACCTGCTTTAACCAAGAAATCCTCAAGAGTCATCTCACCAAGAGGAGCATTTCTCTCTTGACTGTCAGCATCTCTCCTATTTTTCTGCTGTATATTTCTCCATACCTCCTCCACAGTCTTCTTGCTCAGATCGCTTGACAATGTCAGGCCAGGTGAGGACCAGGCACCCACATTGTCGACACTCTTGAGAAGTTCATCAAGATTCACGCTCCCTAATGGTTTCCCCAAATTCCCCAGCTGGTCCTGAACCTCGTCGAGTGTCAGGCTGAACAATGAGCCTTGCCCGATCAATGACTCTGGATTTTCTTCTTCAAATGAACCACCTTGAGATCCCATTGGCTGTTTTCCCTTTTACTATCAATCTAATCCAGTTAGACCTACCATTCATTCCACTTAACAGATCAAGAACAGTTTAAAAACCCATCAGCTTTTGTTGCAGGAAGGATCAAACAGCAACAATGTACAGCAAAAACAACAAAATCCCAGAAAGGAAAACAAACGTCTGTGGTAGAGGTGAGTCTAGATTATCAGTTACAGGGCTAATCAACTAAAAATCAATCAGTATGAAACTTGAAAGGACAGGAAAATTATATCCCGAGGACAACAGGAGAGAATCCAAAGTCCTGGCATATGGAATTAAGACAAGAAACAAGAGAAGCAAGAAAACCTAGGAAGGTTTTAAGGTTTATATAGTTGCACTCTGCATGATCTGATCTGAATCTACAGAAGTGATATTCTATTTGGCAGTAAGTGGTGGGGACAGACTGTGTCACTTGCTAAACTGAACCCACAGTTCTATGGTCGGCTGCCTTTCTCTTTCTTTAAAAAACTGAACTTTTTTTTCTTCTCCTTTTCTTTTTAAAATGACTTTTGTTTTTCTTGAAAGAAAATTACTTTACAGTTTCCATTTTCAGCTCTAAGCATTAGCTGTCATGGTAGGTTCAAATATGAATTCAAAAAGAACATTGATGAGTTATTAGATTAATTCGCTGATCATCTTATCAATTTGAGTCTATTATTTTATTAAAATGGTGTCTTTCTATTTATTTATTTTTAAATGGTGTTATTTAGACCAAATTTAATTTAAATCACTAAAATCCTGGCTAATTAAAGGCTCTTAATTTTATATTTTACTGGTCAACTTGCTTGACAAATTGGGTTTAATAACTGTAATTCAAATCCTAATTGTCTTTAAAAAATAACAAAAAGTACATTTTTATTTTATTAAGCAGGGAGAATGTGCAGATCATGTGGTCCATCAGTAATAGTTATTCAAAATAACTACCAACGGGTAGTGGAGATGGTAAAAAGCGGGAGGTAATATATATATATATACACACACAATCAAGAATTGTGATGGGATGATAAAATACTTACGATTTATGAAATAAATTTTAAATTTAAGTCAGGATATGTATTCCTTGTAAAAAATTAAGACAGTCAATGTTTTAATCGCTCATATAATCCCATAAAATATATTTTTTATGGATAAAGTTTCCTCACATTAAAAACAAATATAGTTTGAATCTCTTTACCACCTAATATTATTAGACACGGATCATAAAGTATTTATTATTATTAAAAACCTTGTTTTAAAAAAAAGTAGTATGACGAGGGCAAGCTATCCATGATACTTTTTTTTTTTTTACTTCAAGAACATTGAAAATTAAAATTCAAGACATAATTACTCACATACACCATGTTCAAAACTTTCTGAATTGAATTTAATTTTAAAAAAAAATCTAATGAGATTTTATATTTGGAATGGATTTGAGTGTCAATAAATGAATTTCAATTGAAATTTCTACACTAAAAAAAAAACTAATGTTAAAAACTAGCTTCTCTAAAATCTCTTTTGAAAGTGATTTTCGTTCAGAAATGCATTAAAATAATGTTTTTTTATATTTTAAAAATTATTTTTGACATCAATACATGAAAATGATATAAAAAAACTATTTTTTATTAATTTAAAGTAAAAAATAAAAATAAAATTTTTTATTATTTTTAAAAATACTTTTAAAACACAATGCAAAACAGGTTTTAAGATCGTTGAAAGAACTATCATTTTCTTTATTAACTATTAAGATTTCAAAAAAGTTTCCATTTACATGAGATATAGTTTATCATTTACAAGTTGTAACGATTCATCTAATCACAATTCCTTCTTGATCAAATCACTGGAAGAAAAAAAAAAACATAAAAAAAATGAGGCGGCAGGCAGCCCTGGCAAGGTGGAATATTCTTAGTGAGAGGCAGGCAATCAAACAAACAAACTCATTCATAAGCACATGTCATGTACAAGCATCCGCCGAGGAGGGCTGCACGTGCAAATGTTTCATGCATGCATTGCTTCCCGGTTTCTTTTATAGTGCAAAAAATATATTTCTTTATGGGAAAACAACAGCCAAGTCCCCGATGTATGTGGTGCTTCTTAATTTCATCCCTTCCAAAATTATTTTATTTTATCATTCGATGCTGTTTTTTGTTTTCTTGAATAAAGTTAAATGCGTTAAAAATAGTGCCAAATATACAACATATAAATCTCTTCTCAGCATGGAAATCAATTTATTAGATATTTAGGCCAACTTGTGCGCACCTCGATTAATTTCACGGGACTTGAAATGAATAACCAGTTATCAGTCTTTGGTGACCCTGAGAGTTGTGAGACCACTGAATTGTACATTTTAGGGCTCACATGGGTTTTTTTGGTTATTTTGCACTTGTATTATAGGATATATTTACTCTTTATAACTCCTTAAATAAATTTTAAAAAAATAAATATGATTAAACAAGACAAATTAAATAATCCAAAAAAAAAAGGATAAAATAATAAAAACTTTTACTATTAAACTCGTAATAAAACAATTTAAAAACACCAAAAAATTTAATTTTAACTAAAATATGAAAAAAAAAACTTTTTTCGAAACTTTATAAAATAGATTATGAAACTCCGCCGCATCCTCATCGAGCAGGCAGGCAGGCAGGCAGGGATGTGCTTTAATAGAGAGTGGTGGGGTACAGCAGGGCATGAGGCCCTAAGAAATTGAAAGTACAAGTTCCGATAAGAAATGGAGGAATGCTTTTTGAAGAAGCATGCACGAGAGAGAGACCACCTCCGTCCCCAATAAACATTTCCCCTCGGACATCACTGCCGACTTCACAGACACACCATCCCACTACCTCCACTTGTTTCCTTGTGCTTTCCTAAATAATATATAATTATCTTACCACACTCGTTGTGTCGATCAATGTCCTCCAACGACCTCACTCTCCATGGCTGAATATAAACAAAAAGCTTGACACAGATGATAAAGGGTTTGATGATGGACATACTTTCAAGATTGCCCTTCAACTCTCTCTCTCTATCTATATCTATCTATCTATCTATCTATCTATCTATCTATAGATAATCAAAACTAAGTAAAATCTGAAAATAAAATAGAAATCTTCCTCTAAAGGGTTTCTCTGATATAATCTAGTTGTTATAATCAAGACTCGGTCAAATATACTGATCACGTTAAATAACAAATTTCTTCGGGGCTCGCTAGGTTTGGCAGCAGCGAGTAAACACAGTAAATTAAATAAATAATGATTTATTTATATTTTTAATTCTCTTATCTAGTTTTGATTTTCGGAGACTCGATTGTTAATTATGTGAAATGCTCAACCCTGGCGCATGGGCTTCACGTTGTTCACCATTGTCCGAGACAGCGGCAGGCCTGGTAATACATGGGCCTGACTTGTTATAATTTATTTGTTTGTTTCGAGTTCTGTAATTTAAGAAAACACACTACCCTAATTATTCTATATAAAAAAAAAAAAACAGCTCACAAAAGGTGCGAGTCAAGCCATGCCTGGTAGAAAGTATTACAAGTACAGGTTTTATAAATCTTCAGATTAGGCCTGGCAACGCCAAGACTTGCTGTGCATGTTAGGGCTTCAGTCCACTCGGAATACTGGGCTTCACGCCTTGGGCCACTGGCATCTTAAACATTGACTCATCCTGATCATCTCGCAGCCATGCTTCCTTGTTTGAAAGAGCTTCCATGGTGATCAAAATCAACTGGTTCGTAAAGAGGAATGGAACTTGAACGGTTCAGATTTGCTCCAAAAACTGACCCCACAGTTAGGGCGGAAAAGGGGAGCGGGCTTGAGAGAACCTATCGAGTAAATAAGATTTGCTTGAACACAGAACATCTAAATGATGGTAACAGGCAAAAAGTTTCTGGGGTTGTCGAAGACGGAGAAGGGAGAAATTCCATGAAAATAATGCTGAAAATCCATAGTGGAAACGGATGTGAAAATCTTCACATTGTGAGAACCATATCAGCTCCTTCAGGGTGAAAATATGAGCACTAACGTCTAAAAGTAACTAAATAGCTTTCAACTACCTCGTGTTTCAAGTGAAAATGTTGTCACTCTGTTTAGCCCATACTTTTTTTTCATATATTTGTGAAAATGGTTCGTAAAATAACAATAAATAAATAATATTTCCTTTTCAGATAGGTAGAGGGTTATAGCATGTGACCTAAAAATAGTCATCCTAAATACCATTAATTTACCCTTTCAAGCACAAATTCGCTGCCATTAAAAAAAAAACAATATATTGCCATTAGCAACGACGAAATTTATGAGCTCTAACATGCAAACAAGCCCCATGTAGAGGGCATGATTTCCATGCATGCAGGCACACCAAAAAAAGAAACAAATAGTGCACCTTTTATTTCCTATTATACATTGTCAAAGGTAATACGTAAAATGCTTTTGACTAAAAATTGAACAAACATCTTAACTTAAAATCTAATAGGGTAACCCAAATCGGCACACCAAATCGTTCCAAAAAAAAAAAAAAATCTAATAGGGTAACCCCATGATTTTTAGACAGGGCCAGCACAATTCTATGTACTTGTGTAATAAGATGTAAGAAAAATACTAACAGTCTTCATTAAGAAGATTAAAGAGCTCAATCAGAGCCAGTTAAGAAACTTGATTAGAGCTAATTTATAATCTTCTATCTCACCTGCACATGTTATTTCCTTTTAATACATTGTTATAAGGTTAGAGACTTGTATGCAAAATGCTTTTTAACTTGCAACAACTGAACTTAATCAAAATCTATCAGGAGTTGAACAGCATGGCTCTAGACAGCACCTATGCCATTCGATGTAGTTTTACAATGTAGAGAATTTGACTTCATTAGGAGATGTAAAGAATCTCATTATAACAAATTTCTTACCTTTTAACTCCCTTGCAGCCACCCATTTTTCTGTGGCTCAGTGACCAGCACATCCATAATGGCACACGTACTTGGGCTTCATATGCAGTGGTTTTCAGATATATGAAAACAGGTTTAATAAAATAACTCACGCAGACTGATCATTGAACAGTGGTAAAAACAAATCTTGAGCTTCTCAGCTAACATCTCCCCCGATAAAAGACGTTATTCAAATGATTTCAAAACTGGCAAATTTTAGACAGTGGAAAGCATTGCCCAGGGAAATCAAAAAAAGCAAGCTGTGTTCAAAAGCATTTGATTTCGGAACTATTTCAAAACATACATGTCGAATCAGTTCCTTAACTAGTTCGAGTTAAACCACCAGCTAAATCACTCATACCATAAAAAATTTCTAAAACAAGACGATTCTGATGGAAGGAAAAGGAAGTTCCAATTCTTGGAGAAGTTGTCAAAAACCAGTTTTCAATAAAAAAAAAGGTATGCTTCTATTAGACCTATGTGAGTAAAACATTTTGATCACCTTAACATCACAACACCATGGAAAACCCACAGTTCAGTTTTGCATCATAAAACAACTGCTTCTAAAACTGCCCGGTAAAAATTTGTCAAACCATTTTTGCATCACAAGACAATTTTACAGATTTCTGAATAATCAAATTATGTTAAAAGTTTCAAAAAATCCCCCTCCCCCCACAATTTTCGCCCAACCACATAACATTACCGCAAGCAAGGTAGCGTGGTCTAGAACCCTTAACCTGCACAAAAAGATCACTTCCAGAGAGAAATTATAAGCAGGCTGTGTTACATTATCATATTCACCATACACATTAGATGGTTTGCAAATTTCATTTGACGGTGCATCAAAAATAGTTGCACCAATAGATCACAGCAAATTTCCAGTTCTAGCATACATCATTTTAGTGCAAATAGATTCAGATAATAGAAGAGTTAAAAGCATTCATTTCTAATAAACAAAACCAAGAACATTGAAATATTTAAAGAAAAACACCATCTGAGAAGTAAATAGTTCAAGCAACAAGTATTCCTAATGATAGAAATTTCAAAAGACACTTTTGTTCAACATCGTTGACTCCAAAGAGAATACAGAACTTGAAAGCAGTCAAATTGTATCCAAAGCTTTTAAACCAAATACTGAATCTCGAAATACATATTTTAAAAAAGAAAAGGAGCAGGAAATGGAGAAAATAAGTAGAGAAAACATAAACATCATTTGACATTTTTAGATTCTGGCCTTTGCAGCAAAGAGTAACTTTTGGTCATATTTATAAAGACTTCATTTGCATAAGCTCCATAAACTTCAGAAGAATCAGCAGGCCAGTACTTAAAAGACTGATGCACCTATTTGGGATCTGCAAAATGAATGAGAAAACATAAAAAACAATTTCTCAAGAAAAGGTTTCGGGCCAGAATCTTCCACAAACTGGTTAAAAAAATCACGGAAATATCTATTTAAATGCTGGATCATGTTAGGAGTTAAATATAATTGAAACATAAAGAACTTCCTGCACGTATGGTTCAAGCAAGACCTTACTCACCTCCAAGTCGAAAAACTAGTCTGAAAAAACTGACTACCAAATAAATGTTAGCATTGAAATAGAGTGCATTAAAAACTCAAAAAATGAATTAGTCGATCATTAAATGCATAAAAAGCTACAAACTGAGAATGGCTTCTTGATGCATAGAGCTACATAACCTGCAATGCCTCTATTGCATCCTCAAATCGTTTGGCAAAGACATGATAAGGGAAGAGTTTTACTTTCTTATATGATATGAGGTTTAGAAGTCATAATCAAGGTGTGGTCACCCAAAAATTCAGCAAGTGCGGAATAACTATTATTATACCTGAGGGGCACCTAGTGACCCATGTAAGGAGTATATTGCCCATGTTGTCCTCTCCCTGAACCACCCTGTCCCGTCTGCTGATTTGGATATCCACCCTGCATAGCTCCCTGATTCGCATAAGTTCCCATCACTCCCGGACTTATGCTCGCCTGGTTCCCATAGGCACCCTGCATTCCATGACCTGCACTAGATAAACCACCCTGAGTCACAGCTGCAGCAGACCCCAGAGTCCCAAGCAAATTAGTCAGTCCCCCCAATCCAGCACCCTGAGTAGCAAGTAATGCAGTCAGTGCCTGTCCAAGTGCAGGGTTCAAGGCAGGACCAGCAGGACCCTGATTAAACCCAATCCCGGCACCAGCAGCAGCCGGTGCCATTAAATGACCACCACGACTGCCACCACCAACATAACCACCACCATCATTCCTCTGGTAATGCGTGCTTTGCAAATTATGATATTGCTGCGGTTGCTTCTGAGATTTCCCTGGTTTCGGCCCATCTATAGCCTTCTGACAATGCAACATATGCCCTTCAAAACTCTTATGTGGCTCTTCCAACGCTTTCCTTGCACCCTCAGCACTCTTAAAAACAAACAAACAAAACCCCTTCGGCTTCCCAGTCGCCTTATCCAGCCCTAAAGGTCCTTCCTCGATCTCTCCAAACTCCGAAAAGAAACTAAACAGCTTCTGCGGATCCAAATCTGCTGCCACGTTACTCACATAAATCTTTCTCTGCGTATACTCCGAAACTGGCTGCTGCGCTTGCGCTACCACAGCAGCAGGCCCAGCCTGGACACCACTCGACTGCGGAACCGGACCAATAGAAGCCAATTGACAAGCTGTCATTC
This sequence comes from Salix purpurea, assembly GCA_027405865.1. NCBI lineage: Eukaryota > Viridiplantae > Streptophyta > Magnoliopsida > Malpighiales > Salicaceae > Salix > Salix purpurea. The sequence goes on along the minus strand of JAOWLH010000002.1, from coordinate 348,946 downwards.
TATTCCCTATCTTCTTCTGCGGTTCCTTCAGCGCCTTCCGTGCCCCACTCCTTCTCTTAAACAAAATAAACCCATACCCCTTCGATTTCCCCGAAACCTTATCGCACACAGCTTTACAATCCTCAATCTCTCCATAAGGCTTAAACGCACTCGTCAAAGCCTCAGCGTTCGTATCCCATCCAAGCCCGTGAACAAAAATCTTCCGATGAACTGGATCTTGGTCAGCCACTTGCCGAATTTTCTCCGCAACATCCAGGTGAGCATCCGCTGCTTCACGAAGCAAGCTAATCAGCTGGTCTTTTCCAAACGGTTCAAGAAGTTTCTCAACCGGCTCCTCGTCTTCATCTTCTTCGTCGTTTTGATTCTCGCCAGCTGAGATCTGAGCGTTTTGATTGGTTTCCTCATCTGCTTCATCTTCGTTTTCTTCTTCCTCTTCGACTTCTTCGTATTCTTCCTCTTCTTCCTCTTCAACTTCTTCTACTTCTTCTTCGTTTTGCTCTTCTTGGATCTCTTCCTTCGGCGGTTCTTGTTGTTGCTGCTTCTTCGGCGGCTCTTCTGCTGGCTCGGTGGATTTGGCGTCGTGCTTTCGTTTTTTAGCCATCGATTCTTTAACGAGGAAGAGAGTGTTGATGATTTGGTGGCTAGGGTTTGCTTGCGTCGGCCGATGATAAAAGAGGGGAAACGGTTTTATACATAGGACAAACCTCAAGATGACCCTCCTACTATACATTAAGTTTCAATTTCATACCCAAAAACATATGTTATTCACATTTTATGGAATTCTCAATTAAAAACTTTTATCGATGTTAAATTGAAAAAATAGTATTTTTAGATCATTTTTATCAAAAATAATTTTTAAAAAATAAAAAAATATTATTTTAATGTGTTTCTGAATGAAAATCATTTTTAAAACACAATTGTAAGCACAATATCAAACGAAGTAGAAAATGTTACTTTTGGGCTTGGACTTTTATTGGTTGTTAATTTGTGAATAAAAAATATTAATTTTAATTTCTTAGGCAACAATTTACTAAATTTATTAAATATATCAAGTTAAAATCAAGAATGTATCATTAAAATTATTAAAAATAAATATATAATTTTATATAAATGTAAGGTTGGTTTGATCATGTTTTTCATTTAAATACATGAATGAAGTGAAGGATGAGCAACATCATGCACTAAATATTATAGAATATTAGCAAGCCATTGATTATGTTAAGATGTAATTAAACTATTTGTTTTTAACAACAATTAATGTATGCTTGAGATTTATTTTTTAGTTTTTATGGTATGGTAAAAACAAAAAGATATAATCTATATGAAAATTACCTCTCAAAACTAAACGCAAAATTAGAGCTTAGTCTTCCATGATTGGTGTCGAGGAAAATAATTTTGCGTGACGAAACAAGGTTACGAAGACTAAGCTCTATTTTTGCCATTGCATTTGATGTTTTATCATATATTTCATTCAATTTCATATATTTATATATAAGAAAAACAAATAAAATCATGGCAATACTTGATATAAAAAATAAATTGAGAAAAAAACCATTTCAAATAGAAAAGAAAAACTAGAAAAAACATTCTTACAAAGAGAATACAAATAGAAAACACATAAAATCAACTCAAAAAACAAATATTTTTTTTTTGTAAAAAGCTCTTACATGTGTTTTTCCATGTCGGAAATAAGTTGTCGACGAGCCCATACCCTTGTTAGAAAATCATTATTCACCAAAAATCTTTTTTTTATGTGTTGTGGATGCCTAGCATAATTATCATATCATTTTATAAAAAAATAGATATTATTTTGGGGATTTATTTCCCAATGATTAACCTCCATGTTCCTCTCTAACATGATCATATCTCTTTCGACCATGATTCTTAAATGATACAACAATTAAATCACACATGAATCATTGAGTTTTAATGTGAATTTTTTACTACCTCCAACCAAATTCACCAATAATCATTGAATTATAATGTCAACTAACATATAACTTTGATAACAATTGACGTAGTTAGGAGAAAATGATAAAGAACATAATCTAATTTTTTTTTTCTATTTATCTACTAATGTCTTCACTTACTATAAGATTATTACAGCTTTTATGTAGAAAAAACTAAAAAAAAACTTTATTAGCGTCTAATAAAAAGAATAAACTAGTAAAAATATCTCATTCAAGTACAAAATCAACAATTAAAAAAGCATAACATTAAAGAATAAAAAAAATAACAACGAAGAAGAGTGTATATTTTCTATAAAAACTATTTCACCATAGTTCTAAGTGACATTTTCTCCTTTTAGAGGTCTTAGAGTGTATTTAATATTGCTTTTGCTTTTGTGGTTGAGGTTTGAAAAAAAAAATAATTTCAAAAAAAACATTTTTGCCGCGGTTCAAAATAAATTGTGAAATGTTTGGTTAAAACTGTGGTTAAGTTTGAGGTTGAAAAAAAATAATTTCAAGTGTTTGGTTACCAAACTTTTTATATTGTTTTTAACTTGTGAAATTACTTTAAAGGGCATAGACATATACACACATATTTATTTATATATATTTATGTATATATTTATATTGTATTAATAATCATAATTTTATAATGTAAGGAATAATTTAAATAAAATATACACTTTTTTTTATTATCTCATCAAACTATTTGCAATGTCATTATGAACAATATCCATACGTGAAGGGGTCTGCAATCCCTAACTATTTTTGCACGTAAAAATTCATTTGGGATATAATCGGGGAACAAAATGCACTTATCCTAGTTGATTATTGCTGAGGGATGAGCAAAAATAATTGAATTATCTACAATATATGTAACAAACCGATCCAAAGTTATAAAAAAAAACAATCAAATTCGATTTCGGTCCGATTTTACGATACCGGTCTATTTACTGTGCACATTAATTAATTTTGCAAAGTTCTCCTCTCAGTCTCAGTCCTCACTTACACTCTCGTTTGTCATCCTTACTCCTCTCCTCCCCTACTCCTCTCTTCTCAACACTACTGATCCCAGCAAGCTCGTCGGTCTCGTCGGCCTTTCTAAGATCTGGTGGCTGGTGTCCGGCAAGGCAGCAAGGACACTTGTTGAAGGTTAGTTTTCTAATTCTTTAACTTCTGCAATCTGCAATCAATATGAACTATGGCCTCTTTGTTGTTAGATTACTAGATTTTTTGGGTTTGTTTTGGGTATTTTTCTGTTTGGTTTTTTGGTGGCTCGATTTGGTGGCTGGGTTTTGGGTATTGTGAATTTGTGATGTTTGGGTTTTCGGTTTTCGGCAAGAACACGATTTGCCTGGGTTATGAAGAAATTAGTTATGAAGATAAGGAATATTTTGGTTATGATATTTTGTTTCAGTGTTGTATAATTATCATTGGACTCCAACCACGAACTTGGCTTCGTTGTGATGTACTCATTCGCTTTCTTCTTTGCCAATTTCGGTCCCAGTGCATTACATATTTACATTTGCTGTTCCTGCTGAGAAGGGGAGCTGTGGGTCGTTGCAGAGGAGAGAAAAGTGAGAGACGGGAGGAGGCGCAGATGAGAAGGGATATTGATGGTGAGGATGTTTTAGGATTTTTATTTTCAATGGTAATTTTTGTATTTGAAACATTGAATCACCGTTTAGCTGTGTGTTTGAAACATTGAATAGCCAATTTAAAAGCATGCATTACTAGCTTTTCTTGAAACACCATTTCATCAAATTTCTTTGTGGGTCTCATGTCCAAATTCTGCTTATCAAATTTTACCAAACACTTATTCAATAAACTGATTTGCAATCGTGGGTGGCATCACAATGCCAAACAGACACTTAATAATCAAGAAATCTGATTCTAGAGTTAACTTGATATAAAATTCTAGTGCCTGTTTGGCATTGTGCTGTCATCTGCGATTGGAAATAAGCTGATTCAATAAGTGTTTGGTAAAGTATAATAAGCAGAATTTTGACATGGGGCCCACACATAAATTTTTGATGAAAATAATGTTTTAAGAAAAGCTGAAAATACATGCTTTTCTATTTGCGATTCAGAGTTTGATAAATACACAGAAACAACGATTCAGTGTTCAAATACAAAAATTACCGTTGAAAATAAAAACCATAAAACATCCTCACCATCAATATCCCTTCTCATCCACGCCTCCCCCCGTCTCTCACTTTTCTCTCCTCTGCAACGACCCACAACTCCTCTTCTCCTTCACAGAACACCTCCACGCCCTGCGTGTGATGCCTTGCATCAACGACAACCTTTTAACACAGATCCCTAACCTAGACACCATTGTAGCTGTGCCTCTGCTTTCTCTTGCTAAACGCAACCTTTTAAGTGGCTATTGTGAGGTAAGTGAAAGTAGAGAGAGGGGCTTTAGGGTTTTGGATTTTAATAAATGGGGTTGCTTTTTTATGGGCTGCGGAGAGTTGGGTTTTTTGGGATGTTTTAGCTTTACTTTGACAGGACATGGAGTAAGTTCATGGATAGTTAAAAGATTTTAATAGTCGGATTCCAAATAAATTATTGATAATGCTTAACTTTATTCGATGTGTATTATTCTTACATTATAAAATTATGATTATTAATACATTATAAATATATACATAAATATATATAAATAAATGTGTGTGTGTGTGTGTCTATGCCTCTTAAAGTAATTTCACAAGTTAAAAGCAATATGAAAAATTTGGTAACCAAACACTTGAAACTGTTTTTTTTTCAATCTCAAACTCAACCACAGTTTTAACCAAACACTTCACAACTTATTTTGAACCACAACAAAAATGTTTTTCTTGAAACTGTTTTCTTCAAACCTCAACCACAAAAGCAAAAGCAATACCAAACACACCCTTATATTAACATAATTTTTAAAATAAAAACCTCAAAACAAATTTGCTTTGGGTGGTTTTCTAAGGGAAAAAAAACTTAAACAAAACCATTTTTTTTACCACGCCAACTCAATCCAAAATTAAAATATGTGGTCGTATGTTTGGTAATGAAGGGTAAGATTATTTGTAAGAAGTATTTTTTTATATATAATGTGTTTGACTTGAAACAAATATGAAATTAATATTTTTTTTAGTAATTTTAACATATTATATTAAAAAATATAAAAAAACTTTTAAAAAAATTCAAGTAAAAAATTATATTGCATTATAATACAAAATACCCAACAAGAAAAACACTAAAGCACGACAATGCACAATTTTTTATATTATCCACGTTACTTAAAATAGTTTCAAATAAACAAAACATGAAACTTGGAGGACCACACTTCATGCCTATCTGGCACAGGCTCGTCCAAGTATAGAAGCAAACAGGAGAAGAACAGGGGGAGGGGGGGATTTGTTTGTTCAAGAATTGAGAAGCAAATGGAATCTCCATTTAAAACAAATATTTTGAAAGGAAAGGTAGCTTTAATAACAGGAGGTGGATCAGGAATTGGGTTTGAAATATCAACACAGTTCGGTAAGCATGGTGCCTCCATTGCCATCATGGGCAGACGCAAGCAAGTAGTTGATTCCGTTGTTTCCAATCTCCAGTCACTTGGAATTCCTGTAAGATTTTTGGTTTTTCCACCTGGGTCTGTTTCTTTTTTATGTTCGTTTTCTTTTTATCCAATAAAAGCTGCTTCTTTTCCATGCTTTTATTTTTCATTTATGTTTTAGATTGTGTTAGGACAGTGTTTTCCCATCTGGGTTTATGTTTGCTTATAGAAATACAAAAAGTAGGGAGCTTTAGTAAAATTTTATTGCAAAAAGATTATTTTCCCTGTCTTGTGTTTGGTCCTTGTCTTAGTTTTGAATTAGGACCGTGTTTTAACCATTTGGGTCAAGGTTGTCAAAATCGTAAAATATAAACTCCAGTTATAAACTGGAACGGGAGTAGTGCAAGACTTAAGAAGAGTTAGAACTTAGAAAACTAACCTTTTAACTAACAGAGAGCAGTACTGTAGTAGATCCTTATGTTGAGAGATGCTAAATTGCTAATTGCTAGTGCTAGGAGGAGGGTCGGGATAAGGGGAAAGGGGGATGAGCCCTGATGCCGATGAGTGGACGACGACAAACCTGAAAGGTTCACACTTCACACTTCACACTTCACATTTCACAGGGTAATTAATTAAAGTTTATCACTTTTAACAAACTCGTAAAATCAGTACGAGTTTACTGATTTTATGATTTTGCCTGATTTTATCGAGTCAACTCGCAATTTCATTGGGTTTCGAGTTTTTCAGTCGATTTTACAAGGGTTATACATTTTACAAGTCAAATCATGATTTTGACAACATTGATCTGGGCTATTCATTCTTTTTTGCTTGTAGTGTAACTGTGATCTATAACAGTCAACTTGCAAAAAAGTATGGAGCTTTGCTAGAATGATACCTCAAACATCACACTCATAGGGAAGGCTAGGAAAACTGGTTGATTGAAAATCTTGAAGAAAACAACTGGCATGACTTTCCATGTTTAATCATTTGATGTGTGGAGGGATCACTCCAAGGTTTAATGGTGATCTACTGGCATAGATTCCATTGGTCAATCGTTGGATACTCAGCAATTTGCTTTGATGATGCTTCAAATTTTCAATAGTCTTTTATCTTGTATCTGGGTTCATTTTGATGTGTTATCTGCAGGCTGCAGGGTTTGAGGGGGATGTTCGCAAGCGGGAAGATGCAAAAAGAGTTATTGAATCCACTTTTGAACATTTTGGCAAGATAGATATTCTGGTGAATGGCACAGCTGGCAACTTTCTTGTATCACCTGAGGATTTGTCACCTAATGGATTTCGAACAGGTTTTGAGAACTTTTAAATTTTTACAACTGCTAGCATGGAACACAAGAAAGTTGAGATAGAAATCTGACAGAATTTGAACAGTCTTTTGCCATAGCTGGTTTTACTCGGGAGTTAGCTGGGTTAAAGTCATTTTTTATTGTTTGGAACTGAATCTTCCCAAGGAATTTCAGCAATAACAAGTCTTTGTTTTGTTTTTCAAATGTAGTCAAGGGCATTTGGTTTCATGGAATTCAAAGTTTGGTGAAGGTGCCTTTGGTTTTTGAAAAAGATTCCCAAAAATGGACAGTGAGTGAAAAATTAATGACAATCATAGAATTGATACGATTCATGTCGGTAGCAAGAGTGAGATATAGGGTTTGCTAGTGTCCATAAGCAAAACCAAATATTGTTGTTGCCTATCCTTCACAGTTTGGACATGGATCCTGCTGGCAGCTTCGCTTATTATGGTGTGGAAATGAAACTTGCTAAAAGAACATTGATGATCAGAGATCTTTAACAAGGAAGCATTTTGTATGGGACATGCCTTTGAGTTTCAAGGACCCCGAGGGACAAAGAAGGTAAAGATTGAATGATGATCGCAAGAAATCAATTGATTCATGGAAAAATAGATAAGTGTTGAGATAAAGGTTAATTTAAGCGTCTAAGTAAAATGAGAATTTATTTGTAATCGTCTATGAATCTGTCAAGTTATCCTCTGACACTGTAGCGAACAAAGAACCCACTTATCAGTTATAGGCCCTGTATGGTTTTTGACCAAAATCCTATTGTTCTTTTATCTAACTCCTTACAGTTTTGGATATTGATGCTGTTGGCACATTCACAATGTGCCATGAAGCACTTCATTATCTCAAGAAAGGAGGGCTTGGAAGAAGCTCATCTGGAGGTGGAATAATTTTAAACATAAGTGCTACTTTACACTATACAGCAGCCTGGTATCAAATAAACGTCGCCGCAGCAAAGGTTTGCCAAACAGCTTTCTGGTTACTCTGTATATTTTGCATGCCAAGTTATACTTAAATTGTCATTTTCCAAACAGGCAGCTGTTGATGCTATAGGTAGAAACTTGGCTCTGGAATGGGGTACTGACTATGATATTAGAGTGAACGGGATCGCCCCAGACCCCATTGGTGGTACTCCTGGCATGAGTAAGCTTGTTCCTGAAGAGATAAATGGCAAAGCTGATGATTTCATGCCTTTGTATAAACTAGGAGAGAAATGGGACATTGCTATGGCTGCTCTCTTCCTTTCTTCTGATGCTGGTTGGTGAATCGTATTCGATTCCGAGTATTTTCTGTTCAGATTTCCCACTTTTCCTATCTTTTTGTCTCCAACAATATCTAGCAATGAACATTCATGCATGCACATCATCCACTGGTCAGTGAACTTGAACTGTCTAATCACTTGTCACCTCTCATAATAAAGCAATTTATCTTCACTTCTGATATTAACGAGTTTAATGTGAACCTTTGAGCACATAAAAGATCTTTCTATCAGGCATTGACATCTGATACCTTTATAGGCTTCACTTGCTTAATGTATGTGAAACGTCATAGTTTCCTTAAGTTTTTTCTGATATTAACCATCTCAACAGAGTTTTTTTTGAAGTATTTTACAGGTGTACAGCAATTGTTTCCAATGCATATGCTTAGCTTGACTGTTTCGTTTTTTCTTCGAATTTTATATGCTTTGCGAGGATATTTGGTCATCAAATACACCAAATCTAAATATTAATAATTCCTTCTCTTTTTACTGGTGGGAGAAGAAGAATAGCTAATTATTGTAAAATGCATTGGTTGATGTAGCCAGAAAGTTTGTTCCGCTCACCGCTCCCCCTAGATTGAGAAACTCATCTACTTGTTTAAATTTTGAAGGTAAATATGTCAATGGAACTACTCTTATTGTTGATGGAGGACTTTGGCTGAGCCGTCCTCGCCACCTCCCAAAAGATGCAGTCAAGCAGCTTTCTCGAGCTGTGGAAAAGAGATCCAGAAATTCACAAGTTGGGGTTCCATCTAGCAAGCTCTGACTAAAGCCCTATAATCATTTGTGTCTTGCCATTAAAACACACAGGTTGTTAATCTTTGTGGGTTTGACATTCTTGCACCCAAAAACAACAAAATTCAAGAGTAGCCCTGACTCTTTTTTCCCTTGAAGAATAAAATAATTGGCTTCATAGCCAATCTGCAGGTTTGAGATGTCTCAAGTTTGTATTGACAGATTTGCAACCATTCAAAATAAGAACTGCACGATGTTCCCAGAATGCTATCAGTGATGCTTAAGTGTCCGTAAAATTGGTGCTTGGTGAAACAGAACGGGACAGACAACAATCCTTGTTTTGCCTAAATGACACCAGCAACATTCAAGTGATCTCTTGGTTTTAAATTTGAAGCAATTTGAAGGTGCGAGCGGATTCGGAGGAAAAATTTTACATTTTTCATAATCTTTCGACAGGATGTTGTAGACTTCTATGCTCTTTTGGTCATGATAAGCCAAAAAAAAATGCCTCGAGATGAACCCTCGGAAAGTACTGTAACGAGCATTCATAATACACGAAATATTATTCAATAATTAAGAGGACCATGATTCAAAACTAACAAGATATGCATCACCAGAAAGCCAAAACAGCTGGATAGAGCAAGACATGGAGAAACATAACGGCTACTTACAGCTCCACAAAGCTCCCAAGGACCTAACTGGAGCAGAAATCAGAGCGAACAAGACTCTCCACAGCAAGGATCCAGAATACTCTTTAGTCGAAACGGAACGAGCAAAATGAAAACGGTACGTTTCGGCAGGTATTTAACTGAAAAATCCAGAGCAGACCAGAATTTGAACCGAGATAAAAACAACATTATTTTACCTCATTTTTCCCTTGGTGGTTATTATTATTATTAATATTATTATTATTGTGGTTATAACAATATTAATGATAATGATAGTAATAAAAATAAAAATTATGGTAATATTAGTTGTAATTATGATGATAATAATTATAACAACTGTATAAACAATAATAACTATAGATATGATAATAACTACGATAATAATGACAATGATCATGATAATAAAATGAATAATAATTGAGATACTACTTACTTATTGATAATAGCTGTAATGATGATAGTTGTAATAATAGTGTCAACCGCAATAAAAATAATGAAAATAGTAATTATTATAATAATAATTATGCTAATTTATCACTTGATGTTATATTTGTAAGGAATTAAATTTCATGACTTTTTTTCATGCATGTTATGTTATTTCCGATCTAATTTCCTGGATTAATGTTTTGAAAAGTTTGCATGAATCATTTATTTTATTTTAATTTTATCATTCAATAATAGTTTTTGAGTATAAAAAACGGTAATCTAGGTTTCATTTACCTCTATTAAATAAATCAATTAACATCAAATTATCTCTTATATATTTTATTAAAAACTCATAATAGGAAAAAAAACCTAAAATAATAAATCTAAATATTTATTATTTTATCTAATTTTATAGCATAACAAAAAAAAATCTCCACGCTGTTAATTGAAATTAAAAATCAATTAATTATGCAAGTTGCATTAGGGGACATGCTCATATTTAACCTTAGACATTCTATTCTTGAGTTTTCTTAGCTTAGCATCATTAAACCGGAGAATAATCCTATTTTTTTTATTTTTTTTAAGAAAACACCTAATGATTATGACGTGGCATCATCCTCAGAGGCAAAAAGAATCGAAAAGAAAGACCCAATGGGGGAGCGACTAGTGAAAAAGCATGAGCTCAGCCAGTGAAAGCCCAGATAAGGCTACTGCTAACAACCCTTTAAAGCATCCAAACAGCCGTATCGCGGTCTTGACTTCTCACTTCACCGCCACCATGTCCTCCGAGAAGGACGCCGCTCTCGCCGCTGCCGCAGCGCCTCCCCTCGCCGATTCCCCCACCATGTAATTCCAAAACACCGCCTCTTTCTTACTCCGCTTAAGGTAAAATGAGTTTGAACCTTGTGTTTTAATTTTGACTTTTCTCCCCTTCAGATTTGACAAAATTATTAACAAGGAGATCCCAGCTAAAGTTGTCTATGAGGATGATAAGGTACTTATTGATTATCCTTTGATGTGTTAAATTGAGGGTTTGTTTTATTTTTGGCCGGGGTTAGTAAAGATGAGTTCTTTGTTAGGGGATTGTGTGCGCATTGACTGTTGGGCTATTGCGTGATTAGTGCAAAATTGGGTTTAATAAGAGATTCTAAACACTGATTGCTGCTTATCACAAAGTGGGTTTGCCTGAAAATGATGATTTTTAATAGGTTTGGAGCTTCAAATTTTGGTAATCATGATAATCATGTTATTTTTCCTGGAAAATGATTGTTTAGGTTGTCTTTTTCCTGTTTTGATTTTTATCCTCTGTTTCTCTTACCAGGTTTTTGCTTTTAGGGACATTGCTCCTCAAGCACCCACGCACATTCTACTTATTCCAAAAATCAAGGATGGTTTAACTGGACTATCCCAGGTAATCCTTGCTCGTTGTGGATTTCTTGCATCTTGGGTGGTTTAGCTTTGACAAATTTCTACATGCGTTGGCTTTGTCTTTATGTAATCACTTTGTTTTAGATAACCATTTATAAGTTAGCCAAGGCATTTTGTTAAAGTCCTCTCACCAGCTAGCTGCGTGAGATGGGGCAAATTTCATCAATGCATATAAATTGCTAAACTTGATGCTTGTGGTCGAGCAGCTTAATTTGTTCTTGCACCGAGTAATATTTTTGAATCAGTATGGCCACCTGCATATTTGTAGCTGTTAGTTTTGATTCTTGCTTTGTTTTTGTGTTCTGAAATATTATTGATTTATGGATTTCACACAAATATACGGTGTTAGAAATTCTGTGAAGCATGAAGTATCAATAAATGCTAAAAATGAATTTTCTCTGTGGCCATGAAACGGAAAAGGATTTGTGTTTCTTGCTGTGCTGGTAGTCTTGTAGGATAGTGGAATCAGGAGAGAATTTTCTAATGTTTGACATTGCGTTTCAAAAGCTTTTTTGAAAAGAAAAGAAAATATATTTTTATTTTTATTTTAAATTAAGTTTTTTTAGTGTTTTTAGATCATTTTCATGTGTTGATATTAAAAATAATTTAAAAAAAAATATCATCTTGATGCATTTCTGAATGATAAACATTTTCAAAAACAATCTTAACTACACTACCACAATAAAAAATCTATTATTATAATTCGTCAAAATCTTTTTCTAGATTATGGCAATACCTTTCTAATCATACACTATGGACTTTCCATGTCAGGCTGAGGAGAGGCATTGTGAGATTCTAGGCCAGCTGCTTTACGCTGCCAAGCTTGTTGCAAAGCAGGAAGGGCTAGAAGATGGTTTTAGGGTTGTGATCAACGATGGACCAGATGGAAGTAAGTGGCCTTTCCTTGTGCTTGTGAAAGTGGAATCGCTTCTAATGAAAGCTCAATCTCAAATATTCAAGTGAATTGTTTTGGATGCTGTTTTCATCATTTCTGAACCAATCACATTTTCTTGCAGGCCAATCTGTGTATCACCTTCATCTTCACCTCCTCGGGGGACGCCAAATGAACTGGCCTCCTGGCTAAAGATGGATTACAATCACAAGGAACCCAGCTGCGGGCGAAGATTTTCAATTTATGGTTGCCTATCATTTGCCTCAACCCTCCTAAAAACAGATTTCAAGAACCAGTATCTGGCAATTTAGCTAAAATAATTTGGAAGATATTGTGATGGAGTTGTGTTAATCAGCCAAGTTGCAATGGAAAAACCCTATTAATGGAATCCATCTCGACCAAAAAACTCTAGAATAATGTTTTTTTTATCAATTATTATCAATTAATGGAGCTCAGCGAAAAAAAATACTACTTTAGACAAATGATAGATCTAATAATTCATGGGTTCACTCAAAAATCCATTTGAACTCAGATCTAATAATTCATCAGTTGAGTTGATGATGCCATGAAACGTACTATCACAATCGATGTTTAATATGGAATCGATGCAAGATCGATGATTAAAATCACAAACTTTTTGCTTGCAACCAAGCCTTCACTTCTGAGAAAAATTTATCATCCCTTCAAAATCTCATGCACAAAAACGTTTTCAAATTGTACCAATAAGTTTTTCTATGCAGTAGCGTTTAAATTATCACAATAAATTTGGTATTTTTTGAGACTTCCAGCCTCATAAATACATTTAAAGGAATGGACTAGATTGGAGGAGAAATACAAAAATGGAATTGGTGGTCATCTGCCATGGAATCCCACCACATGGTAAATAACTATCAAAACTGCCATCAATTGGTTTATTGAACAAAATCCAAATGAAGAGTCGCTATCATCACTATATGGAGGCCTTTGGCTTATGCCTGATCAAGTTTGATGGGCAACTATGAATGTCCGGATGCCATGGAACCAATCAATGAAAGCTGCAATGGATCAACATCCCAACAACAACATGGACTGAAGCGATGAAAGATCGTGTCAGGAGGGGGTAGTAAGATACCTCAGTCAACATGTGTTATCGCTATCTAAGCTGAATTGTAGTTTAGTAGTTTGTTCTCCAATACCTGGCGCCTCCGGTGGTGAAAGTAGATGAATTGAAGCAGAATCTAGTCAAGACATTAAGGTTCCACAGAAAATAGAAGACAACGGATTAATCTTATCCAGGTTGACAGTCAAGAAGGGAAACAAAACAGATATGAGTTAACAAGGATACGCAAGTGTCAAGCAGCACACAACCTCCTGCATCCACTATCCATGGTAGGTTTGCTCTGATCTTTGACCATGCCATGCTATCGACAAGTATGCTATTGAAAAGGTGATAAATGCCGAACCAAAAAATGAAAAAAACAACAACAGAGATTTAGATAAATATGATAGAATTCACTGGTGACCATACATTGCCAGTATGAAAGTTCAAAGATGACTTGAATTAACTAGACTGAAATCAAAGATGGTGGTAGGATGGGAGATTAAGTGCACCTTGCTACATATGTGATATTTCCAATCAAAGCGAAGACAAACATTAGTGGATTAAGCCCCTGAATAGCATAGAAAATTTTTAATATAAGTTGACATTTGGGTTGGAGAAACATGTAATAATTTATTGAGCACATGATTATGCTGTCGAAAGTATATCAGTATTTATTGAAGAACACTAATGTTACAAAAGTCAATATGCTTTACCTCAACGTTGCCCCTCTTGATCTGCAAAATTGACAAAGCACAAAATATGATTCAGTTGTCGAAATTAAAAAGACAAACATTACCAGTTAAAATTTGATCTAGAGAGAGCAACAATACACCACTGACAGTGCAAAGATGCCAGGAAAATAAAAGGGTGGGGGAGCGATGTTTTTCTGACATCGTTGGGCCATATCTAGCATATTATATCTACTACATTCTGTTAAGTCTTCTTAAATGATAATGACCTATTGGCATTGGGTAGAAAAAGTAATACTGAATACTGGTAATACTAGTATATTTTGTTGGGAAGATCATCTCACATTTAGGAAAATTTGAGGAAGCCGTCCACCCATGTAAATAGCGGCCATCGACCAACCAAGGAACGTTCCGATTCCACTTCCATCACTACCATTTTCATGTGAGATTCTGCTACTCACCTGAAGTCCGATTACGAAAAACAAGGTAAGAAAATATTAAAATAAACTATAAAGAACATTTTTGTAGAAAAATTATCTGCAATCAAGCAACACAAGAAAGCCAGTGATCAACTCTAGAATTATGTTTAACTATACATGTATACTATCCTCCACCTCTTATGTCATCCTACATTTGGTGAATCATCTATAATGCACAACAGACATCTAGCTGGATGACTATCTCAGAAAAAGAAAGAGCAGGAAAAGGGGGATATTACATTGGGGAGACCAGTAACAGAAAGACATGAAATCATCATTTCTCCACAAATATTGACAATTCAATTCACCAGGATTACTTAAACGAAACTAAAATTCAGTTTGGAATATACCTGCAAAATCTTCCGTCCTACTTGAATCACAAATCCTTGATGTTTATTTTCAAAGGCTCTGTCAAGCCTGTTGTTTGCTGATTGATGAAGATTAAGTGTTCCTAAGAGTGTGACTACAGACACCTGAAATACAAAATTGTCCGTGATTATCATAGGAAGTCATTTTGTGTAAAGTTTTTCAGTAAACATGACTGCAAGATTAGTATATAAACTAACCACGCATAGCATGGTTTTGGTGTTCAAATTCGGTGCAGATTGTGTGGTTACATCTGCACCAAGCAATGGCTCTTCAATTGAGATCCTCGTCGAAAATGATGGAGAAGCCATTCTTTGTGCTAAAGAGGATCCTACTGTGGGAGTATGGCTGCTTGAAAGAGATCTTGCTGACCTGAAATAAAAAATTGACAAAGAAAATTACATTTGAGACGGAATTATACTGTATCAAGGTTATGATTCGTAAATCTAAGGCATAACAGAAAAAATCAAGAAGAGAAGTTTACATGTAGTATAGCTCTCTTCCGGTGGAACTTTTTTGAGTATGTGTTGGGAAAGGAATTGGTGAACTTGAACCATTTGTGCCATCAGGAGAGGCAGTTTCATTTCTCTGTTTATCAGCATTGTTGACTTGTGCTTCAGCATCACTATTTCCTTGTCTAATTCTTCCAGCCTCTTCAGTCTGACTAGATATGGGGGCCTGGATCACAATGAAAAGCGTTAACATCGTGTTACATATGCAAATACTAAACAAGAACCTGAACAGCGCATTAGATACAGAAGCGCGAAGATTTATTAGCTACCTGCAGAAATCAATAAACAGCTGTCGTCAAATCTATTTGACATATGTTTCCGTTTATATTCAAGAAAACCAGATTATTGTAAATCTGATTTAAGCAGAACACATGGTTAAGGAAAATGTTCAAATAGGACAGCCAAATTTATGTTTCAAAGCATTTCTTTATTAAAATAGATCCGGCATTCATGAATTCTAGAATAAAATGCAGCACAAACTCAAAAAGTCTTCCACTCAAGGCCAGACTTTGTCTCACAGTAGTTAACACAAATTTCAGCCTCCCAAACCCCCCTTCATGACAGTTGGTTTCCTTTTGACCCGTTCCAAGAAATTTTATCTTTCACTCAATAAAACACGTACATGATAGTTGAAAATTGTTGTTACATTATAAGAAGAGAATATAAGTAGATAAAGATTCTTACCTTGATGCATCGTCTATTGCGTTTCAGTCGATGATAGATGTGACCATAGTAAACAGTTTGTGCTGTAAGAACTGAGGTAGTAATTGCATACAGCTGCAAAACAACAAAGCCAAGTAGACAAATCTTTCAAGGACAAGAAACTTAATCAAAAGGCAAGTTGAGCATATAAGAAAACTTTAGTCTTTAGCAGATATACTTACCACTGCCATGTAGTATTGGGTTGGAAGCTGCAGAATCAAGCACAAAACTTCATCATTGAATTCAAAGTGAGCAGATATGTTATAACCAGTGTAGCTTTGTAACGACTTAAACCCAATGATGTCACAAACTAATACATTATAGAAATTCAAACATGATATGCATGTACAATCATTCAGAACAGCGTCATTTCATGGGATTAAATAACATAATAACAGGCTGTTCAAAATTTCAGAAAGGAAAATGGATAATCAAGACTAGCAATTAGCAGAGCATTAGAGATTAAAAAAGAAGAAGAAAAGACAACTTACAGTAGCTGGTTCCAACATACAGCCAAAAACATTGAAAAGATCCCTAAAAATCAAAGCATTACAAATTAATATAACAAGCAAACATATCATCTAAAGGTATAAAAAAAAGAATCCAGTAATAGAATAGGTATATCTCACCCTACAATCCATGTAAACAAGAAAGCAAGGGAAAGTCCTTCGGTGGATTTCTTCTTATAGTTTGTGATGATTTGAGGTATCTCAGCAACACCCCAACTCAAAACACTAATGACACCTAAAGTTAACGAAGCCCCATCTTTCATGCTGCAAAGACAATACTTCATATAAATTCTAGCCCATTGTGAACAATACTGGGGGCACATTGGCATGGTGCTTCTGAGAAGTCCCATTTTTAGTCCCTCTCAATCTACAAGAAACAAGAGAGAGGGGGGGCAATGAAGAGAAAGACCAGAACCCAATTTATTGACTGATTTGAATGGTATGAGGGATAATTTATATGAAAAGAAACAAAACCATACCTTTTTAAATACTATTTTTGAGGGATAATTTATATGAAAAGAAACAAAATCATATACTAATCAAAATGCTTGTTTTTAATTAGCGGCATAATTCAAAGCATGATGAGACAAATAAAAATAGAAACCTGAGCTCTATACCTACTACTTCACATTGTTCTATAATTAACCAGTTCTAACTTAATTAAATATTCTATCTAAAAATCAATACTTTTCAAAACAAACAAAAATCAATTCATTGAGAGAGAAAATCCCATATGGCTGAAACATGTTACACTCTTTAGGGTTGCTAAAGAAAGGGAAGGCTCGGTTTCAATGCCACGTCGCAGCCATTAGGACTGACCAAGTAAGAAACATGAAAAAAAGGATGCATGAACGAAAATATAAGAGCCCAGTTCCTCAAACAAGCATTACGTGGCACAAAGAAGAAACATTGTGTGCATCCTGGACTCTCCACAAGTTATTTTTTTAAATGTTTTTTTATTTAAGGAAACAAATGCATCCATAATTGTTCTTGGAGAAAAAATATAATCTTGATAATGGCGAAGTGTGTAGAGATAAAGACAATGAAAACTCATGCATTGTCAGTCTAAAACAGACAAAAAAGGCATTTAATTATAGAAAATATTAAACAATTTCCATGATCTAACAAAAACAATCCTCCACTATCTTTTAATATTTCTTAAAATATAACTTTCTGGAAAAAATATATAAAAACTGATCTGAAAATATTATTTACTCATAAAATTAAAAAGTAATACATGCACGTGAATGAATAAACTTACAGTCACGGCCGCAGCTACGGATGCAGCCCAAGAAATAGGTTAAAGAATGGTTGATAGGGTTAGGCGCGGCAATGAGAGGGAGGGAGAAGGGGAGAGAAAACCGAAAGGTTGAGGAGGAGGAGGAGGAGCAGCAGCAGCAGAGGGTATACGTGTAGTATTTTAGGATTTATACGTGTAGTATTGTTGTTAGAGTGGTTGCTTACCAGCTGGCTACTACTTGTATTTTCCTTTAGGGTAATAATTTTATTTTTGTATTTAAACTATAAATCCGATGTTGACTCTGATACGTTGTTTTACACTGTATTTCAAAAAATAATTATTATTTTTATAGTTTATTTTAAATATAAAAAAATTAGTGTAAAAATAATTTTTTAAAAATAAAAAATATCATTTTAAAATATTTTTAAATAAAAAATATTTTAAAAAATAATTTCAATCAAACTTCTAATCAAACACTGAGTGTTAGATAGAGTCAGAGGATAATACTTAATTCCCTTCCTTTTTTTTTTTAGGGGAAATATTGGTTGATGTTTATTTTAATAATTTTTATATTTTTAAACAAAATTACTTGATTTTAGAAAAATCTTAATACAGAAAACTATTAGAACAATGCTACGAGTTTTCATAATTTATTATTAATGCTTTTTAATGTAAAATATATATATATATATATATATATATATATATATATATCAAAACAAACACACCGTGGCCCTAGCAGGCAGCAGCAGCAGCCGCCAGCCGCACCCTCTCATATATATATAATCAGCCTCCTTTTTTTTAATTTGCCTCAAAACAAAAACCCCTAGCAGCAGCAGCAGCCGCAGCCAGCCGCACCTTCTCACTCCCTCTGCAACTGCATCCGAAGTGGGGTATTTTCTCCTCTGCAGCCATCCCCTCTCAACCCCGGTAAGTTTTCTTCTCTGCTGTTTGTGTTTTTTTTTTATGGCAAGCTTACAAGATAAGATGATTGTGCGCCGCCTCTGCTGTTTGCCCCTTCTTCTCTCTTGCTTTATAAAATGGGAAGTTTTATCTCCATGATTATGCATAGGGGAGGGTCTGAGTTGTTGGTTGAAGCAGGGTAGGTAATAATTAGTTCAGCGAAGGTTAAACCACTTCTCTGTGTCTTTAGATTTTTTGTTGATTTTAGCTTGTTATTTGGGCTTGACGGCATCCCCACTCTTTTGCATAAATGGTATACTAGGTTCTCGCTTATATTCAATCAAACGTTTCTTCGATCCCTTCATTTATATGCCAGAATAAAGAGAGATTGGGTAGGAAAGTGGAAGAGACTTTTTTGTATATGATAATCAAAGGGAGCAGCAAAGCTGCAGTAATTCTTTGGAAAAGCCCGATTCTCTTTGTCTTTGAGCTTTCATTCCTCAATCCACTCTTTCGTTCCTTCATATACCCCCCCACCAATAGATAGAAACAAATAGGAATAACCAAACCACGTCTACAACATGCCAGTACCATGCAGCTCCTTCAAAGCCAACGTGATATGATCAAGAAAAGAGTACCATGAAAGCCAGTTGCTAAGAAAAAGGTAGAACCATAAATACTATCCGAAATAGTGAAGGGTGCTTGATAATATTCCATTCCTTGAAAGCCAGTGAATACTAGAGCCAGTAAAATGGTAGCTGCTAAAGCATAACTATTATAAGTATTGACTAAACTAAAAAAGAATTTCATCCGGGTCTTCATCTATTATCTATTGAACTCTCGGCTGAAAAAGCAAGAGCCATCACAGCAGATAAAACAAAAGAGTGAATTGACTAAGCTTAAGCTAAGCCTTCGTTCGCAGTCGATTCGGTAATAGGAAAAGCAAAGACGATAGCGAGTGACCCATAGCATTCGTAGATAGGACTTTGCCCTCATTCCTCCCTTCTACCTTATAGCTATTTTTCATAAAAAAAAATTGAAATTCTAATTATATTAATATAATTAGAATTCCGTCAAGATAAGATCTTTCCCTTTATGGCTGTGATCTTCTTAAACAGGATTGAAATGAAATAGTCCCTTCCCCTGCCCCCAATCCCGGTGCGAAATTATATATAGTATCACTAACAGAATATTTACAAATCATAATCAAAGTACTAATAAAAATCATTTTGTCAATATTTTTCAACATAAATAGCAAATTTGTAACAAGTTATCAATTTGCAAATTTGTCTCTTAATGTGGACCTATTTCCAGTTTACTGGAGCCGTGTAAGTTCATAAATGGGAGAGGAGAACAAGACGGAAGGATCATAATTTTTCCTTAGCCTCTCTGTTGTATATTGCGTCCTCACATTTCATGTTTCATAGAACATCATATAGATTGGATGTTGTAGATATAATCAGTCCAGTTTGAGCCAACAAAGGGAAAGTCAATTTATACAAGGAAATAATTATATATATATATATATATATATATATATATATATATATATATATAATTATTAAAGATCAACTTAAATCTTGGACAGACAAGAATGGATGCAAAACATAACTTCCTATCTAATCGGCTTTCTCTGCACTTCAACTTCTATCTAACTGCCCACCTTTTTCAATTGGAATAAGGAACTACTGGTTTCGTTGTCAGCTTCTATCTAAGTTTAATTCTTTTCTTTTCTGTTTCTGCGTGAAGGCTAAATTTATTTTGATTGAAGAAAATGGGGAGGACTTACGGTAAAGGGCACAAGAGAATGAAGAAAGGGGAGAGGTATGAAGAAGAAGATGACGTGCAAGATAAACAAGTTGAAGAAGAAAGGGGAGACTGTGAGACTCGATTAAGCGCAGAAGATGCTGAAGAAAAGACAGATGAGGAAAGAGAAGAAATACCAGAATTGGAGGGAATTCCTATTCCCCCAAGTGCTCAAACTGTCAAAAAACCTGGGGTCATTTTTGTGCTCGAAAAGGCTTCTTTGGAAGTCGCAAAAGTTGGAAAGGTATAAGTAACTTATTGGATTCATTGTATGGATTAGTTTTATAGTTTTTATTAGTGATTCAGAGGTTTGGTGTAATGTTTTGAATTTGGGTTAAGGGTTACAGAGAATGAATTTTGAAGTCTTTGTTGGGATTTTCATGAAGTGGGGTCTTATCATTTTGATGGAAGTTTTCAATTTCATCTGACTGGTTTTGTTTGTACAGAATTACCAAATTTTGAATTCTGAGGAGCATGCCAATTTCCTGAGGAGGAATAATAAAAATCCTGCTGATTACAGGCCTGACATCATTTATCAGGTTAGTTTCTTTCCACTTTCAGTTTCATCTTGATAAAGATGAAGAAAACATAGATAATAATCAAAACCATCGTATTCATGTGGTCTTTTTTGGTTTTTGATGATTAACATTCATTGCGGCGGGACAAAAAGTGCTTTTGCCTTGATGATGCTTCCAAATCCTCTCTTTAAGGCTTGCTAGATAGTGCTATAGCGTTTTCTTTAACATCACACTTGTATTAATATCATTATTGTTAATTTCAGGCTCTCCTGTCCATCTTAGATAGCCCACTGAACAAGGCTGGGTGTTTGCATGCAGTATATGTGAAAACTGATAAAGGTGTTCTTTTTGAAGTTAAGCCATATGTTCGTATTCCAAGGACTTATAAGCGTTTTGCTGGTATTATGTGTAAGTTCAGTGATCCCCTCTGATAAATCCCCTACAGTGTTGGTATTTAATGCCTCTCCTTTTTGTATATAGCTCTGTACTTGTTGTTACCACCCTATTCAATATTGCAGTGCAGCTGCTTCAAAAGCTTAGTATTTCTGCTGTTGGTAAGCGGGAGAAGCTTCTGCGCGTGATCAAGAATCCTGTAACCCAGCACCTACCTTTAAAATCTCGTAAAATAGGTGAGCCTTAATTTTTTATTGTTTTCAGTCATGGAATGGTACAAGGAGAGAGATAAATGTTGCTTGCTGTTGTATCAGGTTTCTCCCATAGCTCAGACAAATTGGTTGAAATGGAGAAGTATGTAGCTGGAGTTGGTGGGGACACTGATCTTGTTTTTGTGGTATGCTAAAAGTAACTTTTATACTACATATACTCTCCCTGTTGAGAAATTTGTAACTTTTAATCTCCCTTGACAATAATTTTCAGGTTGGTGCTATGTCCCATGGTAAAATTGATTGTGATTATGTAGATGACTTCATATCAGGTATGCTCTTTCTGGATTCATTTCTTTGCATTCATCTTATGCAGAAATCATGCACAGTAAAAGTCAATGGTTTTTGAAACAAAAATCCTTATCGTGTATAGTTTTTTTTCCCCTTTCAGTTTCAGAATATCCGCTAAGTGCTGCCTGGTGTATTGCAAGGATATGTGAAGCTGTGTCAAAGAAGTGGCGTGTACTGTAAACTTTCATGTTTATGGAGATATCATTGTTTGGTAGTGTATATCTTGAAGTACATGCAAACCCTTGCCGCAGCCCATAAACAATTTGATTGACAATTTTCATTTCTTTATATTGTTTTATTGTTATATATTTTTTTATTTTTTTTGCATTAATTTTTTTTAATGTTTTTATATTGTTGATGCTTTATATATATTATTTTAATGTATTTTTAAATAAAAAAATATTTTAAAAAACAATCTCTATCATACTCTAAACAAGTTTAAAAAGTTTGTTTAGAAATGTGGGTTCTCAAAAAAAATTATTTTAAAAATATAAATTTTGAAAATTGATTGTTAGTACACGCTACTACGATGTGAATAATTTGCTAATATATATAGACAACCATTGTTTCATTTGGTTGGTTGATCAATTTCTTTTCTTGTTAATTTAACGATTTGCTTCTTGAGGTTGAATAACTGGTTCATTAGCTTCTTTGAAGCTTCCTCATGCTTTCTGTTCAGGAATTCCATTTCCTCTTTTTTTTTTTCCAATCAAAAAATTGAAAAGGTTTTAAGTTATCAAAAATATTGAAGAATTAAAACAATTATTCATAATATAACAGTCATGATAATATTCTATGTTCCTCGTAATAATTTAACTATAAAAATATTATTTTATTTAAATTAAATCAAGATCTATCATTAAATAAAAAGGTTGTGCCTATTAACACCATAAAAAAATGTTATTATAATAAAAATAAATAATTTTATAACATTAACCACATATGAAAATATAAAGGAATAATTTTAATATTTTTTGTTGTCAAAAACATGGTAAAACTGTCTGAGCAAATGATTTGGTCTGGATCGAAGCACAAATCAAATCAGGGATACCCTTCCCTTTATTCAAAGGAAGTACTAAAAGCATACCAAGAATTGCTATATTATGCCTTGAAGAAGAAAAGGAAAGAGGTTGCATGCATAATAAAGAAACATTGGAATAGACTGGCGAGATTTACTAGAGAAATTATCAAGTATTTGACAGAAAAGGTTGTTTAATCCCCCGCGACCTTTATTTTTATCTGTTCTCATCTTACATTAATTAATTATTATAGCCGCAGGTTTTTCTTATACACAGACTACAGCTGAGAACACCATGCACAACCTCTTCCTAGAAGTTTAATGTAAACCTGTACAAAAGGGAAGCCGCCTCTTAAAGATTGTCATGTAAGAAAAACTCTCTCAAACGTGCACACCGATCCTCCGTGCGACCTGCATCTGCAAAACCCAAAGAGAGTTCACACATTTTGTAAAAAAGCTAATGTTGATGAACAAATTATATTTGCAAACAATGACAACGACGATGTTCAAAATGGATACTGACTGTATTATGCATAAACAATGGCAAATTGCAACTTGAGTCATGTTTGCAGTAAACTGAGCCCACATACTAAATAGAGCCATAAAATAGATACTCTAGAAACAAACATATACACTGCATGTCAGATCTTTATCCTCGTAAATTTTTTCAGTCATTATGCCAAATTTTAGCTAAATTACTATGAGGGTAAATGGAGTTGATTTGCGATTCCGACAACGCAAATACTGCATTCATCTCTCCCATCGCATTATGAGAGGTTCTGGTAATCAAATACTGTCATGAGATTTGAAGCACTAAATTCCAAGAGCTAATAATACACTTTCTTCCTCAATGTCGGTTTTCTCCTAGATCTTTCTTGATTATTGAAGATTACCTCCTTGAAGGAGTGGACATCACTTCCCCAAGGCCAAGCATCGCATCCTGCATCTCTTGCATCCCATATATCATTCCTACGATCATCCCATACATGCACAACTCGCAGGCTTTTAGAAATATTGTTGGATTTGGCTTCTCCGCTGCAACCTATTTGGTAAAAGAGAGCAGAATGATTGCCAATGCCAAGGAAATTTATTCTTCATCTATTTTGCTTAGCTATATGAAAAGATTCTAAATATAATCATTGGAATATCACTAAATGCAAAACACTTAATGCATATGATCAAGTTCTAAATGCAACAAAAATGAGACAAAATTCAATTCTTTGAAGATTGGGATGTCAAGTTTATCTTCCAACAAATCAGTTTCATTTTACTATAGTTTTCATAATAATATGGAAAGAGTCTTCCGCTGACAAGATAACTTTAACCCCTTTGAAAATATTCATAAATGAACTATGAGACAAGACACCAAGTCTACAAACATGGACCAACTTAGTTTCTCTGTTTCCAAGTTTCTTAAAGTAACAGACGACTGATGAGCAACCTGTGCAAAAAAAATCTACAAACATGGTCTTATTAGTGACATACAACACATGTAAGAAAAACGATCGTATATTATTCTGTGCATTTTTTTCCTCATTTTAGATATGCTTCTGATAGAAAGTAAAAGAAAAGATCTTGATGCATGTCTCTATGCGTGTCATGAAAGGGTGTGTGTGTGTGTGTTTGGTGGGGAGGGGTACATGATTTTCTTACTTCAGCTGAAACTGTCACAACATCAAACTAGTGATCACAGTTTAAAGCCCGCAAGAGAGGTCTAAGTCAGGTGTCGAAGTTTGACACAACCACCAATTTTACACCTGCCTTTTTAATGGCCTCAAACACTTTCTCAACATCAAGATCACAGAGTGCCAGGCCTTGAGATAAGCAACACATGAAAAGTTATGATCCAAATAACAAATGCTTTACAAAGGCGAAAAAAATTCTATTTTCAAAAAAAAAATACAATGTCTGAGATCTATGTAAAACAGCATGAGGTTGAAAACATGAATTCATCTCAAAATTCATATGAAATCTAATGATTTGCTGTGAAGAGCATCATACCTTTCCTCCACTGCTTTCAACAGCCATGGCGAAACCCCCATCTTCATCAATCTTTAATGCAGTGACCTCCTACAAATTGAGACAAAAGTAAAAGAGCATTTTCATGAAAAAATCAGGATAGAAGAGATATGTAGTCCATGCAAAATTTGAGCAGAAATGTACACTTCATGATAAATGCAAGAAAGAATTACAAGATTGTTTACTCATTTGCTATTCATCTAAAAGTGAAAAACATGTGAAAATGAATTCCTATTGCAAAACACCCACTACCATGTCCTTACTCCCTTCCCACTCCTGGAAAACATAATGAAGGATGAAGAGAGATCAAGAAACAGGACAAAATGAAAGTACAAAACAGAATAAAGGCCCACAGCTGACTGTAAAAACCTTTTACGCCGCTATTGACTCAAAAAAACACTTCTAAGCCGCCAAAGACCTTACCTGGTTTTGAAACAGGTATCCAGTCTCGTCAAGGCATGAGACTGGAACCACATTCATAACAATTACAAGAAAATCTTCTTTCCATCTTACCAATAAGAACCAAATTAATAGAAATCAATTTCAAATACATGAATAAAGAGAAAGAGTTACCTCGTTAATATCACCACCATGTTCAACAGCATTAATTCTACCAATTGAAGATTTTGTTCTCATGTCAAAACATTCGACGGCACCATCACCACCACCACAAACAACAAGTCCATGGAGCTTGCTGAAATTGAAGATAAAGCCACCTCAATCTTGGTTAAGAAAAGGTTTACAGGCATAAAAATCACGCTAATATACACCACCAACCTCCGACAAACTACATTTAGACCTGGTGACTGTGTTCTGAGTTGAAACTCTGGTGTTTGTCCATTGAGTGGAATTTCAAGCTGATCTCGGTACTGCTTAAGCAATCTGAAAAATAAAAATAAAATATAAAAAGGTTTTCTTTTGGCTTCATTGAACAACATAGCAGAGACAACAGCATGCACGATTCTGATCACAGGCTTCAAGATGAAGCCGCAGCTACTCACAGGAAACTAACAATCAAAAGGTGATTTGCTTCTATCTGCATCATTCATAAGTTCTGGAAACATCTGCATAGACCATTCATTTAGGTGTTCCTTTTCCAAGATTGGCCTCACGCATGGCAACATACTTGGTAACCAGCTTGTCTCTGTCCGGCCAGTTCTCACGGATGATCGGAGCATTTGCAAATTCCTGCTTCCATGCCGCCAGGGATGGAAATTTTTCATGGTCTATCAGTTTTAGACCTACTATCTCCTCGAAGATATCAAGGTAATGAGCAAGCCATCCCAATGCAATATCTGCTAGCCCAATAGTCTCCCCACCGAAGAATTTCTTTCCTCTTATCTCTTCTTCTAAATATTTTAAGTTCTCCATGGATGCAGCGACCCCTTCTTCTTGCTCTTTCCCCTCCTTCAGAAAAACACCCCCCCAAATCGATTGCAAAACCTGCAACCACGAGTAAAGGAACATTGCTACGGATCAATTCTTGTTTGATCAAGTTCAAGCAATTAGTGTATATAAAAAATCACAGATTGTTCTGAAAGTGACAGACAACCTGAACAATTACCTTATCATCACCGAACTTGGCCCAGAAACGAGCATTGGCTTGCTGGTGAGGATCTTCAGGCAACAAAGGATTTTGCTTCCATGTCTCGTCGATGTATTCCAGAATGACAAGTGATTCACAGATGACTTTACCATTGTGGACAAGCACAGGAACCTTCTTGTGGATCGGATTGTATTGCAGGAGTAAAGGGCTCTTGTTGGTGAGATCTTCATATACGGTATCGAACTCTAGACCCTTCAATTTTAGTGCCCAGATGATTCTCAGGGCAAATCGACTTGACCAAGACCTGAACACCTTGATTTCTTCTGCCATGCTGTATTTCATTTTATCCATTGATCATAGCTCGGTGCTTTTATAGACAGCAATTTGACTCTTGTTTTGCTATATGGCCACTATACTTCGGTAAAATTTCACTTTCTCCCTGGTTTTCTTGCCAGATTTCAGGCTCCAGCCAATATTTTTGTGGACAACGTTTTATTTTATTCGTTTTGGGTTAGGATACAAAATGGAAGACAACATTTTGGGGTAGACACGAAAACATTGAAGCTCGAGGACTGATTTGACAAGCTCTCTAAATATTTATTTTTATGTATCACACGTAAGCGATGACCTATGGCTGGCGCTGGGTGGCCAGTCCAAGCGGGTCTTTGACTTTAATGGTGTTATTGATCTTGTTCAGTTTGTACCAATTAAAAAAATATAATTTTTATTTTATTTAAAATTTTAATTAATTCCAGAAATTTCATCTAATTTCCAGTAAGGATGTTGGTCAAATAATGTTTTTTAAATAATAAATAATTTTACAATATCAATCAAATCTCTTAATTTGAATGTTAAAATGAGATGAAATTTTACGAGGAGTCTTGACATATTTAGATATGTTATGTTAAAATTTGAGAGCAATTAAAAAATATAATTACTTTGCGAGATTGACTATGACATTTTCGTAATAGTATATATGTTCATAACTTTGTTCAGAAAAATTATTTTATTGTGTTTTTTTTAACATTATTTTTTTATCAATTTCACAATCCGACAACGAGTATATTGCGAACTTTATAATCTGATTTGATTTGCTTTATTTAAGGTTATCATGGTCTTATAGCGGAGGTTACATGTTTGAAAGGTTAACTTATGTTGACGCAAGTTGATTCAATATATTGTTATTTCAATATTTTTTTAATATGTTAACTTGATTTTTTCAATTAAAATATATTTTTATCAATTTTCATGTTATTTTTGAACTCATCAAATTGGTCGAGTTATATCAGTTTAACTTTTATTTTTATTTTTATTTCAAATTTAAATTGTACAATTCTAAATAATATTTTTTTTAATTTATATATTTAATTATATATATATATATATATATATATATATATATATATATATATATATATATATATATATATATATATATATAAAACAGTACACCTCCAAAACAAAGTGTCAACATACTTCAAAACCGAAACATTCTATTCTAATTAAAAAACAAAGCATCAACTGAAATGGAGTTGAAAACTTTGCTTTATTGATTGGATAAAATCTTTGAACGTGGCATGTGGATATTGAATTGTTTTGATATATTAATGTTAAAAAATAATAAATTATTATTATTTTAATATATTTTTAAGTAAAAAACTAAAAAATAATAATTATTGCATTTTCGAACACCTTTTAAAACTTAAATATAAAAGAAATAAATTCATTAAAACTTAATAGATTTTTAATTATATGTTTATCCAAACCAAACTTAACTGGATTGACTTTGAGCATTTTTTTTCTAAACAATGCCATTTTAATTAAAAAACTAACTTGAGTATACCTTAATCCTTAAGTCAATTATGAACACCTTCCAAATTCAAGACTTTATAAAATAATATGTATGTGTGTGTGTGTGTGTGTGTGTGTGTGTGTGTATGTATGTATGTATGTATGTATGTCACATTTTTAGATACCATCCTCTTAAATTAATTTAATAATAATAATAATAATATGATAATAATAATAATAATAATAATAATAATAATAATAATAATAATAATAATAATAATATAATTGAGTCTCCCACTTTTGTTTCCTCGATCTCATAATGTATAGGGTCTCTCTCTTATGTAGATAAATTAACGAGTTGTCTTGCTCGCGTGTTACTTCAGACTTTTTTTTATGTAGCAAACTGATTGATTGTTTTGTGTTTTTTCATTGATCAAAACAATTTTAAATGAGGAATGTGTTGTCTTTATCGAATTGGTTGATTGCTGCTATCGTTTGACCTATTGGGATGATAATTGAAGCGGTACCTCTAAAAATTGCAATTGATAAAATCCATTTAAGATAAGTTAAATGTATTTTGCAGCTAATAGATCAATGGTTGGGCTTGATTAAACTGTTTGTCAATTTATTTAATTCGCAGCTTGCAAAGCTTTAATTGATTGATTGTCGGGTGTATTTTAATTGTTTTGATAATTATTTAATTGTTAAATGAAAAAATTGCAATCAATTAAAGATGAATGATTTGTTTCTTGTCTTATGGGCGAGGGCGAGCACTACCTCCTCTACTCAATTTTATTGCCCAAGCTAAACTAATATAGTATTTTGGTCCCAATATTTTCACTAAAGATTCCCCTTGCATTTCTCATGCTTAATGCCTTATTTTCTATCATAAGCACTATTTTAAACCAACGATTCATTCAAAAAATTTATTTGGGTGCTTCTTTTCTAGCAATTTTAAAAGCATGCTACAACAATTCTTGGAAGGGACCTAACATGAATAAGGTTTTTTTTTTTATGTTATTGTTTTTTTAATAACTCTACATTGTTTGCATAAATGTGTATACTTAATGGAAAGGAGATAGAAAAAATCAATTTAAGCTCCATTTGACACAATAAAAGATTTTCATATGTTTTTGCTGGAAAATATTGTTGTTGCTATTTTTCCAAAAAGTTGGAGAGCTTAGTACCAACAAAAGCTCTCTTATAATAAAGTAACTTGTTATCCCCATTTTTTGAAGTGAATTGTCACTTCAATAAAATTGTATCAAAATAAAGAATTCATCCCAGTTTTTTTCTTAACGAACCAAAACATTGAAAGCGTACAACTATTATGCAATAAAACAATAACATGATTACAATCATTAAATTATTCCATTCATCATATCTTACATCCAAAATAGCAAATGGATTAGCTTAATGATTCAAGAGTTGAAAGCACACTAAAAGAAACATATTAATTTATTATAACAAAATGATGCCATAATAATGTCATAAAGTATCATTGCTTATGAAGAGAGGATAATGACCTTGAAACAGCGTATGGAGGCATGCAAAATGAGCAGAGATGGTGTTGATCGGGGGCTCCTGTCAATGAAAAAATAATTAACATTGATAGTAATGCTTATGAAAAAAACTATAATACCTATAGAAGGTAATTGTAAAAGTTCTCGTAAATATATCATAATGGTTCAATGCCTTGGGCAATAGGTTCTCTGACAATACATTTCTTAATTGCTAGGTTGTATAAGTTTCATACAAAAAGTAGTTGCTTGCCAAGCGAGCAAAATACATGGAAAACATAAATGATAGAACTTTCATACACTATATCTCTACTTTGATAATTTATATGGTCATGTTCTAGAATTGAGCTTTGTATATATTTGTTGACATTATTTTCTTGTGATCTCACAACTTAAAAAGGAGGTTTTGATATGTATATGTAAGCTGACTGTGTTGGGATTTTTATTGCTTCTTGTAATTAAGCGGTAAATTATTTTAGCACAACATCAAGCGAAGAAATGGAACAAAAACAGACAGCAACGAAAAGCAACACATGATAAAAGAAGACGATAATCTAATGCAGAAGTATCACAACAGCCAAAAGTGATGCACATAAAGCTCATTCATTTTTCCAAACAAAGTCGAGATATTTTTTTTATGGCAACGAAAATTGTAATGGAAAAACTCTTGAAACCAATAACAAACGACAACAATGCAAGAAAGACGACGGCATGAATGTTTCAAGGTCAATATACAATTGCAACGTCATATCCGTTGCAACAAATGTTTTTTTTTTCAATTTCTGGAATTTGTTTAGCAACGGATATGTCGTTGCTAAACAATGTCCCGTTGCAAACCCACCCTGTTTCTTGTAGTGTCATTAAATTGGGTACATACTAGTAAAATAATCGGATTCAATTTTTTTTCAAATGGCAACCCAACCAGCCAATGGTGATGGCATTTGAAAACACAATTGAAAAGTTTGGGAGGCCGATAATGAAGCCAAAAAAAATCAGCGCAAGAAGCATTTTATTTTTTCTACCCAACATGATTATTTCATTATTTCATGATTCTCCTGAAATTTTGCAACAAAGTAATAAATAATTTAAGAAGTAGCTTTAATTAATTCTTGAGATTTGTTTTACAAAAACGATTTATTTTTCTTAGTAAACTAAAGATATTTGTTAAAAACGGTCCATCGCATCCCAGGCACTAGGATATGTTAAAGTTTTCAAATTTACTCCTGTTGTGACGATGCAACCAATTCCACTTTGTGTTATTCTCACTGCATAAAGTCAAGTTCGGAAAAAATGGCATGAAAATTGAAATGTTCATCGTGATGGAACATGATCATGGCTACTGAATCCCTGCTAAATAGGAGAAGAAATGGTAATTGATATGGCACAGATGACACATGAATTGATCGATGATCCATTATGTGACACGTCGTCTGATCTCAAGGAATTCCTAATTTTCTCCCATAGTTAGTGCATGCTGGTGAAATCGCAGTTGCAGAAATGAAAGAAGCTTACCTTTCATTTCTTTCTGAAACTAAATTAGATGAGAAAATCTTATTCTTTTGTTAATCGCAGTGAGGTCAAACGTGATTACCTCGTTCAACAGCATTAATTCTACCAATTGAAGATTTTGTTCTCATGTCAAAACATTCGACGGCACCATCACCACCACCACAAGCAACAAGTCCAGCTTGCTGAAATTGAAGATGAAGCCACCTCAATCTTGGTTAAGAAAAGGTTTACAGGCATAAAAATCACGCTAATATACACCACCAACCTCCGACAAACTACATTTAGACCTGGTGACTGTGTTCTGAGTTGAAACTCTCTGGTGTTTGTCCATCGAGTGGAATTTCAATCTGATCTCGGTACTGCTTAAGCAATCTGAAAATAAAAATAAAAATAAAAATAAAATATAAAAAAGTTTTTTTATTGGCTTCATTGAACAACATAGCAGAGACAACAACATGCATGATTCTGATCATAGGCTTCAAGATGAAGCTGCAGCTACTCACAGGAAACTAACAATATCAGGAATCACTATCAAAGGTGATTTGCTTCTATCTGCATAAACCATTCATTTAGGTGTTCCCTTTCCAAGATTGGCCTCACGCATGACAGCAAACTTGTTAACCAGTTTGTCTCTATCCGGCCAGTTCTCATGGATGATTGGAGCATTTGCAAATTCCTGCTTCCATGCCGCCAGGGATGGAAATTTTTCCTGGTCTATCAGTTTTAGACCTACTATCTCCTCGAAGATATCAAGGTAATAAGCAAGCCATCCTAATGCAATATCTGCTAGCCCAATAGTCTTCCCACCGAAGAATTTCTTTCCTCTTATCTCTTCTTCTAAATATTTTAAGTTCTCCATGGATGCAGCGAACCCTTCTTCTTGCTCCTTCCCCTCCTTCAGAAGAACACCCCCCCCAATCGATTGCATAACCTGCAACCACGAGTAAAGGAACATTGCTTCGGATCAATTCATGTTTGATCAAGTTCAAGCAATTAGTGTATATAAAAATCATTGATTATTCTGAAAGTGACAGGCAACCTGAACAATTACCTTATCATCACCGAACCTGGCCCAGAAACGAGCGTTGGCTTTCTGGTGAGGATCTTCAGGCAACAGAGGATTTTGCTTCCATGTCTCGTCGATGTATTCCAGAATGACAAGTGATTCACAGATGACTTTACCATTGTGGACAAGCACAGGAACCTTCTTGTGGATCGGATTGTATTGCAGGAGTAAAGGGCTCTTGTTGGTGAGATCTTCATATACGGTATCAAACTCAACACCCTTCAATTTTAGTGCCCAGATGATTCTCAGGGCAAATGGACTTGACCAAGACCTGAACACCTTGATTTCTTCTGCCATGCTGTATTTCCTTTCATCCATTGATCATAGCTCGGTGCTTTTATAGACAGCAATTTGACTCTTGTTTTGCTATTTGGCCACTACACTTCAGCAAAATTTCACTTTCTCCCTGGTTTTCTTGCCAGATTTCAGGCTCCAACCAATATTTTTGTGGACAGCGTTTTATTTTATTTGTTTTGGGTTAGGATACAAAATGGAGGACACCATTTTGGGGTAGACACGAAAAAAATGAAGCTCGAGGACTGACCTGACAAGCTCTCTAAATATTTCGTTTTATGTATCACACGTAAGCGATGACCTATGTCAGCCGCTGGGTGGCCAGTCCAAGTGGGTCTTTGACTTTAATGGTGTATTGATCTCGTCCAGTTTCAGCGGATCGAAATATTTTGTATCAATTAAAAAAAAATTATTTAAAATTTTAATTATTTTTATAAATTTCATAATTTCCAGCTAAAATATTCTTGTTTTATTTTATCCATTCCAGGTTAAATAATATTTTTTTAAATAATAAATAATTTTATAGTATCAATCAAATCTCTTAATTCGAACATTAAAATGAGATGAAATTTTATGAGAAGTCTTGATATATTTAGATATGTTATGTTAAAATTTTAAAGCAATCAAAAAATATAATTACTTGTGAGATTGATTATGAAATTCTCGTAATAGTATATATGTTCATAACTTTGTTCAAAAAATTATTTTATTATGTTTTTTTTAAGATTAATTTATCAATTTCACAATCCGACAACGAGTATATTGCGAACTTTATAATCTGATTTGATTTGTTTTATTTAAGGTTATCACGGTCTTATAGCGGAGGTTACATGTTTGAAAGGTTAACCTATGTTGACCCGAGTTGATTCAATATATTGTTATTTCAATATTTTTTTAATATGTTAACTTGATTTTTTTAATTGAAAAAATTATTTTTTATCAATTTTTCATGTTATTTTTGAACTCATCAAATTGATCGAGTTATATCAGTTCAACTTTTATTTTTATTTAAATTTGAAATTTAAATTGCACAATTCTAAATAATTTTGTTTTTGGATTTGAATATATATATATATATATATATATATAAACAGTACACCTCCAAACAAAGTGTCAAAACACTTCAAAACCAAACCATTCCATTCCACTTAAAAAAACAAAACAACAACTGAAATGGAATTGAAAACTTTGCTTTATTGTTTGGATAAATTCTTTGAACTTGGCATATGGATATTGAATTGTTTTGATATATTAATGTTAAAAAAATAATAAATTATTATTATTATTTTAATATATTTTTAAGTAAAAAAATAATAATTATTGCATTTTCAAACACCTTTTAAAACTTAAATATAAAAGAAATAAATTCATTAAAACTTAATAGATTTTTAATTATATGTTTATCCAACCAAACTTAACTAGATTGACTTTGAGCATTTTTTTTCTAAACAATATTGTTTTAATTAAAAAATTAACTTGAGTATACCTTATGTATGTATGTATGTATGTATGTATGTATGTATGTATGTATGTATGTATGTATGTATGTATGTATGTATGTATGTATGTATGTATGTATGTATGTATGTATGTATGTATGTATGTATGTATGTATGTATGTATGTATGTATGTATGTATGTCTGTCACATTTATAGATACCATCGTCTTAAATTAATTTAATAATAATAATAATAATAATAGTAATAATAATAATATGATAATTGAGCCTCCCCCTTCTGTTTCCTCAATCTCATAATGTATAGGGTCTCTCTCTTATGTAGATAAATTAACGAGTTGTCTTGCTCGCGTGTTACTCCAGACTTTTTTTTATGTAGCAAACTGATTGATTGTTTTGTGTTTTTTCATTGATCAAAACAATTTTAAATGAGGAATGTGTTGTCTTTATTGAATTGGTTGATTGCTGCTATCGTTTGACCTGTTGTGATGATAATTGAAGCAGTACCTCTCAAAATTGCAATTGATAAAATCCATTTAAGATAAGTTAAATGTATTTTGCAGCTAATAGATCAATGGTTGGGCTTGATTAAACTGTTTGTCAATTTATTTAATTCGCAGCTTGCAAAGCTGTAATTGATTGATTGTCGGGTGTATTTTAATTGTTTTGATAATTATTTAATTGTTAGATGAAAAAATTGCAATCAATTAAAGATGAATCATTTGTTTCTTGTCTAATGGGCGAGCACTACCTCCTCTACTCAAATTTATTGCCCAAGGTAAACTAATATAGTATTTTGGTCGCCAATATTTTCACTAAAGATTCCCCTTGCATTTCTCATGCTTAATGCCTTTATTTCTATCATAAGCACTATTTTAAACCAACGATTCATTCAAAAAATTTATTTGGGTGCTTCTTTTCTAGCAATTTTAAAAGCATGCTACAACAATTCTTGGAAGGGACCTAACATGAATAAGGTTTTTTTTTTATGTTATTGTTTTTTTAATAACTCTACATTGTTTGCATAAATGAGTATACTTAATGGAAAGGAGATAGAAAAAATCAATTTAAGCTCCATTTGACACAATAAAAGATTTTCATATGTTTTTGCTGGAAAATATTGTTGTTGCTATTTTTCCAAAAAGTTGGAGAGCTTAGTACCAACAAAAGCTCTCTTATAATAAAGTAACTTGTTATCCCCATTTTTTGAAGTGAATTGTCACTTCAATAAAATTGTATCAAAATAAAGAACTCATCCGAGTTTTTTTCTTAAAGAACCAAAACATTGAAAGCGTACAGCTATTATGCAATAAAACAATAACATAATTACAATCATTAAATTATTCCATTCATCATATCTTACATCCAAAATAGCAAATGGATTAGCTTAATGATTCAATAGCAAATGGACATTATTTTCTTGTGATCTCACAACTTAAAAAGGAGGTTTTGATATGTATATGTAAGCTGACTGTGTTTGGATTTTTATTGCTTCTTGTAATTAAGCGGTAAATTATTTTAGCACAACATCAAGCGAAGAAATGGAACAAAAACAGATAGCAACGAAAAGCAACACATGATAATTAAAGCATAAAACAGTGTTAAAAGAAGACGATAATCTAAGACAGAAGTATCACAACAGCCAAAAGTGATGTACATAAAGCTCATTCATTTTTCCAAACAAAGTCGAGATATTTTTTTTATGGCAACGAAAATTGTAATGGAAAAACTCTTGAAACCAATAACAAACGACAACAATGCAAGAAAGACGACGACATGAATGTTTCAAGGTCAATATACAATTGCAACGGCATATCCGTTGCAACAAATGTTTTTTTTTTTTCAATTTCTTGAATTTGTTTAGCAATGGATATGTCGTTGCTAAACAATGTCCCATTGCAAACCCACCCTGTTTCTTGTAGTGTCATTAAATTGGGTACATACTAGTAAAATAATCGGAGTCAAATTTTTTTCAAATGGCAACCCAACTAGCCAATGGTGATGGCATTTGAAAACACAATTGAAAAGTTTGGGAGGCCGATAATGAAGCCAAAAAAAATCAGCGCAAGAAGCGTTTTATTTTTTCTACCCACCATGATTATTTCATTATTTCATGATTCTCCTGAAATTTTGCAACAAAATAATAAATAATTTAAGAAGTAGCTTTACTTAATTCTTGAGATTTGTTTTACAAAAACGATTTATTTTTCTTAGTAAACTAAAGATATTTGTTAAAAACGGTCCATCGCATCCCAGGCACTAGGATATGTTAAAGTTTTCAAATTTACTCCTGTTGTGACGATGCAACCAATTCCACTTTGTGTTATTCTCACTGCATAAAGTCAAGTTCGGAAAAAATGGCATGAAAATTGAAATGTTCATCGTGATGGAACATGATCATGGCTACTGAATCCCTGCTAAATAGGAGAAGAAATGGTAATTGATATGGCACAGATGACACATGAATTGATCGATGATCCATTATGTGACACGTCGTCTGATCTCAAGGAATTCCTAATTTTCTCCCATAGTTAGTGCATGCTGGTGAAATCGCAGTTGCAGAAATGAAAGAAGCTTACCTTTCATTTCTTTCTGAAACTAAATTAGATGAGAAAATCTTATTCTTTTGTTAATCGCAGTGAGGTCAAACGTGATTACCTCGTTCAACAGCATTAATTCTACCAATTGAAGATTTTGTTCTCATGTCAAAACATTCGACGGCACCATCACCACCACCACAAGCAACAAGTCCAGCTTGCTGAAATTGAAGATGAAGCCACCTCAATCTTGGTTAAGAAAAGGTTTACAGGCATAAAAATCACGCTAATATACACCACCAACCTCCGACAAACTACATTTAGACCTGGTGACTGTGTTCTGAGTTGAAACTCTCTGGTGTTTGTCCATCGAGTGGAATTTCAATCTGATCTCGGTACTGCTTAAGCAATCTGAAAATAAAAATAAAAATAAAAATAAAATATAAAAAAGTTTTTTTATTGGCTTCATTGAACAACATAGCAGAGACAACAACATGCATGATTCTGATCATAGGCTTCAAGATGAAGCTGCAGCTACTCACAGGAAACTAACAATATCAGGAATCACTATCAAAGGTGATTTGCTTCTATCTGCATAAACCATTCATTTAGGTGTTCCCTTTCCAAGATTGGCCTCACGCATGACAGCAAACTTGTTAACCAGTTTGTCTCTATCCGGCCAGTTCTCATGGATGATTGGAGCATTTGCAAATTCCTGCTTCCATGCCGCCAGGGATGGAAATTTTTCCTGGTCTATCAGTTTTAGACCTACTATCTCCTCGAAGATATCAAGGTAATAAGCAAGCCATCCTAATGCAATATCTGCTAGCCCAATAGTCTTCCCACCGAAGAATTTCTTTCCTCTTATCTCTTCTTCTAAATATTTTAAGTTCTCCATGGATGCAGCGAACCCTTCTTCTTGCTCCTTCCCCTCCTTCAGAAGAACACCCCCCCCAATCGATTGCATAACCTGCAACCACGAGTAAAGGAACATTGCTTCGGATCAATTCATGTTTGATCAAGTTCAAGCAATTAGTGTATATAAAAATCATTGATTATTCTGAAAGTGACAGGCAACCTGAACAATTACCTTATCATCACCGAACCTGGCCCAGAAACGAGCGTTGGCTTTCTGGTGAGGATCTTCAGGCAACAGAGGATTTTGCTTCCATGTCTCGTCGATGTATTCCAGAATGACAAGTGATTCACAGATGACTTTACCATTGTGGACAAGCACAGGAACCTTCTTGTGGATCGGATTGTATTGCAGGAGTAAAGGGCTCTTGTTGGTGAGATCTTCATATACGGTATCAAACTCAACACCCTTCAATTTTAGTGCCCAGATGATTCTCAGGGCAAATGGACTTGACCAAGACCTGAACACCTTGATTTCTTCTGCCATGCTGTATTTCCTTTCATCCATTGATCATAGCTCGGTGCTTTTATAGACAGCAATTTGACTCTTGTTTTGCTATTTGGCCACTACACTTCAGCAAAATTTCACTTTCTCCCTGGTTTTCTTGCCAGATTTCAGGCTCCAACCAATATTTTTGTGGACAGCGTTTTATTTTATTTGTTTTGGGTTAGGATACAAAATGGAGGACACCATTTTGGGGTAGACACGAAAAAAATGAAGCTCGAGGACTGACCTGACAAGCTCTCTAAATATTTCGTTTTATGTATCACACGTAAGCGATGACCTATGTCAGCCGCTGGGTGGCCAGTCCAAGTGGGTCTTTGACTTTAATGGTGTATTGATCTCGTCCAGTTTCAGCGGATCGAAATATTTTGTATCAATTAAAAAAAAATTATTTAAAATTTTAATTATTTTTATAAATTTCATAATTTCCAGCTAAAATATTCTTGTTTTATTTTATCCATTCCAGGTTAAATAATATTTTTTTAAATAATAAATAATTTTATAGTATCAATCAAATCTCTTAATTCGAACATTAAAATGAGATGAAATTTTATGAGAAGTCTTGATATATTTAGATATGTTATGTTAAAATTTTAAAGCAATCAAAAAATATAATTACTTGTGAGATTGATTATGAAATTCTCGTAATAGTATATATGTTCATAACTTTGTTCAAAAAATTATTTTATTATGTTTTTTTTAAGATTAATTTATCAATTTCACAATCCGACAACGAGTATATTGCGAACTTTATAATCTGATTTGATTTGTTTTATTTAAGGTTATCACGGTCTTATAGCGGAGGTTACATGTTTGAAAGGTTAACCTATGTTGACCCGAGTTGATTCAATATATTGTTATTTCAATATTTTTTTAATATGTTAACTTGATTTTTTTAATTGAAAAAATTATTTTTTATCAATTTTTCATGTTATTTTTGAACTCATCAAATTGATCGAGTTATATCAGTTCAACTTTTATTTTTATTTAAATTTGAAATTTAAATTGCACAATTCTAAATAATTTTGTTTTTGGATTTGAATATATATATATATATATATATATATAAACAGTACACCTCCAAACAAAGTGTCAAAACACTTCAAAACCAAACCATTCCATTCCACTTAAAAAAACAAAACAACAACTGAAATGGAATTGAAAACTTTGCTTTATTGTTTGGATAAATTCTTTGAACTTGGCATATGGATATTGAATTGTTTTGATATATTAATGTTAAAAAAATAATAAATTATTATTATTATTTTAATATATTTTTAAGTAAAAAAATAATAATTATTGCATTTTCAAACACCTTTTAAAACTTAAATATAAAAGAAATAAATTCATTAAAACTTAATAGATTTTTAATTATATGTTTATCCAACCAAACTTAACTAGATTGACTTTGAGCATTTTTTTTCTAAACAATATTGTTTTAATTAAAAAATT
Source organism: Salix purpurea (assembly GCA_027405865.1). Taxonomy (NCBI): domain Eukaryota; kingdom Viridiplantae; phylum Streptophyta; class Magnoliopsida; order Malpighiales; family Salicaceae; genus Salix; species Salix purpurea. The sequence continues at coordinate 309,359 of JAOWLH010000002.1, read as the reverse complement.
AACTTGAGTATACCTTATGTATGTATGTATGTATGTATGTATGTATGTATGTATGTATGTATGTATGTATGTATGTATGTATGTATGTATGTATGTCAGTCACATTTATAGATACCATCGTCTTAAATTAATTTAATAATAATAATAATAATAATAGTAATAATAATAATATGATAATTGAGCCTCCCCCTTCTGTTTCCTCAATCTCATAATGTATAGGGTCTCTCTCTTATGTAGATAAATTAACGAGTTGTCTTGCTCGCGTGTTACTCCAGACTTTTTTTTATGTAGCAAACTGATTGATTGTTTTGTGTTTTTTCATTGATCAAAACAATTTTAAATGAGGAATGTGTTGTCTTTATTGAATTGGTTGATTGCTGCTATCGTTTGACCTGTTGTGATGATAATTGAAGCAGTACCTCTCAAAATTGCAATTGATAAAATCCATTTAAGATAAGTTAAATGTATTTTGCAGCTAATAGATCAATGGTTGGGCTTGATTAAACTGTTTGTCAATTTATTTAATTCGCAGCTTGCAAAGCTGTAATTGATTGATTGTCGGGTGTATTTTAATTGTTTTGATAATTATTTAATTGTTAGATGAAAAAATTGCAATCAATTAAAGATGAATCATTTGTTTCTTGTCTAATGGGCGAGCACTACCTCCTCTACTCAAATTTATTGCCCAAGGTAAACTAATATAGTATTTTGGTCGCCAATATTTTCACTAAGATTCCCCTTGCATTTCTCATGCTTAATGCCTTTATTTCTATCATAAGCACTATTTTAAACCAACGATTCATTCAAAAAATTTATTTGGGTGCTTCTTTTCTAGCAATTTTAAAAGCATGCTACAACAATTCTTGGAAGGGACCTAACATGAATAAGGTTTTTTTTTTATGTTATTGTTTTTTTAATAACTCTACATTGTTTGCATAAATGAGTATACTTAATGGAAAGGAGATAGAAAAAATCAATTTAAGCTCCATTTGACACAATAAAAGATTTTCATATGTTTTTGCTGGAAAATATTGTTGTTGCTATTTTTCCAAAAAGTTGGAGAGCTTAGTACCAACAAAAGCTCTCTTATAATAAAGTAACTTGTTATCCCCATTTTTTGAAGTGAATTGTCACTTCAATAAAATTGTATCAAAATAAAGAACTCATCCGAGTTTTTTTCTTAAAGAACCAAAACATTGAAAGCGTACAGCTATTATGCAATAAAACAATAACATAATTACAATCATTAAATTATTCCATTCATCATATCTTACATCCAAAATAGCAAATGGATTAGCTTAATGATTCAAGAGTTGAAAGCACACTAAAAGAAACATATTAATTTATTATAACAAAATGATGCCATAATAATGTCATAAAGTATCATTGCTTTTGAAAAGAGGATAATGACCTTGAAACAGCGTATGGAGGCATGCAAAATGAGCAGAGATGGTGTTGATCGGGGGCTCCTGTCAATGAAAAAATAATTAACATTGATAGTAATGCTTATGAAAAAAACTATAATACCTATAGAAGGTAATTGTAAAAGTTCTCGTAAATATATCATAATGGTTCAATGCCTTGGGCAATAGGTTCTCTGACAATACATTTCTTAATTGCTAGGTTGTATAAGTTTCATACAAAAAGTAGTTGCTTGCCAAGCGAGCAAAATACATGGAAAACATAAATGATAGAACTTTCATACACTATATCTCTACTTTGATAATTTATATGGTCATGTTCTAGAATTGAGCTTTGTATATATTTGTTGACATTATTTTCTTGTGATCTCACAACTTAAAAATGAGGTTTTGATATGTATATGTAAGCTGACTGTGTTTGGATTTTTATTGCTTCTTGTAATTAAGCGGTAAATTATTTTAGCACAACATCAAGCGAAGAAATGGAACAAAAACAGACAGCAGCGAAAAGCAACACATGATAATTAAAGCGTAAAACAGTGTTAAAAGAAGACAATAATCTAAGGCAGAAGTATCACAACAGCCAAAAGTGATGTACATAAAGCTCAATCATTTTTCTAAACGAAGTCGATATATTTTTTTTATGGCAACGAAAATTGTAATGGAAAAACTCTTGAAACCAATAACAAACGACAACAATGCAAGAAAGACGATGACATGAATGTTTCAAGGTCAATATACAATTGCAACGGCATATCCTTTGCAGCAAATGTTTTTTTTTTTTTTTGCAATTTTAATGAAAAAAGCTTACCTTTCATTTCTTTCTGAAACTAAATCAGATGAGAAAATCTTATTCTTTTATTGAAGAGATTTCAATCCCTTTTCAGTACCCTTTCCTCTGCAAAATACTATTGGATCGGATCACAAAAAATGACTTATCTAAAAGCTTAATCTGTTAGGTTAGACTTGAGAATATAATTTATATTATTTTCCAACACACCTCCTCAAATCAAAGTCTTTTAAGCTTGAAACTTGCACAGACCTACACCAACTTGCGCTTGATTTTTATCAAGTAGAATGGGAGTGGTGAGATTCGAACCTTTGACTATTGAGTCAATAATGCTCTCATTTCATGTCAATAAATAATCTCATTTAAAAACTTAAATTGTTTGACGTTTTGATTATATTATTTTCCAACATCTTGAAACTCTCTGGTGTTTGTCCATCGAGTGGAATTTGAAGCTGATCTCGGCACTGCTAAGCAATCTGAAAATAAAAATAAAATATAAAACAAGATTTTGTTATTGGCTTCATTGAACAACATAGCAGAGACAACAGCATGCACGATTCTGATCACAGGCTTCAAGATGAAGCTGCAGCTACTCACAGGAAACTAACAATCAAAAGGTGATTTGCTTCTATCTGCATCATGCATAACTTCTGGAAACATCTGCATAGACCATTCATTTAGGTGTTCCTTTTCCAAGATTGGCCTCACGCACGGCAACATACTTGGTAACCAGCTTGTCTCTGTCCGGCCAGTTCTCACGGATGATCGGAGCATTTGCAAATTCCTGCTTCCATGCCGCCAGGGATGGAAATTTTTCCTGGTCTATCAGTTTTAGACCTACTATCTCCTAGACGATATCAAGGTAATGAGCAAGCCATCCCAATGCAATATCTGCTAGCCCAATAGTCTCCCCACCGAAGAATTTCTTTCCTCTTATCTCATCTTCTAAATATTTTAAGTTCTCCATGGATGCAGCGAACCCTTCTTCTTGCTCCTTCCCCTCCTTCAGAAGCACACCCCCCCCAATCGATTGCATAACCTGCAACCACGAGTAAAGGAACATTGCTTCGGATCAATTCATGTTTGATCAAGTTCAAGCAGTTACTGCATATAAAAACTCACTAATTATTCTGACAGACGACTGAACAATTACCTTATCATCTCCGAACTTGGCCCAGAAACGAGCGTTGGCTTTCTGGTGAGGATCTTCAGGCAACAGAGGATTTTGCTTCCATGTCTCGTCGATGTATTCCAGAATGACAAGTGATTCACAGATGACTTTACCATCGTGGACAAGCACTGGAACCTTCTTGTGGATCGGATTGTATTGCAGGAGTAAAGGGCTCTTGTTGATGAGATCTTCATGTACGGTATCAAACTCAACACCCTTCAATTTTAGTGCCCAGATGACTCTCAGGGCAAATGGACTTGCCCATGTGCTAAACACCTTGACTTCTTCTGCCATGTTGTATTTCCTTTCATCCATTGATCATAGCTCAGTGCCTTTATAGACAACACGTTGACTATTGCTATATGGCCACTACACTTCAGCAAAATCTCACTTTCTCCCTGGTTTTCTTGCCAGATTTTAAGGCTCCAACCTGTATTTTTTAGGACAACTTTTTATTTTATTCGTTTTGGGTTAGGATACAAAATGGAAGACAACATTTTGGGGTAGACACGAAAATATTGAAGCTCAAGGACTGATTTGACAAGCGCTAGATATTTATTTTGATGTATCACACGTAAGAGCGATGGCCTATGGCTGGCACTGGGTGGCCAGTCCAAGCGCGTTTTGTCTTTATTGATTGGGTATATTCTTTGAACGGGCATGTGGATATTGAATTGTTTTGATATATTAATGTTAAAAAAATAATAAAAAGATTGTTATTATTTTAATGTATTTTTTAAGTAAAAAAATAATAATTATTTCATTTTCAAACAGGTTTTTAATTATATGTTTATGCAAACCATACTTAATTGGATAGACTTTAAGGAATTTTTTCTAAACAATACGTCAATCCTCAAGTCAATTTTGATTTAACTATATCATCTAGCAGCTTCCAAATTCAAGACTTTATAAAATAATATATTAAAAAACAACTAAAAGATCCTCATGTTTAGGGTTATTTTGGACATTTTTAGAGACATGCACGGAACAGTGGGGGTGTTTTATAAATGCTTTTTAACATAATATATATTTTTAAAGCAAAATTTTTGGTTTTTTTTTAATAAAACAAGGTTGTTAAGATAAAAATAATTATTATATAATAATAATAATAATAATAATAATAATTATAATTATAATTATTATTATAAATATGAATCGACTAAATTTTATTCGGGTTAATTGAGTTATAAATTGATTTATTGAATTATTTAAATTTAGTTATATCAACTTAATTAAAAAGTAAACTCAATTCAAAATAGATTAAAAAGTAAACTCAATCCGTCAAGATGGGCCCGTTTTCAGTCATCGTCAATGACGAAAAAGCTCTCTCTCTCTCTCTCTCTCTCTCTCTGTAGAAATAAGTGTAGTGTAATTAAGATTATTTTTTATTCAAAAACATATATTAAAATAAGATTTTTTTAAAAAAAAAGTTATTTTTGATATAAATATATAAAAATAATCTAAGAACTTTAAAAAAAATTAATTTTTTTTAAAATATTTTTGAAACATAATACTATTACTATATCATTGGCCATTTACACAAAACATGATTTATTTTAAATAATTTTTAGTTAAATAATCATAAGTCGGTCTTGGTTAATCCCAATTGTGGATTTTTTTATATTACTATAATAACTCATAAGGGTTGCGGAATTTCACTTTTCAAGTGAGAAATTTTGTCAAAAAAATGTAGTCTGAGTCTTCAAGTTGTCTTTGTTACCATAACAGTTTGAAATTGAAGTATCCCAGTTTCTGTGATGGTGTTAGGATTAATATTTGAAATTGATGGTGTTAATATTTCTGTCATGTTGAATTATTAAAAATACATGAATAATTAATTCTAGAATTGTTTTTTAGAGTTGAGCAAACGATTTTCAGATTAACATGTTTTTCTTTAAGAACTTTTTGATTATCTCTAGTGTAACTTTATTCTTTCTTTGATGAAATGTCAGAATAAAAATAAAATAAAATATGTAATTCGGGAATCATGATCATATATATATATATATATATATATATATATATATATATAAGATTTATAGATACCATCCTCTTAATTTAATACTAATAATAATAATAATAATATAATTTAGCCCCCCTTTTTATTTCATCGATCTCATAATGTATAGAGTCTCTCTTTTATTTAGTTCTCCAATTAAAATCTCGAAATATGTTTAGTATTACAAGACAATGTAATTTTTAAAATGATTTTTATTTATAAATATATTGATATATTATTTTTAGAATTAGCATGTCAAAAATATTAGAAAAATCATTAATTTGATATTCGTTTTCTAGGTCAAGTGCATCAAAATACAGAATAAATGATATCTTATACTTTAAATAAGCCTAGAGATCTATATATATATATATATATATATATATATATATATATATATATATATATAAAATAATATTATTCAAGATTTTGAATATGATATCAACATTACTCCATTTAAGCTTAAAAGTTATTTATTTTCATATATGTATTATTCATGGATTATAAGTAATGACTGTAACGTTATAAAATCTTCAACAATATTAATAGATTGATCATTAAAAAAATAATCAATTCATCATCAATCAATCTATAAATTTTATTCTATATATAAAACTTCATTGTACGTTTGTTTCACAGTATTGTAATCGGTGATTTTAAAGTGTTTTTACATTAAAAAAATATTTAAAATTAATATTTTAATGATTTTAATATACTAAAATAAAAAAATATAAATAGAAAAAATATTTTAAATTAAAACAAATCTACACCAAAAATACTTTCTCGCCGATGTAAAACCCAAAATCCAAAGCAACTCATCCCCACCATTCTAATCCCTCACTGTCCACGTGTCACAAACCCGATTGATATCACACCAACTCTTGAACCCTCTGAATACCACATGATCACACCAACATAAATATCTCCCCTTTCGCTTCACTCCCTCCTAAAACCTTGGCAAACCCCTCTCGACAGTCCCCGCCACTCTTCGCTCTTCTTAAACCCTCAGAAATCCCCAAATCAGATTTAGGGTTTCTCACTCAAATTCCCAAAACCTTAAAAATGCTCTTAACTGTTCTAAGAAGAACATCTTCTTCTCCTGTGCTAGCCACAAAGCGGGCTTTAGCCGCGGTAACCCTTCTACAGCACCAATTAACGACCACTGCGTCCCCAATAATTCTCAGAAACGGGTCCCTGTCCGGTGAGACTAGACCCTTTTCTTCTTTTCTAGCTTCTCTACTCAAAGCTAGAGACTTTCATGTCAAATATGGGCAGCTGGATTTTAAGGCGAGTTCGGTACCTGATTTGGCTATGATGAAGGGAAAGGGAATGAAGAGGGGCTTGGAATTTCAAGATTAGGGATTTCTCAAGAGATTGTCGGCGCTTTAGCTAAAAGGGGGATCACTAAATTGTTTCCCATTCAGGTAATTTAATCATTTCCGTTTTAAGAAATTGAAAATCAAGTTTTGTCTAATAATTAATTAAATTTTGGGTTTTTTGTTGTGATTAATGAAAATTTGATTATTTTTTTTATATGTATTTACTGCAAATTTATTTTTTGTGAACACTCACATTAAAGTTTTTTTTTTTTTTTTGTATTTTAATTAAGTTCTGATACTTTCATTTCAAAGAGTGTTTTTAGCTAATAATTGAATGAAAGAAGCTTGATTTTTTTTTATATATAAAAAAATGTAGATAGCTGTGCTTGAACCGGCGATGCAAGGGAATGACATGTTTGGTCGAGCACGAACAGGAACAGGAAAAACACTTGCCTTTGGAATTCCTATACTCGATAAAATTCTACAATTCAATGCGCAACACTGGCTGTTCATTTATTTCGTTAATTTACTGACGCAGATAGATTTTATTTTGATTGAATTCGATTTCCTTGTTTTTCCGGGTTTCTTACTTGGCTGGTTTGCGTTGGGTTTGTGTAGGAGAGGGAGGTACCCATTGGCAATAGTCATGGCTCCATCAAGAGAACTTGCACGACAGTTTTTTTTCTTGAAACCTTCTGGTGTTTGTCCATCAAGTGGTGCTGCTTAAGCAATCTGAAAATAAAAATAAAATATAAAACAAGATTTTGTTGTTGGCTTCATTGAACAACAGAGCAGAGACAACAACATGCATGATTCTGATCATCGGCTTCAAGATGAAGCTGCAGCTACTCACAGGAAACTAACAATCAAAGGTGATTTGCTTCGATCTGCATCATTCATATGTTCTGGAAACATCTGCATAAACCATTCATTTAGGTGTTCCTTTTCCAAGATTGGCTTCACGCATGGCAACTAACATGTTAAGCAGCTTGTCTCTATCCGGCCAGTTCTCACGGATGATTGGAGCATTTGCAAATTCCTGCTTCCATGCCGCCAGGGATGGAAATTTTTCCTGGTCTATCAGTTTTAGACCTAGTATCTCCTCGAAGATTTCAAGGTGATAAGCAAGCCATCCCAATGCAATATCTGCTAGCCCAATAGTCTCCCCACCAAAGAATTTCTTTCCTCTTATCTCTTCTTCTAAATATTTTAAGTACTCCAGGGTTGCAGAGACCCCTTCTTCTTGCTCTTTTCCCTCCTTCAGAAGCACGCCCAGCCAAATTGATGACGAAACCTGCAACCAAATTGATCAAGTTCAAGCAATTACTGCATATGAAAAATCACTGATTATTCTGAAAACGACAGACGTCCTGAACAATTACCTTATCATCACCGAACTTGGCCCAGAAACGAGCGTTGGCTTTCTGGTGAGGATCTTCAGGCAACAGAGGATTTTGCTTCCATGTCTCGTCGATGTATTCCAGAATGACAAGTGATTCACAGATGACTTTACCATCGTGGACAAGCACTGGAACCTTCTTGTGGATCGGATTGTATTGCAGGAGTGAAGGGCTCTTGTTGGTGATATCTTCATGTACGGTATCGAACTCAACACCCTTCAATTTTAGTGCCCAGATGATTCTCAGGGCAAATGGACTTGACCATGTACTAAACACCTTGACTTCTTCTGCCATGTTGTATTTCCTTTCATCCATTGATCATAGCTCAGTGCCTTTATAGACAACACGTTGACTATTGCTATATGGCCACTACACTTCAGCAAAATTTCACTTTCTCCCTGGTTTTCTTGCCAGATTTCAGGCTCCATCCAATATTTTTGATGAAAACGTTTTATTTTATTCGTTTTGGGTTAGGATACAAAATGGAAGACAGCATTTTGGGGTAGACACGAAAACATTGAAGCTCGAGGACTGATTTGACAAGCTCTCTAAATATTTATTTTTATGTAACACACGTAAGCGATGACCTATGGCTGGCACTGGGTGGCCAGTCCAAGCGGGTCTTTGTGTTTATTGATTGGATATATTCTTTGAACGGGCATGTGGATATTGAATTGTTTTGATATATTAATTTTAAAAAATAATAAAAAGATTGTTATTATTTTAATGCATTTTTTAAGTAAAAAAAAAAAATATTTGTTTCATTTTCAAACACCTTTTAAAACTGAAATATTAAATAAATAAATTCAGTAGAACTTAATTGATTTAACTAGTTTTTTAATTATATGTTTATCGAAACCAAACTTAATTGGATTGATTTTGAGCAATTTTTTTCTAATCAATACCGTTTTAATTAAAAAATTAACTTGAGTGCACCTCAATCCTCAAGTCAGTTTTGATTTAACTATATCATCTAGCAGCTTCCAAATTCAAGACTTTATAAAATAATATATTAAAAAACAATAAAAGACATGAGTGTTTCATTGTGTATCTAAAAACAGATTCCAACAATAAAGTTTCTATTTTACTTCTTGGGTTGAAAAATTTAACCCTCGAAATTAGGGGTTATTTTGGATATTTTCAGGGATATACACGGAACAATGGGGGTGTTTTATTGATGCTTTTTAACATAATATATATTTTTAAAAGCAAAATTATTGGGTTTTTTTTAATAAAACAAGGTTGTTAAGATAAAAATAATTATTATTGTTTTAAATAAATAAATAATAAATGTGAATCGACTAAATTTTATAATAAATGTGTTATGACCCAACGAAATTTTATTAAGAAAAATATGGATTTTCGAGGAATCCACAATCTCCAATAACAATTTACTCAAGAATAATTTCGATAATTGACTTCTTCTCAAAACACCCTTTAAATAATCTAAATGCAAACTATTTTACCGGTTTATAAGGTCACCACTAGTACAATTCTATCTCTTATCCAATACTACTCAGTTATCTTCTTCTGGACTCCTAATTAAAACAAGACTCTATTTATTAAGACTTCTAACCTGATTTATTGACTGGCCCAATGGGCTGACAAAAACCACTTAACTAATGGACTGGACTTATTACCGATTCAGGCTTAGCCCATACCTGAGCCTCCTCCTAACCAGCTACTTCCAATGATCTCGTAACAGGTTCTTCCTTCTCGTTACAACCGAACCATCTCGTTCCTCATCTGATGTGCCCGACGTGATATAAAGCTGACTGCCACATCTGATGTGATGGATGACGGACACGACAGCTGCTCTCATTTATGGGGCACGTGACAAAATGTGAATCGACTAAATTTTATTCGGGGTCAATTGAGTTATAAATTGATTTATTAAATTATTTAAATTTAGTTATATCAACTTAATTAAAAAGTAAACTCAATTCAAAATAGATTAGAATAACCAAATCAACTGTAAAAAATAGGCAAAGTTTTACCGGAGATCTGCTAGAGAGTGTTTTGTGCCTCAGCCTAAAGCAGCTTGTCCCTGCTTGCAAAGTCATTGGAGGAGCCTTATACATGAGTGGCCCTATAATCCGTCAAGATGGGCCCGTTTTTAGTCTTCGTCAATGACAAAAACTCTCTCTCTCTCTCTCTCTGTGTGTGTGTGTGTGTGTGTGTGTAGTAATAAGTGTAGTGTAATTAAGATTATTTTTTAAAGTATATTTTATTTTAAAAAATATTAAAATAAGATTTAAAAAAAAAATAATTATTTTTGATATAAATATTTAAAAATAATCTAAGAATTTAAAAAAAAAATAATTTTTTAAAAGTATTTTTGAAACATATTACCATTACTATATCATTGGCCATTTGCACAAAAAAAAAAGATTTATTTTAAATAATTTTTAGTTAAATAATCATAAGTCAATTTTGGTTAATCCCAATTGTGGATTTTTTTATATTACTATGATAACTCATAAGCAAGGTTGTCAATACCGTTCCGGTTGTCGTTCCGGTTTTTCTATTGGAACAGAACGTTTCGGTTTCGAAACGTTTCGGCGTGTTGTTTCGGGGTTGTACTACTCATATATAATTAATTTTTTTTATATATAAAAAATTAAAATATTAATTTAATAAGCATAATTAAAATTCAAGATAAATTAACTTTAAATTATACAATATAAACACAAAGTCAAACAAACATAATCTCAAAATTAGAAAAAAAAATCATAAGTTAATCAAAATAAAGAGAATTTTAAGGCCGGAACGGTACCGAGACGTTCCGGCTGGAATTTCCAGAAAACGGGCCGAAATTAAAACCGAGATAAAAACAACACCGTTTCATCTCGGTTTTTTTAACGGAACGAAACAGAATTGACAACTTTGCTCATAAGTGTTGCGGAATTTCACTTTTTCAAGTGAGAAATTGTAAAAAAAAAAAGTAGTGTGAGTCTTCAAGTTGTCTTTGTTACCATACGAGTTTGAAACTGAAGTATCCCACTTTCTGTGATGGTGTTAGGATTAATATTTGAAACTGATGGTGTTACTATTTCTGTCATGTTGAATTATTAAAAATATATAAATAATTAATTCGAGAGTTGTTTTTTAGAGTTGGGTAGACGATTTTCAGATTAACATTTTTTTTTTTAAGAACTCTTTGATTATCTTTAGTGTAATTTTATTCTTTTTTTGATGAAATGTTAGAATAAAAAATGGAGTAAAACGTGTAATCCGGGAACCATGATTATATATATATAACTAAAATGATATCCTTTGATATTGATTATCATTGAGTATACCTTAATCCTTAAGTGACTTTATAAAATAATATATATATATATATATATATATATATATATATATATATATATAAAATAATATTATTCAAGATTTTGAATATGATATCAACATTGTTCCATTTAATCTTAAAAGTTATTTATTTTCGTATATGTATTATTCATGGATTACAAGTAATGACTGTAAGGCTATAAAATCTTCAACAATATTAATAGATTGATCATTAAAAAATATAATCAATTCATCATCAATCAATCTATAAATTTTATTCTACGTATAAAACTTCATTGTACGTTTGTTTGACAGTATTGTAATCGGTGAGTTTAAAGTGTTTTTATATTAAAAAAAATATAAAATTAATATTTTAATGATTTTAATATACTAAAATATATTTTTTTCAATATAAATATAAAAAATATTGTAATATATTTTTAATTAAAAAATTCAAACAAATCTACACCAAAAATACTTTCTCGCCGATGTAAAACCCAAAACAATGCAACTCATCCCCACGGACCCCACCATTTTCATCCCTCACTGTCCACGTGTCACAAACCCGATTGATATCACACCAACTCTTAAACCCTCTGAATACCACATGATCACACCAACATAAATATCTCCCCTATCGCTTCACTCCCTCGTAAAACCTTGGCAAACCCCTCTAGACAGTGTCCGCCACTTTTCGTTCTTCTTAAACCTTAAGAACTCCCCAAATCAGATTTAGGGTTTCTCACTCAAATTTCCAAAACCTTGAAAAATGTTATCAACAGTTCTAAGAAGAACATCCTCTTCTTCTGTACTAGCCACAAAGCGGGCTTTAGCCGCGGTAACCCTTCTACAACATCAATTAACGACCACTGCGTCACCAATAATTCTCAGAAACGGGTCCCTGTCCGGTGAGACTAGACCCTTTTCTTCTTTTCTAGCTTCTCTACTCAAAGCTAGAGACTTTCATGTCAAATCTGGGCCGCTAGATTTTAAGTCGAGTTCGGTACCTGATTATGGCTATGATGAAGGGAAAGGAAATGAAGAGGGGCTTGAAATTTCAAGATTAGGGATTTCTCAAGAGATTGTCGGCGCTTTAGCTAAAAAGGGGATCACTAAATTGTTTCCCATTCAGGTAATTTAATCATTTCCATTTTAAGAAAATGAAAATCTAGTTTTTTTTAATAATTAATTAAATTTTGGGTTTTTTGTTGTGATTAAATGAAATTTTATTATTGCTTTTTATATATTTACTGGAAATTTGTTTTTTGTGAACACACATTAAAGTTTTTTTTTTTTGTATTTAAATTAAGTTTTGCTACTTTCATTCAAAGAGTTTTTTTAGCTAATAATTGAATTAAAGAAGTTTGATTTTTTTTATAAAAATGTAGAGAGCTGTGCTTGAACCGGCGATGCAAGGGAAGGACATGTTTGGTCGAGCACGAACAGGAACAGGAAAAACACTTGCATTTGGAATTCCTATACTTGATAAAATTCTACAATTCAATGCGCAACACGGGTTTGTTCATTTATTGTGTTAATTTACTGACACAGGTGGATTTTATTTTGATTGAATTTGATTTCCTTGTTTTTTCGGGTTTCTTACTTGGCTGGTTTGCGTTGGCTTTGTGTAGGCGAGGGAGGTACCCATTGGCAATAGTCATGGCTCCAACAAGAGAACTTGCACGGCAAGTAGAGAAGGAGTTTCGTGAGGCGGCACCTAGTTTGGATATCATTTGTTTATATGGGGGTACACCTATTTCACAACAAATGAGGGATCTTGAATATGGTGTTGATGTTGTTGTTGGCACACCTGGTCGTATTATTGATCTGATGAAGAGGGGTTCACTGGTTTTGTCGGAAGTTCAGCATGTTGTTCTTGATGAAGCTGATCAGATGCTTGGTGTGGGATTTGTCGATGCTATTGAGACAATCTTGTCAAGTGTGCCTCCGAATCGGCATAGTTTGTGCTTTTCTGCTACAATGCCAAGTTGGATCAAAGAACTTGTTAGGAAGTACCTGAAAGATCCTCTGACTATTGATCTTGTAAGTGTGGGGATTTGCCATTTCACTGCATGGAGAGTTGAATAGATGTATGTGGGCACCATAATTTCTTATGTTATATTTAGTGTTGACCAGGTTTCTGCAAAGCCTGGGCCTTTATATTTATCTGAGTGGTTGAGTAGTTTATGTTGTTGATGCATTTGTGCAACTTTGTTTCATTACTGCTTGCAGTTTATAACGTATAAAATGTATTTTAGGTTGGAGATTCTGATAAAAAGCTGGCTGAAGGAATTACCCTGTATTCAATTGCCTCAGATTTGTATGCAAAAGCATCGATTCTCGGTCCTCTGATTACAGTATGTCTCAGGAGCTATTTGTTGTTTTTTTGGTTTTCCATAACCTCTTAATGAGACTCTATCATGGAAACTGCGCATGATGGAGAAACTTAATAATGATTGTTCTATTCACTTTCACCCTATCAACAATTTTGCTTTTTCAACTTTGGATATTTATGTTCTTAGGAACATGCTAAAGGAGGAAAGTGCATTATTTTCACTGAAACAAAGCGTGATGCTGATCGATTGGCATATGCCATGGCAAAAACCTATAAATGCGAGGCTTTGCATGGTGATATTTCACAAAGTGTTAGAGAAAGGACACTTTCAGGCTTCCGAGAGGGGCATTTCAATATTTTAGTTGCCACCGATGTTGCTGCACGTGGTCTTGATGTCCCTAATGTTGATCTGGTGAGCTATATTATTTCACATCTTACTGTTGTAGTTCTGGTACAAGTAATTAGTTGATTGTAGAGGAGTCTTAGCTTTAATGTTATGCAACATGCAGCCTTCAAATTCTGCCCCTGTTGCTATAACTCATTCTATCATTGCAATAGCACAGACTAGTAATTCTGTCTTAAGTGGCTTCCTATAACATCTGCAATTAGATCTCACAAATCCTTGTATTGAAAGCTATCTTTTTTCTGATCTAACTTAATTTGGTTTATGTTCTTTCAAAATTACGAGACACTAAGGCTTCATATCTTAAATTCTTGCCCCCAAATCCCCAAATTTCTCAAACCATCATCCATTACAAACATGTATCATATTCTTTGAAATCTTCCATGTGTCAACTATATTTTGAAACCAATTGTAAGCAAGTCAAAGAGCTATTTCAGCAAGTTGTCATTTCCTGGCCTGCCATTCCATTCTCATGTTCTCATTATCATTCCCATTCACTGCTTGCTCAGATAATACATTATGCACTTCCAAGATGTTCAGAGACTTTTGTTCATCGATCTGGCCGTACTGGTCGTGCTGGGAAGAAAGGAACTGCAATTCTTATTTATACTCAAGATGAGGGCAGGCAAGTCTGGATAATTGAACGGGACACAGGGTGCAAATTCCTAGAGGTAACCACCAATCTCCTTTAATCCATCTTTATGTTTCATTTGTTTTGGATGTGTAAAATGCTAGGTCACCAATATTCAATTGTGAATTTTGAGAAAATGGCGCGCATATAGTTAGCATCAGAATTTTTAGAATCAGACTTATGCAATGTACAGATTATGACAGACTCTTTTATGTGATTCATTCCCAGTTCTAATTGAGTAATATGCATAATGTGGAAGTAAGTGTATACTGAGAACCACATTAGTGTATGTGGTGTGGGAGTCCTTTGCAATGTGCATGTTCTGGTTTTTATGAGGTTCCACATGTATTCAGTATGTGTTCTATTTTTGATTGAGCTCAAACAAAAATGGTGTCCTAATTGTTTTGTTTTTCAGCTCCCTAAGGTCGCTGTTGATGGTGCAAGCATAGACATGTACAATGACATGGGTCGTGGACGATTTAACTCATTTGGAAGCCCAAGAGGATATGGTGATGGTGGTCGATATGGTGGTCAGGGGAATTATGGGTCTGGTCAAGGCTTTAGGAATTCTGGTTTTGGCCGTTCTGATGATCAATTTTCAGGATCGAGTCGCAATGGCTATAGCAGAAATCAAGCAGGGAATTTTGGCCGTTCTAGTAACTTTGGCGAGTCAAGAATGGACCGCTCCAGTAATTTTGGGGACTTCGGTTCAGGCCGTTCTAGCAGTTTTGGGGACTTTGGTTCAGGCCGTACTAGCAGCTTTGGGGACTTTGGTTCAGGCCGTACTATCAGCTTTGGGGACTTCGGTTCAGGCCGTTCTAGCAGTTTTGGCGACAATTCCAATAGGTCTCAGAATGATTATCATTTTAGACAATCTGCAGACTTTGGAGACTCCAGGAAGTGATGGCATGAACAACAAAGAATACAATTCTGACTTCATGAAATGGTATAACACTTGCTCCTACCAAACTCTTCTCACTGTTCCCTTGGTAACATAATATTTTAACTTGAGTAGTTCCACGTGTGAATTTTCTAAGAGATGCAATGCCAAGGACTTCAGAAGATGTGGCTTTATCTATTAGTTGAACACCTGCCAATATTGTGTCTTTCTTCTATTGACCAAACAATTGACTACTGAAGTACCCTGTAGGAGAATCTTGTACTGAGCTCTTAATACCTAAAGTAGAACTATCAAATTAATGGGATGTACACATCTGTAGTGCAAAAACCATTTGAGGTAAGGGGACTCGGAGCATCTCCCTTCGACTAGTAACCCTTAGTTATCCCATACACGTATTTGCACTGTGGTGGTGATCTCTACCTCTACATTTGATCATTTGAATTGATGATCTCTGCCTCGGCATGAGATCATTTGAATTTATACAGGGATGATAATTTGTCAGCCCCTATGACATTTTGTCCTTATTACTTAAGGTTACGTGATAGAAATATAGATACAGAATGAAGAAAAATGTGTTTGGTTAAAGGGTTTCTGAAAAAATTATAAAAATGAATGTCTTTTCAAAACACACGTCGTAGGAAGACATGTTCCTGTCTGTCCACTGTTTTAAAATAGTATTCAAACACTACCAAAGAGATCACCTTGTCGATTGCTTGCACACAAGATTTGTGATCTTTAACATCTAATGGCCTGCATCACAGATGAAGAGGCAAGAATTGCATACGAAAGAAAATGGAGATCAGGATACAGTTGTTTGCAGGAATGGCTGAGTGGTTCTCTGGGCTTCAGTTGGAGAGGGGAGTTGTTGCTGGTAGTTCTAGCTATTTTTTATTTTAAAAGGCAAGTGGTTTGCTGTTTATATTATGAAGTGAAAAATAAGGTGACTGTCATTCAGATAATTAGAGAAAAGAGCTTTTATATGGAATCTATTTCTGGTTTAGGATTTTTTTCCTAGCTATTTCTTTGCCCCACCAATTTTTATTTTTATGTTTTATTAGTTAATATTGACATTTGCTGATAATCATACTGTCAACTTTATTAATCTATTTAATTAAATTAAAGGGGTATACAAAAATATTTTCCAGGAAATACTTGCCATACAAAAAATGTTTATGTGGTAAGTATCTTATAATATTTTGAAAAATGCACGATCCTTCGTTTTCTTGATCACCTTTTATCCATCATATACATTACGTTATGGTTCCATGAGGGTTCTTGATTTAAGATTATATACATACATATATATATACTATGACGAACACTGTATATATACTATGATGAACACTGCCAGTTTCAAGCTCCGGCAGACCCCTGCTTGTCGATATCAAAGATAAACAGAGATCTTGTATCAAAAGGTCGATACCTATAAACAGGCAGCATGCGTGCTTTCCCTCCCGTGAGAGAACAAAATAGTTCGGAGATGAGTAGCAGGTTATTTCAAGTTTCTTATTATAATTTAATTTGAATATAATTGGCAAATAAATTTATATATTTAATTACATTAAAAATAAAGTTCATTTTATTTTATATATTAATTTCATCACCTTAACCTTTTTTTAAAGTATATTTTATAAAAACTAATTTTTAACATTAAAATTTGAAATTATAGATGGAGTTCAATCTTTAATTTATCTTTAAAAATTAAATTTTATTTGAAATTCAACAATTAACTGAAAAAATATTCTGATCATAAACTTTTATTAAAACCTCTAAATTTCAATTCAGAAGATTACAAACATACTGCAAGTAAATCCAGCATTCATGCGAAAGATAAATATGGCTTGGCTTCAACTCTTACCTTGTACTCTTGAAGCCGAAAGGGGAATATGGAGGGAAACCTTCTGAAGAATCGACTCTTTTCCCGTACACAAAATTTAAACGTAGTTGTTGTCTTCATTATGGGGCCAAAAAGTGATGAAACCTATGCACTAATGTACATGTACAATATTGTGTAAAATTTCATGCATTGAAGAGTTTTCTAAACGGGCCATCCTTCCGGTCTTTTGCTGCTTCGGTTAGAGCGAGGAACCGTTTGAAACCCGTTGTGGCGGCACCGCGTCCGAGGGCAGCAGCTCTAGTAAGTACATCTTCTCGGGAAGCAATAAATCCAGCTGCAGAGTTGGCAGCTGCAGGAGTTGCGGGAACAAGGGGAGCAGCTGGTGAGACAGATGGTGCAATTGAAGGTTGAGTGATTGCAGGGCCGTGCTTGTTGAAGTCGTCAAGTATAGTCTGCTGATCTGCTTTTTTAAGACCCTGATCAACGAAGAGCACGTCAGAACAATGAAATTTGATTTTTTTTTTTTAAATGGTAGACTTGCTTGAATAGGTTTAACTACCGAGGTGTTCAGAAACTTGAAAGTTGCTGGGGCAAACACAGAATTTGAACCTGATGATTTCTATAGAATTTGCGGTGCCACACAACTAGAAAGCAGGAATTGCCATGCTGAAGTTTGATAGGTAAAAGTATCTATGATTGTGGAACCAAATATGCATTCCTTTCTCATTTTTAAGTGGGAATAAAACTTGCGTTCCTAATTAAGCACGCCAAATAAATCACAAACTTGAACCGAATCCGTTCACCACGTCTACTACAGGTTAATATTTTTAGGCCTCATGCAGAATGAAATTGCATTAGTCTCTTCCTGGGGGGTGGGGGAAGGAAATGAGAGAAAAGAACGAGAGAACAAGTAACCTTTAGCTCCAGAATTCGCTGAAACTCCATCGGTGTTCCCTCTGGTAGCAGTGCCCTATATGTATCTGCCACAGAATCAACTGGGGACAGTATAACCTGTAAAATGATAATTACTTTTTATCAGGGGGGCGGGAAATGTGAATGAGCTGTGAAGTAAAACCCATCACAAAGTTCATTACAAACCTTCAAAAGTGCTTCAGCTTTACTCATCTCACGGCTCACAAACTTTGAATAACTAGCGGCACTTGAAGTCTGTTTCAACAAAGTAGAACAAAGAAAAACAGTTTAGTTTGGGCAACAAGGCCCAACCAATCATATTCTAGATACCAATGACTGATATATTATCACTCCTGTGGATCTGGGCAATGAGGCTCGATGAGAGCTATGGTTACTGAAGAATAGCACCTTCCAAAGCTGGAAGGCTTCAATCTAAGCAGTATGCAATTCTTAAATTCTACCACTGCTCTTTGACCATATGCTTGAATGTACAAATGTTTATACAGGAGAGCTAAATCACCTGTCGACCAAGGGAAGGAATCTCCAGAAGAATTGTCTTGACAGCTTGGGTATCTAGAAGCATCTGCAATTGCATAACGCAATTTGTAATATCTGAATTACATTATACAATAATAAAAAAAAAAGGTTCTGAGGATTTTTTTATTTTTATTTTTAAGCTATTATTTTCACAAATATGAATAAAACAGATTATTTGCTTGCTTATATACTCTTTTCAAAGGCAAGAAGTCAATAAAAAAAAAAGCAATCTCACTCATCTGTCTGAATGGAAGTTTTATGATAAGATATTAAATTGTCAACTAGTTTGCATGCACTAATGCATAGAGAAATTTGAATTTCATAGAAGAAAAACTTATTCGAGACAAAAATAAATTTCAGTTGGTGCACGGGATGCATCACATAATGTAACTAACAGCTGTGTTACAGCTAGATGCATGAATTAACAATCCTTGAGTTTTAGTCATTGAAGCCAACAATCTAAACCAAGAAAGAGCAAAAAGAAACAATCAAATTAGTCCATACTTGTTGGGCTCCAGTTTCTGATATTTGCTTGCATTTGAAAATGTTGGCAAAGAAGCGTGGGCCAAGGGATGATGCTAGCTGCAAAAAAAATTCAAAATGATCACTTTACTTTGAGTGGAGAAAATGTATTAACCATGCAAGGTCATGTGATAACCAAAGCATAGAGTGGCATCACCCTCAATAAATGATGCTGAATGTGACATTAAGTAAGATCTAAAACATAAAGTGACATAAATGGGAAAAAGAAACCAAATAATGATCTGTGGTAAATAATGCACTAAGTTCTAAGACCAAGATAGCAATATCATCATCATGAACTCTCCCACTCCAATCACCTTGTCCAAGAAGTACTGGAAGTGTATCGGTGAAAGGAGTCTTCCTAGTGCCGGAATGCTGCTTGAGAGGATCATATTTATGCCATTCACATACCTGCAGAAAATAGTTCAGTATTTTTGTGGAATTTGTATCCAACCTAAGTATTCAAGATTAGAATTTTAAACAATGCAGATTACTCTGATTGGTCGCCAACACTTTCAAGTGTTGCCCATGGAACACGAGTCATTGCAGCCATTTCAGCATCAAATTTGGTTTCCAGGCCATGCACCAGGGTCATTAATGCCTCTGTAATAAGCCCTGAAAATTCTTCCTGCACAATTGAATGACTCCCGTGCTAGATATATGAAAAGCAGAATTTCTGTGACAGAATCTATTGATGGATGAGTAGTACCTCAACTGCTGACATATCCACTCCAGTAGCTAATTGATGATCGATTATTTTGGATACACTTTCAGCCAGTTCACCAGACTGTCAAAAGAATAAAACCAACATTATGAAGATTTCAGAGTATCACCTGTAGCAAGGACAAATGAATAGCCAACTTGATGCTGGGTACACCCACCACTTCCAATCAGAGGAAGCAAGCATCATACTAACTTATTATTTTTGAGAATAGGCTTCATTAATAGCATTTACATGCCGCCTATATTGGAAAGAATGACTGAACACCCAATATTGCAACTTTGTGCATCAGAACTACAGTGATGATGAAGCTTGGTAAATGAACAATATCACATAGGAAACTGACACTTCAGTTACCACTGGAATCGATCATGACAAGCCACTCGAATCATAACCACCGAAACATCTTTGCCTGAAACTTACAATTAGGCCAGCTACGAAGGCCAAATTCTTGTTACTGAGTTAGATACAAAACATGGTTTTAATTCAGGTCACTATAACCATCAATATCCATTTTAATTACTTTTCAAACTCAAAGTCGACAATTGGAATGCCTCTAGTAAGACTAGTTATTGGTGCAAGAAATAAGAAACCCTATTGTTCATGGACCACGTTTTGGTATGACCAGTTGAGAAAACTCCTTCGGTGCAAGAAATAAGAAACCCTATTGTTCATCACCACCGAAACTTACAATTAGGTCAATTATAAAGGCCAAATTCTTGTTACTGATTTCGATGCAAAACATGGTTTTAATTTCAGGACGTTAACCATCAGTATCCATTTTGATTATTATACTTTTCAAACTCAAAGTCAGTAATTGAAATGCCTTTAGTCAGAGAAGTTATTGTTGCCAGAAATAAGAAACCCTATTGTTCATGGACCACACTTTGGTATGACCGATTATGAAAAATCCTTTGTCCAATACCACTTACTGTTTTTTTAATTCAATGTCATCATATAACTAATTGAGACTCAAATGAAGGGTTGTAAATGTTGGTTCATGATTTATTGCAACTTTGGAACTTAATTTTCTGGTGTAGGTGGCTTTGCTTTAACTTGTTAAAGAGTATGGGAAAAACAAAAACACCTTAGATAATGAATTATGGTTGGTATTGTTTTTCTGGAGATTCAGTTTTTTTGTCCTTTACATATACTTCTGCCAACAAAATGATATGGAAGATAGACAAATGCAAACAAAACAAAAGAAGATAAAAGTAACAGACAGAGAAACTGGCTGACCGTTATTTGGCAGTATTCAGCTGAATTGACAATGAAACAAATCACCCTTTCATCTCTGTCAGATGTCTGTCCAAAATGAAATTATAAGCAAAAAGCAAATAGTTTATGTAAGAGATAACCTAATTTAAGCAATTATGAAATTCTGATATGTATGCTGATACCTTTATTTGTCCATCCATGCCCGTGGCTGCTGCAACAATCCCCATACCACCCTTAGGAAGTCTTGCCTTAAGCTTTGTCGCATATGCTTTGAGAATTCTTTCAAATACCTAATGATGGAAGGAAAATAGGATAAGCTTACTCCAATATTTTCTATACTCCTATGGCAGAGGCCATCTCATCAAGCTTCAAGGTCAATTGAACACAAAACAATCTGTAGAATCCATTTTCCAATTAAGATATGGTTTAAAAGTTGAAATAACCTATTCTGCAATAGCAACTACACAAGTTCCATTCCTCTTAAAATGCCCAACTGACTAGGAGAAACTATTTGAGCAACTGGAGTCTGAATTGTTTTTAATTTCTTTCACAGCTTCCAATGAAGTTCATTGTTAGAATTGTTATTGTTTCTTGTTTAGTATGAAAGCTTTAGGAAACTAACCTAAAATCATAAACTTTCCAAGGTACATTGACGGGATAGAAAAGTGATATTCATTGATAATTTCCAAATGACATTTATATGTTACATGAAATTAGAAAAATTCTCTTTAAAATCCCGTCACCACCCATGTGCACATAAAATTCAAAATGCATTTCTATTTCATGGATTAGAACCTGATGTTTCACTCCCCATTCAAGGAATCATCATTATTATGGATTCCAATGAAAAATGTACATTGTTTTGAAGAGAGTCCAATGAGCAATCATAAGAAAATTTAATTTGAACTTCTTCCAACCCTTGAAATGGGAGTTTTCTCATTATGATCATAAGTGATCCATAGCAATTTCATCCCTCAGGGACACTTTAAAACTCAGATTCTCTACATCCTCCATATAAATCAGCAGCAACTAGCAAACCAATTCTAAGAAGTAGAAACCTAGTCCCTTCTGATAATATTTCTAAGCATCAAGTTCATTTAAATATTTAAGATACTGAATTATTCAAACTGCAACATTGACAATAATAAATGAAAACCAAGATATGAATTCAGAGGAGGTACCTTGAACAAATTTAATAATGTCTGGTTCTTTGTGAGATTACTACACCTCTTTAAACTCCTCTTAATTATAAGAAACAACTGAAAACACAACAGAGTTCCATGTCATTGGAATACAATGCAACTGTGAAATTCTTAAGCAGACATGCAAAGGTGTAGGATCAAGTGTCAAGGTAACCATTTCATCGCTATTTCAGCATCTTGCTGTGGCAAGAGCACACCTTTCCAGATACTGTCTAAAGTGCAGATCTGTGAACACATAATGCATTTGTACACCAAATGGCAAGCAGAAATGTTGACAGCTATTACAAAATTTCCTATTGAGACTACAAGCAATTGAGAGAATAACTCAGTTGGCTGTCTAATAACCTAACCCCGTGAACTATTAATTTTTATAATCAATCAAAAATAAATTGAAAAAGAAAAAAAAATTGCCAATAAGAAAAGGCATCTAGTCTATTGCACATTTAAGAAAAACTAAGTTAACAAGAAATTCCATCTAAAACTGATTGAGACTTCACTCTTAATGCAAAAATGAGCAGTACAAGAAGCATTTAAATGGCTATAGCCTTGAAGGGAAAAAATTTGGAGATTGATGCAAGGCAGATAACACTAGGCATAATACAGTATATGCTTATTGTACCAGATATGTGCTTCACTAGCAACCTATTATACATGTTTTCCGTCTAACACTTCCACCCACAATCTGGAGATCTAAATTGAAAGCAAATAAATGCATAATGATCAACAATTACAGGAAACTCACACCAGGAAAATAAGTCAACTTGTTCTACAAGAGAAAACAACTAAAGGGGTGTAATATTTAATTAGCACTGCAAAAACAAAGTGCTAATAAGGTATATTAACTACCATGGAGTCATCTGCCAGGTATCTGTAAACTATATATAACTACTGTTAAAACATTTTGGTTACTAGTAATGACGTGAAATACAATTTATGTCCAGCTGCTTACCTGCATGCTACTTGTTAAGACATTATTCTGACCACCCTCCTCAATATCCCATGTTTCCTCCTGTGATAAGAAATTACAGTTCATTGAAAAATAAGCACAAGGCCATTTCAAGATGCATATGTAGAGAAGTGTTATAGCCACACAACCTGAACAAGTTTTTCCAGATTCTCCATCAGTGTTCTCTGTTCCAGTTCAATATATACTATCAAATGAGGTTCAAAGCAAGATGATATGATTCCGTGGAAGTTAAACTGCAAAATCAATGAGCACAGACAATTGTCAAGAATTAAGAAAATCTGTAGCAAGGTAAGAAAATGTTAATATCAAAATCGAATCAGAAAGACCACATAAATATCACGAGATCCGAATATCAGAGAGATGAAAAGGAGATATTTATTGAGTAAAAATTTCATGACTCATCCACGCAGAGGATCTTTTTATCATTCTTGTAGCACTGAATAATAGTCAATCTACAATCTATATTGGTTCAATAACTAAGAGACTTCATAATAAGATCTGCCTAATGATCTTGGAAATCACCATCAATTTCAAATTTCTGTCCACTGCAGCATATGTATTAATAGCCATTCATATCATAAAGCGTATTTAAAGCTATTATTAAACCATGTCTAATGGAAAGATATAAGGAGAATATCTACCCCAGCCCCTGGCACTGACAAATCTTTATTTTCATCCTTCTCCTGCAAGCACAGAACACCAGAAGGGGAAACAATTAGCTTGATAACAAATTTTAGCAATATTTTAATTACTTATCAGACAGTGTTCAACATACATCAGGCACGCTCCCTTGGTTTGCAGCAAATTTTTTTTCATATTTCTTTCGAATATCTGACACGTTTTGACTATTTTCTTTACCAATTTCTTCAATCTCATTTCCAATCTCTCTACTTCGAGTGCCTCCACCAAATTTCTCAGCCAACTCATCCTCAAATTCACGAGTTCTTTGCAGTGCCTTTAGACAATTGTCAGAGCATAAGTAAAATCAGGAGAGGTCAAACCGTCATCTAGAAATAAAGAACTGACAAAAAATACATGCTAAAAAAATTAAATATGATTAACATTGCCAAGGAGTCATCCAAGATATTAGAGAGCAAAATGAAAGGTTTTGTGTGGTGATGCAGTCTCTCAAGGATTAAAGCCAGATGGAGCTGCATAGCTTTTCAAGTAAAAACATGCTACAGATTGCTTAAAATAAAGATGAAGTTACTCAAAATAGAGCCTGGAAAAGTAAAAATCAGCAATACCAGAGAAATCACCATGAACAGATTTCTTTGGCATGGAAAATGAGAGTTAAGTAACACTCAATACAATATCTACTGCTATACTGTGATTGTTTCAAGAAAAAGTTCAGCAACATGTATGAGCAAAAGAATGGTTACCATCAACAAGGTTCCAACATCAGGCTTCTCTTTGAGGTAATCAAGTATCACTTCCAGTTGCTTTCTGTAAACACATTGAAAACAAACTTTATGGTTATTTACATTATTATCTTACAAATAAAGCACTGCTGTTATTCTAGAAAGATTATGTGGCTTGTACTCGAAAAATTATTAAAGTTTAATGCCAAAATACAATGACTTACCTTGTCTTCTTACAGAATTGGATACAGAGCCGGTAAGGAACATGCCATGAGGGAGGAAAGATCTTCCATGTATCCTCATTTGTTCTTATCCGACGCTTGATCCATGCATATCTTCGTTCAGTTTTATCCAGCTTAGCTAGTTCTGGTCAAATAGAGAAGGAAAATTCAAAATTAAGGATATACATAAGCATGGCACTATAGAAATATATGGAAAAAATAAAATGGCACAACAGAAATGTAATGCAAATGCGACAGACCAGCTCCTTCAAAGATCTGTTCATATGAAGTAAGCTCCCTGCTGCAAAAATTATTTACCAACTCTTCCCTCACAGATGGCTCTAAAGCATCAACAACTAAGCATGCATCAGATAAATGCTGAAGTAAATTAGCTTCCTCTGTTTCTTTTCCAGTACCTAAGCTGAGATAAAATAACACACAAAAAAGAGAAATAAAATAGATAGTGTGTATCTCAAGAGAGGTGGAAGGAATAGACAGCAGCAATGTACTTGAAACATGAATATGATTAGTTGCTCTTCCTTCTATATATCAGCCTTTTGGAAACAGCTCGCTCTCTTTCATTTTACTTTTTTTTCATTGGTCTTGTTTTCTAGAAAACTCTAATCAAGATTTAGGTTATAAATGAGAACTGTGCAAAAGTTTTAAACATCCATAGCAGCTAAAAAAAGTTGGAAAGCATATTATTCTTCAATTGGATATAACAAGATGGGTGGGTCAATTAGCAGACTTGAATCCCAAAAAACAGTCACCATATTTTAATGACAAGAAATTACTCATTTAATGACAAGAAATTACTCATTTAATGACAAGAAATTACTCATTGTGTATTAATCAAAAACATATATGCACGTTAAAATAGAAAAACAAAATATAAAAGCAAATTAGTGTAGGAGAAACTCAGCTTTGAATAGTATATATTATAACAGCTCACATATCTTTAACAAATGCAAGAAGAAGAAAAATACAGAATAAAATCGAGATGCATATCATCTACAACTTTTACATAATGCACAATAGAAATATCAAATCACATGCATAGTTTAAAACAATACTAAACTGGTTCGTATTATGCTTATTCAGAAATCAAATCCCAAACCTAACAGGTATTAATCTCGAGTCCAAAATCCTACAGGTTTGTAATAAATTCTTGAGCATAAATACAAGATTCTCTTCAAGTTCAAAGCATGCAGATAAAAAAGGCAAGCACAACAGCAGAGGATAGGAATTCAAATCATTATCTTCGAATAGCATACTCAGGCATTAGTTTTCTTGTTCTCGCAGGTGAAGGTTAGGTCCTATTAGGTTTGTGTGGATTGCTTAAATTTGTAATCCCTGCTAAAAAACTCCAATTTCTCTTCGTGAAAAACAAGTGCAGCAATAAAGAAAGAGATGGGCATACCTTGAGAAATCCGAAAATACATGTGACTTGAGCAGTTGCTTAATATTTTTAAACTTCTCCCTGAGCTCTGTGATCTTTGGTATATCCCTATAGGCTTCAAAATGACTGCATAATTGATTTACTGCCTGGAATTCATCATGAACCAGCGTGTTTAAAGAAAAATGCAAATCAAAAGAGTAACAGCAAAGAGCTCCAATAATATTTCAATAACATTCAGATCCATAGACAATACACCATACAATTGAGACAGTAAAGGCCAGATATTAGACATGAAATTGATATTCGAAAAGTTTCAGTTTCCAAGGGTGTTCGCATGGTGAAGATTTAAATGGGTAAACAATGGGCCTTTTAGCAAATTTTTAAGGATCTCGATTCACTTATACTGAATTTATAAGAATCACAAGTCTCCTGTGTCTCAATGTTGTGGTCCCAGTAAGTTAGTAAATTACTGCAAAGGAGCAATTCACTCATTTGCAGAAGTCCTAAGATAATTGCATGTTCATCCCCAATGGAAAGCATTGGGCAAAAAAAAAAAACATTAAGCAATGGAATACATTAGTCTCTATCTGAAATCACAGAAATAAAAGAAAACGAAATCATTGAAATAATGTTTAGCTAGATACACAAAAAGTAAAGCACCTCTTAATCGCAAAAATAGAAAAATACAATGATGCCCTAGCAGATTAGGTACCTCCAGCTGGGCAGCTGCCTCCTTATATTGTCGTTTGGAAGCCATTACTTGAAGCTGCTCAACAGCAGACACTGCCATAGAAGCAAAACACATGTTATCACCAATTTATGCACAAAATGTTCAAATAAAACATTAATAGATTTAACACAATTTACTTTTGCTTTTTCTAGAGTGAAAAAAGTGTGGCATCTCTCCTAGGAATGGGACTTTTGGACGCAAGACAAGGTGTGATGCTCAGAAAGCTGCACCCATGTTCCAGGATATAGATGATGAACACATGTTTTGATGAAAACAATCATTTGCACATGAGGTCGAAATACCAGTTTTCCAAGGATTTTTTTCATATTTTCTTTGATTCTGTTTCAATAAAACAACTTATACATGAATGGTAAAGTTTGCCGTGATCAGAAGTTCAACCAATATATCTGATCTATATAATGTTTTTATTTTTCAAGTTTAATTTTTCCTTGCAATAAAATATCATATTAATCAACTTGCAAGAACTTGTGTCACAACCTCTAACAATCCGATTTGAATGACTTTTTCCAGCAAACTTTATGTAGTTAATAAAAAAAAAAAAAATCACCAGTTATTGCATACTAATGGTTCCAATTACAGCAACAGGTTTTTATTGGCATGACCAACCTAACATGGTAAGACGATGAAGAGCTGTAATTGTGGTTGTTATATGCTTCTTTGCAAAATCCAACTTCTTGATGTCACGACATATTTCCTGAACCATCGTCTCACTCTGCTCAGCTTTAGATTTTATTTCCCGAATCTTGTACATGAGTTCCTACTCATCAAGGAAAAAATAAAAAACCATTCACAACTGTCTACCCAACTAGAATAACACATTTACAAAACACAAACTGTACTTAATCCACAACTCACCTCCACAGCATGTGTAGCAGCAGCAAGATCTTCCTTTGCTTTCGTTCTTGAATTGCTCTAAATCACATCAATATGCACATAACCACAGCCGTTAAAACACAGACACAAGCGTATTTCTAATTTCTAAGCTCTAATTCTCTATTTCCTCAATTCATAACACATTTACATATGACACTCCATCTACTACCAAAAACAAATAAACAAAAATCTTGGCCGCCGAAATAGTTCGAGGCTTCACAATGTCAAGGCAGATTCAACTAACAAACAATTAAAAAGCACAAAAAATCACAATTCACGACCTGTTGCCGAACAGCGGATAGTATTCCAGAATCTACGCGACGAATCTCACTATGTATCTTTTGCATCAGCGGCTCAACTCCAGATAAAGACGCCTCTGCGTATCAATTCACGAATCAATCAACGTATCATACTCCGAAATATAAACACCATTTCCACTAAATTTAACACGTGAATTACTCAAAAAGAAAACCTGTAGGAAACATCTGGTTGATATACTCCAATGCACTTGACTTGTCCATCTTTGAAAAAATCAAACGCCAGATTTCTTCAAGTCGCTGAAATTCACCTAAAAGGAGAATTAGATTACGAAAATCTTATGAGATCTACGTTTCTGAGAGTGATTGTGAGATCTGAGAGGTGGTGGTGATTTACCTGAAGAGAAACGACTTGTCGTTTGGAGGAACGATCTTCTTCCTCCTCTCGATCACTGGACTCTGTGTATGTATGTCTGTCTTTCAGTTTTTGCTTCAACCGTACGTTCAATTTTTCTTGACAAATGGGAAAAATAAAAATATATTGTGTATTTTGTTTTCAACGTTTCACTTTCATGAGATAGTTCTCCTCTGGATTCCTCTCGACTTGTCGTTTAACCTCTCTTTTTTATTACCGTTATTGTAATAGTTCTCTTCTCTTTTGCTGAAATAATGTGGGTCACTTCACGGGCAATGTGTTCTTAAAATTATTTTTTTTGTTTGTTTGTTTATTAAAATAATTATTTTTACTTTTTAAAAAAATATTTTTAATATCATCTCATCAAAATAATTTAAAATATTTTTAAAATATAAAAACAAATTGTGCTAATAAATACTTCTAGAAAGTGTTTAATAGTGTGATTACAGTTATTTTTCAAAGAATTTTCATTTAAAAATGAATTAAAATAATATTTTTTTTATTTTTAAAAAAATATTTTTAATATTATCATATTAAAATAATTTAAAAAATTCATTTTAAAAAAATCAATTTTTTTTTTTAAAAGCATTTTTATGTGCTTTTCAAAGTTCAAACAGCCCGGTTAGTTTAGTTTTTATGGTTAGCCATTATTTAGTAACATATAATACTTTTTTTTTATTCAGTTTTATTCTCTCTTTTTAATGGAAAATTAGATAACATGTTCGTTTTTTAAAGTTTAAGAGTATTTTTCGAAAAAAATCAAAATTATATTTGTATTGTATTATATTGTTTTCTATTTTAAAAAAAAAATAACATGACAAAATTATTTTTAAATTAAAATTAATTTCCATTATATTTTTTACATAAAGCGAAGTCAATGTCCTTATTACTATTTTAATACATGGAGGAGTTTTTCCAATTGAATGTTGAAAATGTTCAATTATATATTTGTCTTATTCCATGATATTAAACATATATTATTACTAATATATGAATTCAAACTAAAATACATGAATACATATGGATCCATTTCACTTGTTTTATTAAATAAATAAATTCAATAAATCTCAAGTGTTGTGAAAAACTAGCAACAGTTATTGATTAATGTCACAATAAGATATAAACTAGAAAGAATACAAAGTTTTATGTGATTCAACAATGTATTTATATCCACATGAGGAACTTTTAATTTTACTATATTGAAATAAATTACATTATTGTTTTATTGTTTTTAAAAGTTAAATTTCTTTTCATTGTTTTTTTTCTAAGATTTGATATAAATCTACCTTCGTAAAAAAGTTTTTACCTTATCAAATCAAATCCTAACTGTTTTAAGGATTTAATTTTAGCATTGCATGTATCTTTGTATTTTTAATACTTAATAGTATACTCTATAGTATAACTTTATAAACTCGAAAATTAAAATATATATAACTAAATCTTAATATTATAAATGTAAAATGAACAAAATAATTGACGAATGATTTTTGTTGTTTTGGTCTAACCCTAACAAGTAAACGGTTTGATGTCCATATTTGTATTTTAAAATATGATAAAAATGTAAAACTTTTTTTTGATGTTTTATGAAAATATGATCATAAAGTTTTTTAGGATTCAAATGTATATATTAAAATAATTTTTTTTTTAAATAAAGATTTTTTTTGGAAATTTTAGAGAGAAAAAATGATATTTTATATCAAATTTGTATCTTATGATATAAGTCCACAATGAACTATCTCATGATGTATGCAAATATGATACATCATTTTGGTGCAAGTTTAGTCAAATTTGATGAAGAATATAAGCATTAAATACATGTGCAAAGTAGTCATCTATGTTGTCTTTTCAAAGAAAGTTGAAGATGAACAATAACCCAAACTATATCTTTTTGGCAAAGCTTTAATTAGTCATTTGATATCTTATTTCTCTTATTTAACTTCAAATTTTTCATTTTATGCAATCTTACACCTAACAAACTTCAATGACAACCCCAAATTTATGTGTTTCTTCTCATCTTGATCTTGAGTCTTAGATTCATGTATTTTAATCCTTAATTAACCATTAAAATTTTAATTTCTTTTAAGTTCACTCCTGATTTTAACCAATTAAGTCCTCGAGATTTGACATCTTTTATGGAATGTTTTTTGGCTGATAATCTCTTCAATTTAGCCCTTAATTGACCACAAAATTTTAATAATCTTGTATTTTTACCCTTGATTTCAATCAAATGACTTAGTAAAAATTAAATTTGGTTATGTATAATTCTAAATTTCTAATCTTCTCAATTAAGACCAATTTAAGTTCTCAAACTTGATTTTTCACGAATTGAGCTAATAAAAAATCAATTTGACTCATTTAAAGTACAATTAAATCATTGCACTTAATTAAATCTTTCAATTGGACTCAAATTAATTCTTAAATATAATTAAACTTTATGTTGGCTCATTATTAAATCAAAATTGACTTATTAAAAATCTAATTATGCTTCAAATTTATTTTTTACGCGAATATGTCCAATTATAATTTGTTTTGACCTTTGAGTCTGCATTGTTTTCTCGATCTCAGGCACAATAGAGATACAATCGTGCTCTTGACTTAATGCAAAAAAAATTAGTTTGACTTCTCCACCATGTTAGTGTGACCTTTGAGCCTTGACCCAAATCAATCATCGATTCAAGTTTCAAAATTATGGTAGAACATTTTTCAAGGGTGTTTATCTCATGGTAAACTAAAATCCGACTTCATGCAAAAATCTTGTTTTACAAACTTTTAATAATATTTTAAAAATTAATAAAACATTATAGGGTGTGATTGAATTGTAATAGACACACCTATAAAATACTATTAATTGATATTAATTTTTTTTTTTGAAAGATGTTGCTAAATTACTATAGCCATACCTATTAATCACTATTTGTTATAATTATTTACAAAATACTAAAAAGCATGGTGAAATCATCACAACTAAACCCACAAAAACATTATCATTTATAATAGTTTTTATGTTTTTTTTCCTCGATTTCAACCTTCATAATTAGATCTATTTTAGGTTATATATATATATATTATTTGTTATGTATGAATCTATCCCGAACTCGCATCTTGGGTGCAAGTTTAATAGATTAACCTGAATTGATCTAAACCATGTTTTTTCAGAGTTTTTTTTTCTAATTTATTTTTTAAGTTGATTGAAAACTAGACTTTGTAATTATATATATATATATATATATATATATATATATATATATATATATATTATTTGTTATGTATGAATCTATCCCGAACTCGCATCTTGGGTGCAAGTTTAATAGATTAACCTGAATTGATCTAAACCATGTTTTTTTAGAGTTTTTTTTTTCTAATTTATTTTTTAAGTTGATTGAAAACTAGACTTTGTAATTTTTTTTTGTTTCCCATGAGTTTATCTTAGTATCATGATTTGGGCACATGTTTTATAAGTTGACCTTTGTTTATTTTTATTCTTTTTTAATTGATTTTTTTAACTAGTCTTCGTATATGTTTTAATTTGTTTTTAATGGGGTTTATCTTAACTTTATGATCTAGGTCACGTGTTTGAGATGTTGGCATGAATTAACTCAATTTATTTTCTTTGTTATTTTTTAATTGATTTCTTTTTTACAATTATACCCACCAACAACTTTATTTATTTTGTTTCAATTTCATCCTTTCAATATTAGGTTGTTTGGAAACTAAGTTTTAAATTTTTTCAATTTGCTTTCTATGAAGTTATTCTGTCTCATGAATTTTTTTTTTAATTTCAACATTAGATTTGTTGAAAATACAACTTCATAACTTTTTTTTATTTGTTTCTTATGAAATTATCATGGTCTCATGATCTTAGTCACAAGTTTACACATGTTAGCCGTAGTTTTTTTTTTTTTTTTTTTTATTTCATCTTTCAACATTAGGTTAGTTGGCAATTGAGTTTTGTATTATTGTTTTATTTACTTTATATGATTTTTTTTTGCTTTCATGATCCAATTTGTGGTTTTGTAAATTAACATGAGTTGACCAATGTATTTTTTTTTCATTTTCTCTTTTAATATTGGGTTAATTAATAATTATCTTTCATAATTTTTTTGATTTGTTTTTCATAAGATTATCATGATCTTATGACCCGAGTTGTAGATTTATTAGGTTAACCCGAATTGAAATAGTATTTTAATAATATTTCAACATTAGATTTGTTGAAAATACAACTTCATAACTTTTTTTTATTTGTTTCTTATGAAATTATCATGGTCTCATGATCTTAGTCACAAGTTTACACATGTTAGCCGTAGTTTTTTTTTTTTTTCATCTTTCAACATTAGGTTAGTTGGCAATTGAGTTTTGTATTATTGTTTTATTTACTTTATATGATTTTTTTTTTGCTTTCATGATCCAATTTGTGGTTTTGTAAATTAACATGAGTTGACCAATGTATTTTTTTTTCATTTTCTCTTTTAATATTGGGTTAATTAATAATTATCTTTCATAATTTTTTTGATTTGTTTTTCATAAGATTATCATGATCTTATGACCCGAGTTGTAGATTTATTAGGTTAACCCGAATTGAAATAGTATTTTAATAATATTTAAAAAAAGATAAATAATATTTTAAGTTTTCAGGGGTTGACTAACAAGTCTTGTTAGGATGAATAACAGTGCTTAATAGATTAATTATAATATATCAATAATAATCTAACATTATTTCTTTCCCATACTCTATCTTCACATTCACTCGAAACAAAACCAATCATCATTAAGCCAAACCTCAAAAGCACTCTAATATTGTTTTGGTGATGTTTTAATTAAACAAAGCAAATTAATTGATACAAGTTAGTCCAATAAACTGAATAAAGTAAAAAAAAAAGCAAAGCACTCCAAAAAGGCAGATCTATACAGCGATCATACAAAAACAGGTGGCGGGTAACCTTTCATTATTACAAAATAGTACAATAATAATTAATTAATTAATTAAAAATTTTATTCATTCCACTATAGATTCTCTTGATGCCCAAACAGGCACTCTCACTTTCCCTCTTGCCAACCCGCATTTCCTCTCTGTTTCCCATTTTCAAGAATTCAAATTCCTCACCCCCCAATCCCCAAAAAACGCTTACAGATTCTCCATTTTTGAAACTCATCCTCTCTAAATTCCATGGAAGAAGAAAATCCAGTTGCCAAGCATCAGGATTCCACTTCAGGTTCCCCTGATCATTCTCAGGTAACTCTATCATTCCTTCATTCTTTCACTTTTTTGTTTAATTTTAGTTACTGATTTTTATTTTTAACTTTCTTTCCAGGTTTGTTCAAGAAAACCGAGCCTTAGTTCTCTAGAAATACCAGCAAGGTCGCTAGAAGCAGAATTTACGAAGATCGAAATAGCGCAAAGCCCTAGCTCCGCTAAACCAGGCTTGCCGCCGCGGCCGAGTTCAGCTAAATTTAAGTCGACGGTGAAGAGTTTGCTTCCGCAGAGAAGTTTAAAAGCGAAAAACTTAACACAAGATGGTGAAAAAACGGTGCTAATTATTCCTGATACGCCGCCGTCTGATAGTCCTGTTGCTAAGCCTTCTACTTCGAGGTCGTTTTCGCTTAATAAAGTTCTGTTTCCGATAAAATCGACGAATTCTTTGCCTGTGACGCCGTCTGCGAATTCCGATCCTGAGGCCGTGCAGGATCGAAATGTTGATTCTTGTTCTGATTACGATGTAAGGATTTTATTTTTGCTATTATTTTATTTTTCAGAAATTCGGAGAATCTAGGCACAGTTGAGGTCATGTTTGTCATTACGTTTTGCGTAAATACAGAAAAAAATTTATTTTTATTTTTTATTTTAAAATTTTTATTTTTTTATATATTTTTAAATTATTTTCATGTGATATATTAAAATAATTTTTAAAAAATAAAAAAATATAATTTTAATATATTTATAAATAAAATAATATTTTAAAAATAAATCTCAACTACATTATAGGTACCTGGCGCCGTTCGTTTAAGAGAGTAATCGAGATTATTTTTAAAAATATTTTTTATTTAAAAATATATCAAATTATATATATTTTTTAATATCAATACATCTAAAAAAAATAAATTTTTTGAAAATCGCTGCTTTTGAAACGTATAAACAAGTATAAACAAATATGCCATTTAGAGTTTGTATTACGGGACCTATAGGCAGTTATCATGGTAGGTCACATAAGAAAAACTGTCAATTTTTTATTCCGATCATGTGAGCAGGAATTAGTCCGTATTTTTAGCATAGTTATAGTTATAACGCACGGCCTGGACTGGCAGGTCCATATTACTGAAATAATAGTAGTTTTTGTTTTTGATTTTTTTAAAAAATCTTGAAACGATGTTGTTTCATATATTTTCTTAAAATCACAGCGACCTGCGCTTTGAGCTGGATTGATCTCTAGTTCGAGTCTTATAAATTTCTGTAATGATTTAATCTTGTTTCCATGGGTGGGTCGTTGTTATTGTGGGTCCCACTTATAGCTTCTTCGTTATATAGTTTATAAAATACTGTAGTTTTGTTGAATTTTAGAAATGTGGAATGTGTGTGATTATATACAGAAGGTAGAAGTTCAGCATCATATAAGACGTTCGTTATCAGTTCCGGTGAATATAAAAACTAGGAGTTTAAGACGGACAGATTCAGGCGGAGGTTTGTTTCGTGTGGTTTCAACAACTCCACGTCCTGTGGCAGCCGATAGCGTGTCGACGAATGATGCCTCTACAACAGAAATCAGTAATTTTTGAATTATAAAAGTGATTTTTGAGCTATGAATGGTTTTTGATTTAATGTCAACGGTTGTTGTTGTGTTTTTGTGTGTTTAATATTCTAGCGACTGAAGATGATGGTGAAGATATTCCTGAAGATGAAGCGGTCTGTAGAATTTGTTTGGTTGAGCTTAGCGAAGGAGGTGATGCTTTCAAGATGGAGTGTAGTTGTAAAGGAGAGCTTGCGCTCGCGCATCAGCAATGTGCTGTGAAGTGGTTTAGTATCAAAGGAAACAAGACATGTGATGTTTGTAAGCAGGATGTTCAGAATTTGCCTGTAACATTACTAAAGATACATAATCCTCAAGCAGCTGGTAGGAGGCCATTACCTGCACCTCAGCAGAGGGAAGTCGCTCGTTACAGGCAAGTTCAATTGTTTTCAACATCTAGCTGATTGCATGTATTTTTTTCCTCAATAGATTTGTCAGATTCAAAATTTCACTATTTTGTTGACTAGTGCCTTTTGGTTGAGGCAGGATACTAGGTAATGGTTGGGATTTCAGACATGTTGACGATACTACTTTCTTTCCTCTAGGGTCTCTGATGGCACCTAATCCAATTAAATGATGATCTGATATTTATTTAGAACAATTTATATCACTGGGGGTTGGGGGGTTGACTCTGTTGATCCCTTAGTATTGAGATTAGGGGCAGGGGGCCACATCGAATTCATAGCTGTTATAAGCCATAATTTATCTTAGTCATCATCGTTTCTAGAATGATGATCTTAGCTCCCTTCTTCAAAGTCTTATTCATGATTTATTTGGTCATCTAGTCATATCAGATCCCTTCTTCAAAGTTTTATTCATGATTTATTTGGTTCATCTAGTCATATCAGAAATTTATCGCACCTTGTTAGTGTTGCAAAAGGACATTGTGGTTTGTCAGCTCATGCAAATGAACTGGTGATGAAAGCATTAAACTCTCTACAATTGGGTGGCAGCACTAATGTGATCCTTAGAAGTCTGCATATTATTCATTCTATAATTTGATAGCTCCTCACTCACCTCCACGTCATAGATCTCCTTTGCTTGAATTTGCTTTGATGTTATGGTTGGTACCTGTTTCATGCTTAACAGGGTTTGGCAGGATGTACCAGTTCTTGTCATGGTCAGTATGCTAGCATATTTCTGCTTTCTGGAGCAACTACTGGTACATATTGTCATCTTTCTAAATCTCTAGTTGTGAACTGGGGTAGCATAATATATCGCAATGTGGTATGAACAAAGCCATGTAGGGTTATTGCATAAATTTATCAGAAGATTCAGACCATCAGGCTATTGTCAATTATTCATAAAAAATTAGAAAGATAAGGGTATTGGACATGGAAAATAATACAAAAACTTAACAACTAAAAACAGTCATAACATGAAAGGAACTCATTTGCTATCCTTTATACATGAAACTGATATGGAGATAGGTTGAATAATTGCACTACCAAACCAGTTGATGTTTCAATTCCACAGTATCTATCAGTGTCAACACAAGTTCAAGTATTGCTTGGTAAAATAATTGATCTAGTGAAAGGTCATTATCTTACACTAGGTAGTTTCACTCGAATTCGCAGGTCACACCTTCCCTTTTTGCATGTAGCCTTTTAAAAAGAAAACAAAGTGTTGAGTTTAATGTTTAATTTTCATGTAGGGTTAAACATTTAGGCTCTCCATGTGTCCTTTTGGCCTTTTGCAATATGCACAATCAGTATTCTAATTGATTGAATACATATAAATTCTCAATCTACACAACTCTTTTATAACCAGTATTTTTTATTAAAATCTATTATGCTTATTGACAGTCTTTGCAATATTATTTTATTTTCAATCTTTTCAGGTATCTGACTTGGGTCCTCGTGCTCTTGCCATTTCATTGCCTTTCTCTTGTGTTTTAGGTCTCCTTTCTTCCATGATTGCTACCACCATGGGTGAGTGTCATTATACCTTCTCGTTTCTCCTTTAATCTAGTCTTCTAGATACACCATTAGCACCATACAATACACTCCTAAATCAAACTAAATCTACAAAATCATGTATTCTCATTGCCTCAAATTGTCCGCACATGATAGAAGACTCTTTGAATTGTGTTCTGCTTGCAACAAATGGCTTACAAGAGGTAGGTTCTCTTGTTAATAAAACAAAACTCACTCATAGTTATAAAACCATTGGAGTGCTCATGATATCATATTGCCGGTTCTTTTCTTTTGCATCCCATGGTTTTCCCATTTCCAGTGGCATAAAAAAATCTATTTTTTTTATGGATTATTTTAATGGCTTTAAAATATGTGGAGGTGGCAGTAAGCAGAAGTTATTTTTTTATGGATTATTTAAATGGCTTTAAAATATGTGGTGGTGGCAGTAAGCAGAAGTTACATATGGGCATATGCTTCTTTCCAGTTTGCCGTGGTCATCTTGTTCGCACATATATTTTATACTGTGGTAAGCAAACTAAATTTCTTTCCTGAAGCATTCCGTGTGATATTCCTAATGTCTCATTCACCGTTCTACTCTGGCAGCTCAATGTGAACCCTGTACTCTCTGTCCTGCTATCCTCATTCACTGGTTTTGGGATTGCAATTAGCACAAATTCTCTTCTTGTGGAGTACCTGAGGTGGAGGTCAAGCAGGCAATTGCAATACTCTCATCAGCAAAACAACAGAGCTGTGCAGCAGGCACAGCAACTGCAACAACAGCAGTCCACACAGACATGGCGTCAAGAGCATCAACAACCCAGGCAACAATCCGTAGAAGATTCCAATGTTGGTTCCACTGACAGCACAAGGCAACGAGAAGCTATAATTCCAAATACATAGTTTGCGAAGATATGATGAAGACATTGATTTTCTGTAAAGGTAAAAAAAAGAAAAAGATATTGAACTTGTCTGTTTTGTGTTTTCCGAAATTGCTTCGCATAAAGGTGTCAAGTCCACTCGTTGGTCAAATGCATTTCAAAGTTTCTGTTTGGCCTATTAACCATCTTGAGCAGCGGTCCATATTTGATACTAGCTCACCGAGTTTTCCACCTAATAGTTTAAACTCTTAGGTTGGACCTCTGCTGCAACCAAGATTCAGGGTTTCAAGGTACTGGCACCTGCAAGCCAAATTCTTGGAAATTATATATTGTACACAGCTATCATGTGTTGCTGCTATGATTTTATGTGATTATTCAAATCAATACAGGCAATGATTTTTTTTCTTCTCATGCAGGGACTAGAAATTACTTTTCGATTCAGCCATGAAATTCCACTCAACCAAAGAAAAAGAATGATATACAGAGTTTTTGGGGCATATGAGCAGCCTTGTTTTTTTTAGAATGTATCCAGACAGTTAACAATCATGGTGAAGACATGCCTATCAAGTTGTGATCGAGATTAGTCAAAGTTCCACCATGAAGGCTGCCGCGGATACTGAAATTGAAGGAATGCTGGAAGCTTCTTGCTGTTTTGCCAACGAGATAACCTCAGCGCCGTCGGAAAAAAAATGCATCATAGGAATTTATACACCTTGCTCTCATGTGAAGCCCAACCACGGTCCTGGATTTTTAAGTGAGGGTTACGGTAAAGAGCTAAACTGACCAAGCACATCTATATTCTTTCTTCTCTGGATTGCTCTGCTTATTCTTTTGATTTTCTATTTAAATTTTCCCTCGTGGCATAGAACCAAATAATTTTATTGCTCATGTAAGCTGGCGATCGTTCATGGGGCAGTGGCATGATAATATCTTAAACTATATGCATAGGCCTCTGGAAGAGATCCTTGCTGGCTTTTATAGTTATCTCTACAAGCCCTGCAACTTTTTATAACTTTGCAACCATAATTAGGACCTCTGGAAAATAGGGCTAATGATCTGACTGAAGATAACTTGAATATAGAGGAGAATGGGGCTGCTGACAGAACAAATCAAAACTGTTTGCCTGAAAAGAATCCGACATGTACACATTCATTTTTTCCTCTCGAGCTATGCGGTTACTGTGTGCTGGAAAAAAAGTAGTGTTACAACAATTTAACAAACGTTCAGTCACCACCCTTCAACAAGGGTGATATTAGCGGCTGTCTTGGCCCTCCTTGACTCTTTCTCTGGCAATTTAACTCAACATCTAGTTCTGAGATCTGGGCACCTCATGGGTTTTGCATGGAGAATTCCTATGAGACACGTGTGGATTACCGCTAATCATGTCTCCCCGATACATCTATAGTAATCCACTTCTAGGGTTTGGTTTAGTTAGTGCCTCAAGAAGCCTGTACATCCACCGATCTAGCATTCCTGTGTATAATAAAACAGCAACAAAAGTTAAAACTTATGGAAGAAAAGAAAAGCGCGCATAGTACACAACTGGACTGCAAGTTCCATTCCAAAAACCCACATAAAAACGTTGATATCTTAGTTACTAAACTGATTTTCCAGTGTTCCGACCACAGTAAAATTGGCGGGTATGCACAAACCTGTCAAGGCAAATGTACCCCCTAGAATTGCGCAGAGCCGAGTGATAAAATGAATAAAACTACGCCGTTCTTCTTTGATTGCGACGGTGATAGGTGACAAATCATACAAGAAGTACACAGCTGCAAAAACAAAGGAAAACAATGGCAGTCAGTGCTAAGAGCTGAGCTACAGAGGGGGCAGTTAATCCTCTGTACAGATTCAACCAACCTGGCCATGTCCTTACGAAATCTGTCATGGGAGAAAAGTACTCCGTAACGGAGAATTGATTGGTTGGCAAAACTTCTTTGGAGATGTACCTATACTCAGTTGGAACAATCTGCAAGATACAATAAGGTTACAAAAGGCAGTCATATCTTGAGGAAAACACAATCAAGTAAAACCTCCACTATCAATACCAATGATATCTCATTATACAACAAAAATGGTGGAAGAAATATCAGATGGACTCTTTCTCTTCTGGAATTTCACAACATAGAACACATTTATGCTAGCCCTAAATCTTCCACGGAAATTTATATAATCTCACTATAAGCGCTATCTACCAAAGGAAAAAAAAGAAGCAGATTTCTGCTTGTTAATGAGACTGCTTCCTCTCAAGGGCAAGATAACTCCCAATGTGAGATTATTCCTGAATATTCAGCCCTTCCTAGCTGGATTGCCCAGAGAGGAAAAGATGTCTCAACATTCAACAGCATATACGCTGCGGTAAAGTCTCATTGCACATCACTTCTGAAGTAGAGACCACATAAGTTAAGTAGTCAGTATTCAAGCTTGAAAATTCAAACCTTGATGTAATATTTGAACGTTCCACTTGTTTCATGCAGAATCCGTGCAGTCCCATCAAGAGGGTTGTGAATTCCAGGATATTTTGGTCCAAATGATAAGTCATGGATAATATGACTTACATTGACATGCTTAGCTCCATCAAAAATCTGAATGAAAACAGTACGAGTCCTGATTGATATACTGTGGATGCAAAGTAACTCAATTTAATATATAACACAAAAATTCCTAACATGCTTCAGAAACAGCCACTTAATACAAAACTGATATAAATATGCCCTGTTTAAATTGATCTTACAAACCAACTAATCCAGGTAAAGTCCTCACTGCATCTAAGAAAGACTATGACCTTTATAGTTTTCTGCACTCTGCAGGGTAAGAAAATATTTTGTATGTGTATGAATGCACACTCCCCATCAACCCAAAAACGAAAAAAAAAAAAAGGGTAAGAACAAAGTATGCAGCCACCCATCCACCAGCATGCAGCATCTTTCAAGAGTAGAGTTACAAGTGATACATACACTTGTTAACAAACAGCTCATTTAATGTTGGGATCACATACTGATCTGAAAACGAGATTTTTTTTTTTTCATTTTAGCATCATAGTTGGCTAGGTAAAAAAATAAGCCAAGTGCTTCAAAGGCTATTTGGTTTACAAAAGAAAACTGAGAAAAAGAAAAGGAACAGCCCTGACCATTTGAGCAACAAAAATGTTTAGTCCATGAACTGAAATATGAAAGTTGCCAGCAACCCTTTGGACATCTAGAACGCCATAAACCTGCAGAAGATATGCAAAGTTAGAATTTCCCCACATTTCAAGGTGTAAAACAACAATTTCATGAATATACTACAGGAGTTTAAAAGCAATACCCGACATCCTTCTCCATTTGCCAATGCTTGCTTGACCTTCTTGATCATAGTTTCAGCAGCATCATCAAAGCCATGAGCATGCTGTTCTTCATGGGAATCCTTGTGATCTTTATCATGATCTGATTAACATTGTTTTGAGATATTATCCACATTAATTAACCTGCTATGCTAAGGAAAAAAACTTAATGACCATTACTAAACATAGGACTTTAATTTTGTCTATGAAGATTGGAGCCCCCCCCACCCATACACACACACAAAAAAAAAAAAAAAGAAAAAAGAAAAAAAAGAAAGCCCAGAGATTTGTTGGGAGGAAGGACAAAAACTTGCATTGTGCATCAGAAGAAACTCTAAGCACACTAGATTATGCATATCAGGGTAAAAGCATAAAAAACAAACCAGAGGTTTGTCTAGCTATTTCTTTTGCCTCTTTGAAATGAAGGTTGAAAAAAAGAAACTCTCGATTGCTTTTAGTTTCAAATTTCTTATCATTCCTTTTGATACCAAGCTCTCATAAAACCTTGAAAAAAAGTCATGCTTCTCACAGATAGTGATGCAAAAACTAACGTGCTATATAAAGGTCAAATAATACAATTATGTAATAAACCAAACTGGATCCTGAAAATGTAAATAAATTTCTAGCATGCCAGAAAATTGATGTTACCA
Organism: Salix purpurea; assembly: GCA_027405865.1. Lineage (NCBI taxonomy): Eukaryota > Viridiplantae > Streptophyta > Magnoliopsida > Malpighiales > Salicaceae > Salix > Salix purpurea. The sequence goes on along the minus strand of JAOWLH010000002.1, from coordinate 266,960 downwards.
TGGTTGTGAGCATCATGTTCCTTCTCCACAAGGTCTGATAAATATTCAGTGCCAGTGATATGGCCTTGACTGTTCAAGCGAAGCTGCAAAAACTCTACCCTGGTTAGCAGCATGCCAAATAGCAGCTTGTATCATGCCATTGATGGTTACAGACATGAACACACATTGCTAGTTCATCTAAGATTCATATTCCAAGATGCTCATAACAGCTCTTTAGTAAAGTAAAAAATTTCCAGGAAAAAAAGGGATTTTTTTTTATCTTACTTTCCATATGTTTGTATCCAGATCCACTTCATGCTTTCCTGACATGTCAATTGCATCCACACTCACAACTGCACATGTGGAATAAAAGAACCTTAAAAAAAGTGGGAGCGGAGCATTGAATTACCATAAAAGATAAACAGATATCAGTAAGAAACAGAAGTTGCTTCTAAGAAGGAAAGTGAATTGCTAACCATCACAAGGTAAAGAGGGAAATGTAATATTAACGTGAATTGGAAGAATTTCTCCACGTTTCAAGTCTACAGACATCTGCAAAACACAAGCAACACCATGAAACTTATATCCTCATGAAATATAGCATAAACCATATAAAGTATTTATTGTGATTTAAGAGCCCAGTCAATAAAGTTCAGCAAGAACCTATACAATTGGGAGAATGCCACGAGTCATCATTTTACATTATAGTCTTGTTAAGACAAGAACTAAACATTCAAGATCTTTTCTGCTTGCATTCTTTTGTTTAACTGACAGAAACATCTTACTACTGGTAAAACTATGTCTATGAATCACCACAGCAGTTTAGCTCAACAAGGCTAATAATGACCATTCTCTTTCGCAGTACATATCAAAGATTCTATGTTCCTCAATTTACACAAAGCAAGTTTCTTTCATGATATCCTTCATGATATGTGGTTGTGTGGGTATTTACTCAGCCATGACAGCAGAGGTTACCATATGAAGAGCTCAGGCAAGGGTTGGCCACACACTTTCAGAGTTGAACTGTCCCAGATTAAATAATGCAAATGTTTCTATGCGATAATTACAGGCATTGAATCCAAGTGGTCCTGAATGCATGTAGTCCGGATAACTCAGAAAGGGGCAGGTCGTTGAAAGAGGTATTATGGCATCATAATCCATGCCTTTTGAAGGTCTGTCACAGTGCTGTAAGTATTACATGAAGAAATTTATCTACTTGAAAACAAAACAACGAAGGTATAGAATTGGAGGACCTGGAGGACTCACATCATATCTAAGAGACAACCAAACATGCAGGAGGGAAATAAAGGATTAAGCACTGACCTGATGGACCGTATATGTAGTAAGATAATATGCCAATTCATGGTAGAACAGCGTAGCCATTATAACTAGCCCAATGACGGAAACTACAAGAAACAAGAAGAAGCAAAACCAGCATCGTAAAACTAACACTCAAAAGACTACAAACACTGAATCTAGATTCAATAAATACTCCTTTTCGTTTTCTAGATACAATATTGCATGCATGATTGCAATTAATGGTTTCAGTTCAAGAATTTCTCTTACATTATGATCCACCACAAACAAAGCTAAGAATGATAATTTATATGAATTTAAAACATCTTTTTATAGAAACCCCTTTACAGACTTCTCATGAAATTAGATATCTTTGCATTTTTCCATCATATATCATCCGCCACGCCACAATCACCCAATCTACATACCCCACTAGAGCCTTAATTGATTGCAATACTGCCAATACAAACATTCCAAGCTTAAAACCCACCTCCACTGAGCGAAATCAAATAACTTCATATCTCAAATCATGTAAAAAACAAAAAGAACTCAAAAACGTTAGTTTACCAAAAGCCCCAGATTGCGTCTTTAGCAACAAATGCTCTTCTGCACGGGGAAACGCATCTAGGCTCTGTATAGCTTGTTTCACTCCCATCTTTTTTTACCCTTTTACAACACCAATCTGTCAGCTGCATAAAACAATGGATCACAAAAGCCCATATCAGAAAACCTTCAAAGCTTGCTTCTTTCCTCGTAACAACTTGTTAGCATCGAAAAAACATAGAATTTAGTGAATTATGAGAAATTAAGGATGCCCAGTCAAGTTCATTGCAAATTAATAAACAAAACCCACCAAAGGCAAGGATCTAAAACCAATATAAATTGTGAAAAGAAGAAATTTTGGAAATATAAATAGAAATGTGCGTCGGTGATTGTGAGGAAACATACTTGACGAGAGATTCAGGGGATTCTCGGAGAGAGAGAGGGAGAGAGCGCGTCAGAGATTCGGGTTTTACCAGGGGGTCCAATCGATGTCGTTTTGGTTGGATTTTTTTCTGATTGGATTTGTTATTTTTCTTACTTTAAAATCATTTTTTTTAATATTTAAAAATCATTTTTATATGTTAATATTAATAATAAATTAAAAAATAATTTATCTTAATATTTTTTTAAATAAAAATATTTTGAATACAATAGCTCCCACAATAATAAATGAACTTTATTGAGTTGTGTTGCATTTTGTTTTTATTATTTGAAAATATATTATTTGTATTATTTTTAATATTTATGTAATATATATATATATATATATATATAATATTTTCAAGTAAAATACATTTCTAGATACACAAAAATAGAAGTTATTACATTTTTAAATACTTTTATGTAATTGATAATGTGATGTATATTGTTTTCCTAAAATTATTTAAAAATATATTGAAATATTTTTATTTTTATATCAATAAACACATTATAATCATTAAAAATATATTTTTTTAATTTTTTTCAAAAATACTTTTAAAATAGAATGTCAAACATGTCATTCAAATTCAGATAATTCAATTTAGATGTTTATGCTACTGAAAATACTAATTACTGTCACGATAGCCAATATTTGATGTTGCAAACGCCGAATGTTTTTTCTAGTAACAAGATACCACTACCATGTGTATATATATTTTTTTGAAGTACATATTTCTTATTTAATAATAAATTCGTATAATATGAAATGTTTTATAATTTCCTTAAGAATTACTGAAATAGTTTTTTAACAAAATTTTTTGCTCAAAACTTCCAATAAAAAGACACTCATGTTTCAGATTGTTTTTTGAACTAAAAATATATTTGAATCAGATCCTCAAGGAGCATAACGTGATAACAGAGAGCTTGTGATCTACATAACATGTTTTAAGTTCGAGTTAGGACATGCATCTCAGTTGGAGTTTTACTTACTCACCTGGATTCACAAAATATATTTTTCGTAAGGTGTGATTTACCCCCATAAAAAAATATATATTTGAATCAACTTTTATGCATTAGTATTTTTAATCCAATCTTAAATATAAAATTGTTTTGTACATATTAAAATAATATTTTTTCTACGCGCATAGTTATAAAAACTGGTTTAACTCCCAAAATCAAATTACTTTACCAAATAAAAATCATTTCAGTTTTTTTAAGATAAAAAAAACAATGTTTTTAATTAAAAAATTAACCCATTTATCCAGGAATTGACCGGACCAACCTGCGATCCGGGTTTAACCAAGACAAAACAGCGACCGTTTTGCACTTTCACTTCCTTAATGCGGTTGCAGTAGTTGAAGTCTTGTGCCTAGGTTGTCATTAGCCAGCGGCAGATATGGCAACTGTAATAATAAAGAGATTAGCAAAATCTCCTTTTGTTTTGATTACTGTTCTAGTCACTCTTGCTGCTTTTTTCTTCACTCCCAGATCTCCCTTCAAATCCTTTAGCAATTATACTCAACAACAGGTCCAGGTTCCCCCCTCTTCTCTTTCTCCTTTATCTTGGTTTAAATTTAATCCCGATGGGATTTTTTTGGGCTCAAATTGATTGAACTCGAAGTGTTTTAGCTCAAAGAAATGACCTTTCTGGTCCTTAAAACATCAAAGTGTTTGACTTTCGTTGTTATTACTTGACCCAAATTGTTATGACCCAAATGGTTAAAAAGTCCAATGCTGATTCCTTGTTAATGTTTTCGAATGAAAAGGATTAGAGTTTTATGGGATTTTGGCCATTTTTTCTGTTTATTTATCTCAGCTGAATGAATTCTTTTTTTTTTTTTTTTGGAGTTTGAAACCCCAAATCATGAACATGCTTTGGTTGGCTTGTGGAGACTGTAAATGACATGATCAAACTCCCAATATTGACTGTTTGTTTCTTGAAATTCTAGAGATTGTTCACTGCTGAAGAACTTGCTTTGTACAATGGAACTGATGATACATTGCCCATCCTTTTAGGAATTCTTGGGTACTCTCTCTCTCTCTCTCTATATATATATGTGTGTGTGTGTGATTTTATGCTCGTGTGCTCTAAATTTGTGTTTATATGAATCGTTGAATATGTTAAGGCGGCTGATCTTGATTATTTGTTTTTGAATTAGATCCGTGTTTGATGTAACAAAAGGAAAATCTCATTATGGGGTAGGAGGGGGTTACCACCATTTTTCTGGAAGGTTTGTTCCTATCGATCTTCTCACCAACTCTAATCTCGTCGCTCTATTTTGCAATGAAGTGCTCCTTTTTCCTGTTTCGAATTGACAAAAATTGCGCTGTAACCTCATTACAGTATCACTTTGTTTGATTGTGTGAAAATTCTTGCGTGCTATCTTGTGCTTGAAGACATTAGAATATTTTGTGGAATTCTTGGCTGGTGCAAAATTCTGTGCAATCTCTTAGTGAACCTGCATTTAGCTACTATTGATTGTTCTATGAATGTAGTTCCTATGATTTGCATAGCCGTTGTTTTGGTCATGTTCACATATGGAGTACAGGCAAGCTGCACAATTTTTGATGGAGTCAAACCTGGAAATCTATTTCTTTTTTCACAGCCTACTGATTCTTCTGCTCATGCAGTTTAACTTCCATCAATATCAAGAACATTGTATTTAGTTTTTGTGAACCTAAGCTTGTTTGTGCTCTTTGATTCCCAAGCTCAGTGAATACTTCAAACACTTCATAGTCTCCCGTCTCAACTTGCCAATTTAAATGATTCTAATGATTGTTTGCTCTGTGGCTGGCCTGTTGATCTATATAATACCAATCAGTTGTTCTTTCTCCTGTTCTCTGTTTGGTTAAAAATGAATTTAATACTGCGGCTGACTATTTTCTTATTCTTGATAAACTTAGGGATGCTTCACGTGCATTTGTTTCAGGAAACTTTACAGGTAAAATTTGTCTCCTATTATCATATCTATCTATCTAGGCTTCAACAATAAAATTTTTGATGTTCGTCATGATGATTAAATTAAACAGGCCCCACCTTATGCTCACTTTCAAATCATGATTCCTCAACTTCCAGCTACCAACTAACTAATAACAACCATTCCTATTGATTTTAGTTTGTTGTTGTTAAAACAATTCCTACAATTTGGTTCTCAGGTCTCAGCTACTAAGCATTCATCTAGTTTCCCATCCTATAAGTCTGTCACTTGTATCCCATCAGAAGTCCAGCTGACTTTCTAATTTACCGGTCCCTGAAAATGAATTGTCTTTGCAAGTATATCTATCTCCTTTTCCCATTTTTTGCAGGAGATGGACTCACGGACTCATTGCATGGTTTATCGAGTACTGAGGTAATCTCTGTCATGTTCCCTTTCCTTCAGGTTGAGGAATGTTTGTGTATAGGCACTGCAAGTCTGTGCGGCATAGCCCTCCTTCGACCATTTTCTGTGTCAAAAAACAACTCCACTTTGTTGTTGCATTATTTATAGCATATGGAAAAGGTAGTTCAAAACATTCAGTTCATTCTGGGAAAATTTAGTTGTTAATGAGCACATTGGACATAGTTATTGGTGTGGGCACAGTTAAAGGATGACTGTCATGCCATGCCTGTGCATCATCCTTCATTTTCTGTTTAAAGCTTCCTTATCATTTTAAGAGTTGATTTCTTTTTAAACTCTCTTAACACAATGGTTATTTGTCATAAAGTGTCAAAAAGAAAATAACATAAACATCCAACTTCATTTCTGTATTACGGATCAATTTGTTATACTTTTTTGACTCCATGCAAATGTTGGTATATTGCTGAAAGTTCTGTTTTATATGATTCAATTATTGCTGCATATGTAGGTGAAGAGTATTGTTGAATGGCGAGAATTCTACTTCAGAAGCTACACGTGAGTTGCACATTGTCCATACTGTGTCCTTTGAGCTTAGCATGAAAGAGCAAAAAAGAAAAATCTGATACCATGGAGCTCCTATGAATTCAATATCTTTTCTTTTCATTCAGTTCTAAACAACTCTAATCATCTTTATTGAATGCCGAAATTCTCTAAGATTATGTCCAGAACATTGTTGTTTTCAGTAAAACAAGAGAGATAAAATGGGTACAGAAATCAAATATTCACTGAACAAGTACAACTCTTGATATTGACTTGGTGGTCGCAATCGCAACTCCTGAATGTCAGGTTTGTTGGTAAACTGGTTGGTCGCTATTATGATAGCGAAGGAAATCCTACCAAGTCTTTGAAGGGAGTTGAAGCAAAGGCTGCCAGAGGCACCCAGCTTCTGGAGAAACAGAAAAAAGAGGAGGCCAAACAGCCTGGTTGCAATTCGAGGTGGAGTCAGGGAGAGGGTGGGGAGGTACATTCTCATGATTAGGATGCATTTCTATTTTCCCTGTTCGTATACTTTTCAGTAGTTTCACTTTCAACTTTGGTCAGGTCTGGTGTGATGATGGCTTCCCAAGATTAGTGCAGAGACCACTAGAAATTGCTTTGACTGGGAAGATGAGCAAGCGATGCGCATGCTTTACGGAAGATCAACTAAGCGAGCCAGGGTTAGAAGTGTATGAAGGATGTGATTATCTTTCCAAGACATGCCGTGTTTGAACCAGCGACATGTTGAGTGTAATTAAATCATATCGTGTTTCATTTCTTTGGCGCATCATTAGATTGTTTTGAACTTCTGATTATTCACCAGTGTCCCGTGTTTATGTGATCATACCCGATCATCTTCATAGCAGAAGCAAGGTAGGGATCATCACCTCACTGTCATTTTCTAGGATGATACAGTTTGGGAATGGAACCTCTGACATTGGCCTCCACTCCTTGATATTACCTCATTTATGAACAAGATCCATCAATTAAAGCACCAAATGCATATAGGATATGTACAGATCCTTGAAAAATAGGAGTAACTTCAATGTCATCAGTACAAGGTCCACCAGATATTCTCTCAAATATTATGTTATTTATCAACCAGTGACAATCATTCTGATGGCTAATAGTATTCTTGACAGATTTTGGAATAACTCTTATGTGTACTGAATAACAACTGTTCTAGTATTCTTTTGTCTAGCCATCTACGCTGCTTTACAATTTGAGATGTTATGTTCATAAACTTCTGGCGATATCCCTACACAAATATCATCTATAATAAGTTTTAGTTGAACCATGAACCTTGTACTTCAATGAATTCTTAATATGTCATCACTTGACTGCGATAATACATTCAAACTTGTCTTTTAATTTTTCCTAACCTTCAATTCATCAACTGACAAACTTGTCTTTTAAACTTGTCTTCTGGTGTCATGTATTGATTTATAGCCTCAACTTCATATCCTCATCTTCCCAATCTTCTTCCTTATCCTCAACTCTATCAATATGATGATCATCTCTGTCATCACTTGGTTCAAATTCTCTATAGCAATATGTTTAGATGTCGTGCCCAACTAGGGTTCCACACTTTCTATATTGATTTTGTCTTCTTGTATTACCACCAAACAACAATTTCCCATAGATAGACCTAGACCGGTTGTTTGTAATGCCTATGTGGTCCTCTAAAAATTACCTGGACTATTTGTCTTCTTGCATTGCCAGTTAACCTAGATAAACTGGTTGTTTGTGATGTCTACGTGGTCCTCTAAAAATTTCCTGGAATTCGAGTTAACTCCAGTTAGAAAAACCGTTATCAGTTATATTGTTATCGATATTAATAATGATACCACCATGAAATAGTTAGAAAATCATGACTTTCACCGTTATCAGTTATATCGTTATCGATATTGATAATGATACCACCATTTTTTTTTTTTTGGATATCCTTGCGGAACGAGGGAACCACATGACCCGGAAAGCGCACTTTGTGGGCTCAGGGCATGCGTAAACCTCCGACTGTCCCAGGCTCTTACTAAGGGAACGGTGACTCTCAGAAGAAGCTTCGCCCTCAGGTTTCGAACCCAGGACCTGGGAGGAATACCCCACGCAAGTCCCAAGCCTCCACCGTTGGGCTAACTCCTTGGAGTCTAATGATACCACCATGAAAACACGGTATTCCCAAATTACCAAATATTCTATCAAACAATACAGCAAAACATAAGTGTATTATAACGGTAATATTATTGTCCAAAACCTAAATTCATTAAACCCTACTATCATAACAGAATTATCAACCCAATTCATGTATTGTATAGCTAATTATCATACTTTATACTCAATTCATTATAACTCCTAATTTAATCTAAATAAATCTTAACTCTTAACTTTAATTCAAAACCAACAACAACCTAAAATCATTGCTTATTTCTCAAACTAACACAATCATCAACTCAAATTAAGAGGTGGCAATGTCACATATGCAAAACTTGATGAAAATTCTTTGTTTTATTTTTGTTTTCATATGAGCGGTTAGGTGGGGATGTTATTACTTAAGAAATGAAATGAAAAGTAAGGGGTGGGGGTGATATATATTTATTTAATAACAAGATCCTTCTGGAAGAGATATGGACACGAGGAAACCACCATATGTGTCTACAAGTAATGCACTAGAGACACTCTGTTTAGCAATGTCACTCAACTCATGGCACCCTCTTGCTCACTTTGCTCGACTTTGTTGTTTAATTGGAGCCTTCTGCAAAATTCAAGAATGGTTGGTGGTGAAGAATCTCAAGCTTCCAAGCATGCCTGATATTTAGTTGGAGCCTTGCGAGAAATTCATTAATTTCTGAATTGATCTTTAACAAGGACTGTTCAGTCGACAGATTTTACGACAGAGCTTATTAGAGTATCGGAATATTCTTCTTTGATATTATAAGCGTTTGAAATTGAGATTGAATTTGTTTTTTTGTGTTGTTTTAAATTGTTTTTTTAGTGAACGTCTAAGAGTGTGGTTGCAGTTACTTTTGAAATACATTAAGAAGCTGTTTGGGAGGGTGTTTGAAACGCCGTTTCCTCTTTTTTTTTCTTCTTCATTTTAAATGAATTTTTTTTGGTGTTTTTAAATCATTTTGATGTGCTGATGTCAAAAATAATTTTTAAAAAATAAAAAAAATATCATTTTGATTTATTTCTAAATGAAAATCACTTTCAAAAGCTACCGCAACCGCCCTCCCAAACAGGCCCTAAAACAAGTGCTTTTGACTGTTTGTGAGTGTGGTTGCAATTGATTTTGAAAGCGTTTTTCACTTAGAAATGTATTAAAATAATATTTTTTTATTTTTTAAAAATTATTTTTGACATCAGCACATCAAAATTATCTAAAAACACAAAAAAATTAATTTAAAATATATATTTTTTAAAATTTTTCAAAAAACAATTTGCAAAGCAGAAACAAACACCTCCTTAATATTTTTATATCATTTTAATATACTGGTGTTGTTTTAATGTATTTTTAAGCAAAACAAGAAAAAAACAATCTTAAGAACTAGAAACTGTTTGTTGCATGCTAGTTTTTTTGGGACTAAACAGACAAACACCGTTAGTGCAAACACTAGTTTTCTTCAATCTGTAATCAAACAAGAGTATTTTCTCTTTTGAATGATGGTCTTAGGTTACAAAGTGATGTTTTAATGCAACATTTCATTGATGAACCTGTCTAAATTTATGGATGACGAGCCATTGGAGACAGTAGCCTCTTCTGCAACCTTCTTCCAGTGTTCGGCCTTTTCCCTCGTTTTCTTACACTGTTCTCCTCCCATCAAGTTTCTGATAAGCTTCTCCACTCCTTCCCTTTCGACATTGCTATCAATCTCCATGCCAACTCCCCATTCAACGCAAGCATAGCTACAGTTTATTGGTTGATCGGCGAACAAAGGCCAGCATATCACCGGCACTCCAGCACACAAGCTTTCAATAATTGAATTCCAACCAGTATGAGTTAGAAATCCCCCCACTGATGGGTGGTTTAGAACATCTTCTTGTGGACACCAACTAGTTACGAAGCCACGATTCTTAGTTTCTGCAGAAAACTCAGCCGGTAAAATCGCCGTTTCACCGGAAACCAAATCCGGCCTTATAACCCACAAGAACGAGAACTCGCTATTGGCCAGTCCCATCGCGAACTCGACCAGCTGCTCTGCTGTCATCACTGCTATGCTTCCAAAGTTCACATAGATAACTGATTTGGGATCCTTGGTATCTAGCCACTGAAGGCATTCACTATCTTCTTTCCACAGATTGTATCCGATAGAGCTCAAACCATCTTGTTGAATTTGATTGAGAAGCAGCTGGAGTGGGCCGACGGAATAAACACGAGGGAATATAGTGGAAAGGCCATCCAAGACATCTTGCTCCAATGCATCGAAAGTATGGAAAGCAATTGCATGAGCCTTAACAGAAGTCTCAGCAGCTTGCATTACAAAGTTGAATGCAAAGTCATTTGGATTTATCACTTGAGTATACGGATAATCTTTAAGTCGGAGCGGTTTCATACCAGGAAGGCCTTCTATAATTGTGTTTTCAAGATAACCGTTTGTTAGATAACTTTCATCTGTAAGAACACAACTCGTTGGAGTTAGATCCTATCGAACAATAACTGGACAGAATCATCATCAGACAAACATAGTTCTGTCCATATAAAATTTTTCTTGATTATAATCTAATAAAGTAGTAAATCTAAATCAATTCAACTAGTAAATCTAAATCAATAAAAATGCCTCGTAATCTTACAAAAAAATTCTTGAAAAGTTTTGAGCGCACACTTAGCCTGATCTTAACTTACCTAACCCAAGAATCAAAGACTAGACCAACCACATGCTTTGTGACCTCTACAACAAGATTAGTACCTTTAAGTGGAAGGAAGCCCTTCTCCAAGAGGTGATGAAGCTGTTTGAATCCCATAAATCCACATGCAGACATGGTGACAAACATCACAATTGGGAGTCCAAGTTCTTCAGCTGCTGTGACGGTGAATCGCATGAAAACATCAGAAACTATGCAAGTTATCGGAGGATTGTCAAGTTTGGCTAGGAGAACCTTAAAGGGAGCTAACATATTGTTTTCGACAGCCATGGCAAGAGGAATAGTTTCCTGGGAAGCATCTATGTGTGAAGGGGGCAGGCCATCAGGGATGGTTTCAAACCGGAAGTTGGGCAAGCCATCAAGCGCATCTGGGCCTCTTGTTTTCAAGAAACGTTGGTGATTGAATTCTGTGTTGACAAATGTTATGTGAAAGCCTTTGGAGTGTAAAAGTTTTGCCAATTTAAGCATGGTTTTTATATGGCTTTGAAATGGATACGGGATCAAAACCAGATGAGGCATATAATTAGCTTCTGGTTTGGATTCCATCTTTCACAGCTCTCTCTATGCTTGCTTCCTTTCTTCAGAAGACGGCAGAGCATGCAGTATATATCTTACCGTTGATAATCTTTTAGGGTGCTTGTCTCTTTCCAAGAGTAAGAGATGATATGTTGCTCTATGTTACTTGTGTGCTGTCTAGTTCTCTATTTTTCCTTAATAAAAATAAAATCAAATCCGAGTTGATTAAGATTTAACCAAATCAATTGACTTTAAACAATTCAATTTCGTCCAACCAAGCTAGATTTAAAATAGTTGCTAGCAGCCAGTCAAGCTTTTTATGATGACCTTATTTTGGATTATTTCCCCGACCAAGTCAGATTTAAAATGTAGATTATGCTCTTCTAGATCTTCAATTAACAAATACACTAAAACAAAACGAAATTCACTGTTCCTTCACTGTACACACACACACTCATAGGCACTGTGGATACAAAATTTGTCTCTATTCTTCGCAGATGCACGTCCACCCTTTTTTTTTTTTGTCTTTTCCGTGTGTGAACAGTGTTTTAACATTTTTGCCCCCGATAATAAGATAAAAAACAGTTCCAGCTGAGGGACACGGGTGTAATTACGCCCGTCCGGACCGGTCCGGTCCGCCGCAGGTTTTGTTTTTTTAATATTTTTTAAAATGGCTAAATACGGTTATTGCCTTTAATAAGACAAAAATGTTGACTTGAGTATAGGGGCAGGACAATAATTGACCCTATTTTTTTTTTTTTATTCCGTGGCTGTCAGGGCGTGAGGAGCACACGCCAGTCGGTTTTCCGCCTCATGCCCTGTTTAGGTGGCGCGTGCGGCGTCATACGGTGACTGGAAATGGTCTTCTGGAGTCGTTTTCGATGCGCCTTCGCGTGGCCTTCCTCTCGCGGTGGCGCGTGTAACTTAAAAATATTTGTGGACGCGGCGGCGGCGACCGGTTAAAGCCGCTGGCCACGTTTCTCTCTCTCCTACACGTAAAAGTGCAGGAGAGTCCCCCATTGTTTGTTATTTTTCACTTCGGTCCTTCTATTTTTAATTTTTTTTTGGTCCTGATTTCTATTATATAAGTTTTGATTTAGTTCGATTGGGTCCTCCGATTTTAATTGATTGAATGTGCAAGTTTTACTTCGGTCCTCCTACTTTTAATTTCCGGATTGGCTGTAAAAGCTCAATAAATTCGCTACACAAGTTTTGATTTTTTCAACTTTGTCCTTTAATTTAAATTGATAATAAATGTGATTTTCATTTCAGCCCTTAATAAATGTGATTTTCATTTCAACCCTTAGACTTTTCATTTTTGAATTTAATGCCTTTATATTTGATTTTCATTTCAGCCCTTATACTTTTATTTTTTTATATTTCTAGAATAATCCCTACTTTTGTCCATGTATATATAAGTGTACTTAACACAATAATAATAATAATAATAATAATAATAATAATAATAATAATAGTAATAATAATAATAATAATAATAATAATAATTTAATTATTTTTCTTGCTTACTCTTTTGTTAATGTTTTTTTTTCTCCGGATGATTTAATAATTTTTATTGTTTTGACAGTAATGGCAATGATATTTTTTTTCTTTTGTTAAAGTTTCTGGGATATTTTTAGTCTTTCATTAATTATATGTTCTAATATTTATTGAATATTATCGCATATGAATATATATAGGGAGAAGAAAACATGACCTATGATTTTTTGAATAAAAAAATTAATATCAGTATTCTTAAATACATTTAATATAATAATATAATGAAATAATCGGATAACATATCAAAAAAAAATTTCTTTGAATTTTAATTTTGTACTTAACACAACAACAACAACAACAACAACAATAATAATAATAATAATAATAATAATAATAATAATAATTTAATTATTTTTCTTGCTTACTCTTCTGTTAATATTTTTTTCCTCCGGATAATTTAATAATTTTTATTGTTTTGATAGTAATAGCAATGATAATTTTTATTTTTATTTTATTTTTTTGTTTTATCTTTTGTTAAAGTTTCTTGAATATTTTTAGTCTTTCATTAATTATATGTTCTAATATTTATTGAATATTATCGCCTAGGAATATATATAGGGACATGACCTAGGATTTTTTGAATAAAAAAAAATAATATCAGTATTCTTAAATACATTTTATATAATAATATAATGAATTAATCGGATAACATATCAAAAAAATTGTCTTCGAATTTTAATTTTTTCCTTTTTTTAAAAAATTTATTTCGTAAAAAAAATTATAATATTTTGGTTTTTAATATTTCAGATCTAATATTACTGGGCAAAAAATACAACTAATTTTGTTTTTGACACATTTACCTATATTTCAAAAATATGCGAGTCACTTCCCGTTTCAATTACACTGTTCTTTTTAGAAGACAAATAAGTCCTTATAACACATTTTTTTCTCCTAAAAACATATTACAATATTTTTATTTACAATGTGTCAGATCTAATATTACTGGGGAAAAAAGGTAACTCATAAAAAAATATAACAAATTTACCTAGGTTATTTACAATTAAAAAATATACGAATTACTTCCTGTTTCGATTATACTGTTCTTTTTAGACGACAAAGAAATAATTATTGCACGTAAAAAAATTATGTTTATTTTTAAAAACAAATTACAATATTTTTTTATAATGCGTCAGATCTAATATTACTGAGGAACAAAAGCAACTCATAAAAAAAAAATGACAACTTTACCTAGGTTATCTACAATTAAAAAATATACGCACCACTTCCCATTTCGATTACTCTATAAAATATGTGAGACTAATTATATATTTTAATATTTATTGAATATTACCGCCTATAAATATATATAGAGAAAAAAAATGACATAGGATTTTTTCCTTAAAAAAAATTAATATCAATATTCTTAAATACATTTAATATAATAATATAATTAATAAATCTTATAAAAATTTTTTGCCTTTGAATTTAAATTTGGTACTCTTTCGTTAAAGTTTATTTCTTAAAAACAAATTTACAATATTTTCATTTTTAATATTTTAAATCTAATATTACTGGGGAAAAAATTAAACTAAAAAAAAAAATTACAAATTTACTTAGGTTATCTACAATTAAAATATATGCGGGTCACTTCCCGTTTTGATTCCTGTTCCTTTTAGACGGCAAATAAGTCATTATAACATGTAAAAAAATTAAGTTCATTTCTGAAAAAAATTTCAATATTTTTATTTTTAATGTGTCAGATCTAATATTACTGGGGAGAAAATGGAACTCAATTTTTTTTGCCAAATTTACCTAGGTCATCTACAATTAAAAATATACGAAACACTTCCCATTTAGATTAAACTATTCATTTTAGGCGGGGAAAAAATTTATGTTACATATTTTATCTATTATAGTGTTTAAACAACTAATTATAGCATTTTAAAAATCAAATAGTTTTCTACATAGAAAAAATCCTAACGAAATGCGCGGGCAAACATACTAATTATACAACGCAAAAAACTCATTTCTAACATATTTGATCTGTTGCAATTTCAGTAATTAAACATTAAAATAACTTATTATAGGGAGAAAAAAATATAAGTTTATTTCTGGAAAAAAATAATTAC
The DNA here is from genome assembly GCA_027405865.1 of Salix purpurea. Taxonomy (NCBI): domain Eukaryota; kingdom Viridiplantae; phylum Streptophyta; class Magnoliopsida; order Malpighiales; family Salicaceae; genus Salix; species Salix purpurea. The sequence goes on along the minus strand of JAOWLH010000002.1, from coordinate 251,845 downwards.
AATACTTTTATTTATAATGTGTCAAATCTAATATTACTGAGGAAAACATGCAACTCATAAAAAAAAATTACTTGCGTTATCTGAAATTACAAAATATACAAACCACTTTCCAGTTCGGTTATACAAATTTTATCAATTATAATTTTACTAATTAAATATTAAATTAACAGATATAATACATATAAAAGCAATCAATTTTCTACATAGATAAAAAAGCCTCGGCGCATCGCGCGAGCATACCGCTCGTAACTCTCTCAAAGAAAACCATAGGAGAGCTTTTCACTGTTTCACTTTCTTAACAACAACAAAAAGAAAAACATAGCAGCACATTGAGTCCTCTACTTCTACCTATTAAAATATTGTATTTTAAAAAAGCCTCTACGATTGAGTTACACACCTAAGAGCATATTCTAGAAGCATCTTATAACACAAAAATAAAAGTGATATTTTATGGATATGATGACATGTGGTATCATAGCATTAAGTTTTACTCCATGCTTGGTCTCCATGACCTTTATTTACTATAAAACTTATATCTCGATTCAACACTAGTATACTAGTTAAAAAGTGAAGCATTGAGCTTATTATCACCACACAAAGACAATATAAGAGTAACATATCATATCTTTCAAGGTTTAATAAAAAAAAAGGACATAATATAGAGAATGTAATTGAACATATTTCCATTAAGACCTTAATCACTGGGTCTACAGCTAATTTTTATATGAACAATAGTATACTCTACCTCAACCAAATCTCTTTAAAGTAAAACAATAATGAAAAACCACATTAGATTAGAGAAAGTGAGCATGGCCATAATGAAAATCCTAGTAATACCCTATAAATGCCATCTTAAGATTAAAGATAGGGTAAGAAAAAGAAAAAAAATAAAGGAAAGTATTTATAAAAAAACATAAGTGTAGAGGTTCATGAGCCTAATATAAAGATTTTCTAGGCTTTGAAAGGATAACTAGTTAGTGAGAGGCAAGACTTTCCAAATAAAAACAAAATAAAAAAAATAGTTGTTTTAGGTATATTTTTTGATTAGAAAAATAGGTCATTATGGCCTATTTGAGGTGTTTTTAATTTTTTTTTTTTTTGTTTTAGAATACTCAATAAGTGATGCTGTACTCACCTTTTTATTGCTATGTTCTTTTTGTTTATTTATTTATTGAAGATCTTTTGAAGTGTTTTGATGTTTTTAATATAATAATTTAATGTTTAAGTTGTTTATATATATAGTTGTTTTAGTTTTTGTTTTACTTAAGCAATGCAAGTTGAAGCAATGATGTTCATCATTGTTAAGGAACCATCTTACCTAAAACCATACTTAAAAACTAGAAACTGTTTGTTGCATGCTAGTTTTTTTGGGACTAAACAGTCAGACACCAATAGTGCAAACACTAGCTTTCTTCAATCTGTAATCAAACAAGAGTATTCTCTCTTTTGAATGATGGTCTTAGGTTACAAAGTGATGTTTTAATGTAACATTTCATTGATGAACCTGTCTAAATTTATGGATGATGAGCCATTACAGACAGTAGCCTCTTCTGCAACCTTCTTCCAGTTTTCGGCCTTTTCCCTCGTTTTCTTACACTCTTCTCCTCCCATCAAGTTTCTGATAAGCTTCTCCACTCCTTCCCTTTCGACATTGCTATCAATCTCCATGCCAACTCCCCATTCAACGCAAGCATAGCTACAGTTTATTGGTTGATCGGCGAACAAAGGCCAGCATATCACGGGCACTCCAGCACACAGGCTTTCAATAATTGAATTCCAACCAGCATGTGTTAGAAACCCCCCAACTGATGGGTGGTTGAGAACATTTTCTTGCGGACACCAACTAGTTACGAAGCCACGATTTTTAGTTTCTGCAGCAAACTCAGCCGGTAAAATCGCCGTTTCACCGGAAACCAAATCCGGCCTTATAACCCACAAGAACGAGATCTCGCTATTAGCCAGTCCCATCGCGAACTCGACCAGCTGCTCTGCTGTCATCACTGCTATGCTTCCAAAGTTCACATAAATAACTGATTTGGGCTCCTTGGTATCTAGCCACTGAAGGCATTCACTATCTTCTTTCCACAGATTGTATCCGATAGAGCTCAAACCATCTTGTTGAATTTGATTGAGAAGCAGCTGGAGTGGGCCGACGGAATAAACACGAGGGAATATAGTGGAAAGGCCATCCAAGACATCTTGCTCCAATGCATCAAAAGTATGGAAAGCAATTGCATGAGCCTTAACAGAAGTCTCAGCAGCTTGCATTACAAAGTTGAATCCAAAGTCATTTGGATTTATCACTTGAGTATACGGATAATCTTTAAGTCGGAGCGGTTTCATACCAGGAAGACCTTCTATAATTGTGTTTTCAAGATAACCGTTTGTTAGATAACTTTCATCTGTAAAAACACAACTCGTTGGAGTTAGATCCTATCGAACAATCACTGGACAGAATCATCATCAGGCAAACATAGTTCTGTCCATATAATTTTTTTATTGATTATAATCTAATAAACTAGTAAATCTAAATCAATTCAACTAGTAAATCTAAATCAATAAAAATGCCTCGTAATCTTACAAAAAAATTCTTGAAAAGTTTTGAGCGCACAATTAGCCTGATCTTAATTTATCTAACCCAAGAATCAAAGACCAGACCAACCACATGCTTTGTGACCTCTACAACAAGATTAGTACCTTTAAGTGGAAGGAAGCCCTTCTCCAAGAGGTGATGAAGCTGTTTGAATCCCATAAATCCACATGCAGACATGGTGACAAACATCACTATTGGGAGTCCAAGTTCTTCAGCTGCTGTGACGGTGAATCGCATGAAAACATCAGAAACTATGCAAGTTATCGGAGGATTGTCAAGTTTGGCTAGGAGAACCTTAAAGGGAGCTAACATATTGTTTTCGACAGCCATGGCAAGAGGAATAGTTTCCTGGGAAGCATCTATGTGTGAAGGGGGCAGGCCATCAGGGATGGTTTCAAACCGGAAGTTGGGCAAGCCATCAAGCGCATCTGGGCCTCTTGTTTTCAAGAAACGTTGGTGATTGAATTCTGTGTTGACAAATGTTATGTGAAAGCCTTTGGAGTGTAAAAGTTTTGCCAATTTAAGCATGGTTTTTATATGGCTTTGAAATGGATACGGGATCAAAACCAGATGAGGCATATAATTAGCTTCTGGTTTGGATTCCATCTTTCACAGCTCTCTCTATGCTTGCTTCCTTTCTTCAGAAGACGGCAGAGCATGCAGTATATATCTTACCGATGATAATCTTTTAGGGTGCTTGTCTCTTTCCAAGAGTAAGAGATGATATGTTGCTCGTGTTACTTGTGTGCTGTCTAGTTCTCTATTTTTCCAATCAATTCGAGTTGATTAAGATTTAACCAAGTCAGTTGACTTTAAACAATTCAATTTCGTCCAACCAAGCTAGATTTAAAAAAGTTGCTAGCAGCCAGTCAAGCTTTTTATGATGACCTTATTTTGGATTATTTCCCCGACCAAGTCAGATTTAAAAAAGTTGCCAACAGCCCACCAATGTAGATAATGCTCTTCTAGATCTTCAATAACTCTCTCAAGTCTCAAAGAAAACCATAGTAGAGCTTTTCACTGTTTCACTTTCTTAACAACAGCAAAATGAAAAACATGGCAGCGTATTGAGTCCTCTACTTCTACCTATTAAAATATTGTATTTTAAAAAGGACTTACGATTGAGCTACACACCTAAGAGCATATTCTAGAAGCATCTTATAACACAAAAATAAAAGTGATATTTTATGGATATGATGACATGTGGTATCATAGCATTAAGTTTTACTCCATCCTTGGTCTCTATGAAACATATTTATAAAAAACATAAGTGTAGAGGTTCAGGAGCCTAATATAAAGATTTTCTAGGCTTTGAAAGGATAACTAGTTAGTGAGAGGCAAGACTTTCCAAATAAAAACAAAATAAAAAATAGTTATTTTAGGTATATTTTTTTATTAGAAAAATAGGTCATTATGGCCTATTTGAGGTGTTTTTAATTTGTTTTTGTTTTATGTTTATATTTACAAGTATATAAAATAGACTTAGAATGCTCAATAAGTGATGCTCTAGTCACCTTTTTATTGCTATGTTCTTTTTGTTTATTTATTTATTGAAGATCTTTTGAAGTGTTTTGATGTTTTTAATATAATAGTGTTAATGTTTAAGTTTTTTTTTATATATATAGTTGTTTTAGTTTTTGTTTGATTTAAGCAATGCAAGCTGAAGCAAAGATGTTCATCATTGTTAAGGAACCATCTTACCTAAAAACTAAAGCTGATAGGTAAAACCCCAGAGTATGATTTATATTATTCTCTAACACACTCTCTCAAGTGAAAGCCATTCGGGCTTAAAACTTGCACAGACCCACATTACCTTATGCTTGATTTTTATTAAATAGAATAAGGGTGATAAAATTCGAACTCGTGACCGCTGGATCAATAAGGCCCTGATACAATGTCAAGAAATCATCTCACATAATAGCTTAAGCTGATAGGTAAGGTCCAAAATATGATTTATATTATTTTCTAACAATAATGAGTTAGCTAGGTATGTTCTAGGGGTGAGAAAAAAAAATGAAAAACCAATTAAACTGAACCCCCCCCCCCAAAAAAAAATAACCGAGAAAAACCAAACCATGAAATAAAACCTATTAAACCAATTAGATTTTTTTTTAAACTTCCTGTCCGGTTTGATTTTTAGTTTTTAAGGAAAAAATTGATAGACCAAAACCGAACCGGTTAAAATTAAAAAAATGCTATAAATTTCTTTATTCTTCCGATTTAATTTTTTTTTCGTTTGCTTTCATTTTAGTTTAATGATAGAAGGGAAAACTTGGTTAGAGTAAAAAAAAACCCTAAGAAAAATGAAACTATTTTTTGGTTTTTAGTTAAAAAACAAAACTGAAACGAAACCGGTTGGTTTAAACCGGGTCCGGTTTGATTTAATTTTTTTTAATTTTCTTTTATATTTTGGTTATTTTTATTGATAAAAACCAAACCGAACCGAAAATGCTCATCCCTAGTATGTTCATAACCAAAATGAGTTTAGAAAACCAGTCTTGAATCTATATTGCACGAACATGTAATGTGTTTTAAGTTGATAATTTTGGATTTGGTACCTTATACTTGATTTTAATGTGTTGATGTTATTTGTTTTTTTTATCTAAACATATTTGTGAATGATAGTGTGACTTGTTATAATTAAGAAAACATTTTTTAGAGGTAGAAAAAGTACTAGTTTTTAAGGGCTTGATAGTGGACTAGTTCATTTTCCTAGGACATTATATTAGCTCCATGTTTTGGTTCGTATTTTGTCTAATGTTTTGCACTAAACAACCCATGCAACTTGATTAGTCAATAATCTAGGGTTAATTCACATCAATAACAAAATTTTTTCCTAGGTTTTAAATATAGGATCTTGGTTTTGAATAAATACCAATTTTAGCAAAATCATCTTTATTTTTTTATAATAAAAGTGAATGAATGCTACATTATTGATCATTTCATAATTCCCACATGTTTGTGCCTATGTTTTTATCGTATTAGGTCTGATTTGGAATCCATGTTACTTGGTTTATAATGAAAGTGTTAGAGAATAATATAAATCATATTATAGGGCCTCACTTACAAGCTTAAGCTTAGAGGTGAGATGATTCCTTAACATGGTATCAGAGCCTTGTTGACCCAGCGGTCACGAGTTCGAATCTCACCACCCCTATTCTATTTGATAAAAAATCAAGCACAAGGTGATGTGGGTCTGTGCAAGTTTCAAGCCCAAAGGGCTTTCACTTGAGGGGGTGTGTTAGAGAATAATATAAATCATATTATGGAGCCTCACTTACAAGCTTAAGCTTTTAGGTGAGATGGTTCCTTAACAGAAAGTTCTTCGTGTTCTTAATTTTTGTTGGTGTTTTATTTGTTTTGTTTAAGAATTCTCAAGTTTGTGTTTTTTTGGTGTCTAATTTGTTTTGCTTTTGATTTTGTCTCTAGTTTGCTTGCTAAATGAACAAAAACTTTAGTTTGATTATGGTCAAACCATAAGATTTTAGATCAACTTGGTCGAGTTACATGTTAGAACACTATTTGGCTTGCCATGTTTTTGTAAGAGGGATTTTCTTAGGGTATGTTTGACAAATACATGGACCTGTTTTGGTAGTTTTATTATAAGAAAAAAATGTGCTTTTGCCGAACAAAACCTATAATAATAATATATTTTCTTTTTCATTGCATATGTCCAAAACATTCTTCACTTTTGAATAATAATGTTCCCTATTTCTATTAAAGAACAAGAAACTCATCGTGCTCCCGGATCTCATGTTAATAAACACCATGAGAAAGCAACATGACATTTATCTAAAATAGTAAGTATTTTCTTTTCTTGTGTATTGATTAAGTCTTTCAAATACAATTAGTTAAGAGACATGAGAAACAAATAATAGTAATTATTGCTTTGTTCTTCAGACCAAATATATTGAATGTGGATTTTAGGCTAATCTTTATCTTTTTGCTATGATGGTTTCAAACCGGAAGTTGGGCAAGCCATCCAGGGCATCAGGACCTCTTGATTTCAAGAAACGTTTGTGATTGAATTCTGTGTTTACAAATGTTATGTGAAAGCCTTTCGAGTGAAAAAGCTTTGCCAATTTAAGCATGGTCTTTATATGGCTCTGTAGTGGACATGGGATTAAAACGATATGAGGCATAGAATGATCAGCTTCTGGCTTGGATCCCATCTTTCACCGCACTCACTCTCCCTCTGCCTGCTTCCTTCACTCTCTCTCTGCTTCCTTGTTCATGCGTACAAGAAACATCTCCTATCTCTCTCTTACCCAGTGAAACTTTTTTTTACTAGAAAATTAACAGGTATATACTTATATTTTACTTTTTATTATTTTTATCGAATATAATAGAAAGGATAAGATAAGATTTAAACTCACTATCATTTGATTAATAAAATATGATACAAAATAAAAAATTATCTTAATTTTAAATTTAAAATTATTAAATAACATTATCAAAACATAATTAATTTAATTCTCTAATAATTAATTTTTTTTCTATTATAATATTCTTGAAAATATTATTTGCTTATATTAATTTAGTTTTTATCATGTTTTTAAGGTGGAGCCCAAAGAAAGGATTTTGAAAATCAAAATCTTTATAGGTCCATTAATGTGGATTATATGCTGGGTTTTACTCAATGCAATCAATCAAACAAAACAATTCCGGACTCAACATACAATGGTCTATACTCTCAAATAATTTTGTTTGAGATGTATAACGTGTAAAATATCCATTTTAATTAGAAAAACTAGACTTTAAATAGAATTGAATGAAACAATAAAGGTCAACTCTCAAACAAATTAAATGATAAAAGAAAAAACTAAAAACAAACAATTTTAAAAATATATTAAAAAAATCCCAGTTAACCGACTAAAGCTCAAAACTTAATAACCTAATGTCAAATATCAAGCTAAGAAATATATTCCCGTAAGTATGCTGAGCTAAGTTCACTGGGTGGCCTTATTCTCAGCCACTGCTTCCATGTCAAGTCTCAATGTCATGCTTGAAGTTAGTGTGCAAGTTGCAGTAACAGAAAGATCTCCAGGGTAGAGCTTTTCACTGTTTCACTTTCCTAACATCAACAAAAAGAAAAACATAGCAGCGCATTGGTGCTTGTCTCTTTCTAAGAAAAACATATCACGGGAGATTGGATCGTGAAGTTTGTTTAAAAAACTTACTATGTCTTGGATTCGATGATGTTGTCATGAGCTCATCTTCAGATCGGAAGTTTCGCAAGTTAAACATTATTATGGTTGATCTAATATATTGACATGCCAATATTTTTTTTTAAAGAAATTTCATCTAATAGTATTTTTATTTTAAAAATTATTCATCTATTATATATTGAACTTTTAATTTTATAGTATTTTTATATTTTTCTTGGGGTTATAAAAAATAATCTAACCCGCAAGTTAGCACGAATAAAAAAAACTAAGAAAAGCTAAACCTGCACGATGAAGTAATATTAAAATATCATAGCCATATATATCAGTATTAAATTAAAGGAAAAGTTTAAGTAATTATTGGTGCTTTAATTAATATTTAAATGATGCCGTCTACTTTTTCTTTTTTACATGCATAGTATATGTCTTTTAAGGAAAAGCTAATAACTTTTGATTCGCATTTTGACCGTCTGATTCTAAATTCCAATTAAAAAATGAAATTGTTTCAAGAAGTCCACCTCATTTTGTCCCTCACCTTTAATAATAATAATAACAAGAATAATTATTTTCACAAATACTGGGAAACCAGTTGAAGCTATTTTCAGGAAATTCCAGATTATGTTTTACACAATATTGTACTTCCATGAAAATAATCACCTTGCCTACAGTGTTGCTTGCTAAATGGAGCTGATTATTTTCAGCGTGCTTGGTTTGGCTGGTTTCGCATGGGGCATGCAGTGTTCTCTCTCTGCGGCTGCAAGTAAGGCAGCGTCTGCATGGATGATTGGGTTCCCTTGGGCTGCTTTCTTGTGTTTCTCGCTCAGGTTAAAGCAGATCCAATGTTTGGGGATTGTCGGCTGATGATAAGCTTGTCTAGGCTTGGCTTTTAGCTTTGTCTTGTTTTCTTTTCTTTTGTTTCGCTTTGTGGCTTGTATCTTTTGTGTTTTCTCGGGAGCATGTTCCCGTTTAATTTTGGTTTTAGGGTCCAGTTTCCCTCTTCTTTTTTTTGGTCTGCTGCTTTTGTAGCTCGTTACTTTTGATCTTAATATATTCTTACATTTGATCGAAAAAAAAAAAATAATAACAAGAATAATAATTGTCGCACCCCATCGTGAGAGCGCGGCGTCGCGGCGACCCTCCCCGTGAACGGGGGAACTCAAATGTGTCGGGGGTCTTGTCTTTATTTCGTGAAAAAAAGGGAGTCGCCACCTAGTATTATGGTTATTAGGAAACCTAAACTGGTATTTTAGAGATTCTAGGGTAAGAGACTGGTTGCGTAAAGGGAAGGTTTTAACACCCCTAGTACGCCCTACCTAAGGTAAGCTGCTTGGTGTTTTTGTTTGCTTATGATTTGTTACGATTTTGATCTTTCAAAGAATATTTTGGTTAAATGATGAATGTATTACCCCGCCAAATATTTTGGATGTTAACCCCCTTTGGATTTATTTATCCAAACACCGAACAGTGAATAATAACATACTATCCCCGCCGAATATTTTGGATATTGACCCCTTAGGATTTAATTATTCAAACACCGAACAGTGAATAATAGCATACTATCTCCGCCAAATATTTTGGATATTGACCCCTTAGGATTTATTTATCCTAAACACTGATAGTGAATAATAAATTCCCAAAAATAAGATTTCAATATTTTTGAAATATTGGCCAATACCCTTTGGATTTTACAAACATGTTGTAAAATCTCAAAATGCAAGAAATGATTTTTTTTCTTTGCGAAATACATGTATTTTTATATTTTTCTCTTTTTTTCGGTGTTATATTTTTGAGATGTATAACGTGTAAAATATCCATTTTAATTAGAGAATTAAACTTTAAATAGAATTGAATGAAACAATTAAGGTCAACTCTCAAACAAATTAAATGATAAAAGAAAAAACTAAAAACAAACAATTTTAAAAATATATTAAAAAAATCCTAGTTAACCGACTAAAGCTCAAAACTTAATAACCTAATGTCAAATATCAAGCTAAGCAAGTATATTCCCGTAAGCATGCAGAGCTAAGTTCACTGGGTGGCCTTATTCTCAGCCACTGCTTCCATGTCAAGTCTCAATGTCATGCTTGAAGTTAGTGTGTAAGTTGCAGTAACAGAGAGATCTCCAGGGTAGAGCTTTTCACTGTTTCACTTTCCTAACATCAACAAAAAGAAAAACATAGCAGCACATGGGTGCTTGTCTCTTTCTAAGAAAAACATATCACGGGAGATTGGATCTTGTACCAGTTCAATTATTTTGTCTTTGAATTTGTTTAAAAAATGAATACGTCAAGTATTTTCATTTTCAGTCGGTTCGAGTTGATAGAGACATAACCAAATCAATTGAATTTAAATTTTGTCCGACCAAGTCAGATTTTAAAAAGTTGCCAACAGCCAATCAAGCTTTTTATTAATTACCATATTTTGGATTATTTGTCCGAACAAGTAAGATTAAAAAAAAGTTGCTTTTCTAGATCTTCAACAACTCTCTCGCCAACTGAGAGTCATCAATGATAACCATAGTTGGGCTTTTCACTGTTTCACTTTCTTAACAGCAACAAAAGATAAAACATGAGAATGGGCTGCTTCCACCACGGAGAACATTCCTTGACAGGCTATAGTTATACGAGTGGTTACCGCTATCAATCAATCAATCAATCTTCTTCTGGATCTTACTTCGTGTTTCTCATTAAAAAAACTAGAAACGAGATGGAATCATTAGCTACACAAGTTTTAGACAATTGACATTTTAACTCTTAAGTTTTTAGTTTGTTTATTTGTTATTCAATCAAGTGATGTTGTCGTTTGTTCTTTTATTTTTGTTTTGATCTAGTTAAGATTAATATCTTGATTTTTTGAAGTTTGTTGCTGAGTTAGTGGCAGCACATTGTCCACTACGGTTAGTGGCAGATTACTAAGAACATTTGTTATGTTTTTCATGTATTTAAAGACATACAATCAATAAAATAAGCATTGAGATATTTTATCGAACACCTGGTATGTAGTCTATGTTTTGCAATCCCCAACACTATTGTTCTTGTTTTCTTCATCCCTTCACTAGCACAAAACACAACAGTGGTATCAAAGCTTTCTTAGATCTTATAGAACTAAAATACTATTTTCAAATCTCAGGAAAATGACATCCAACTATCTACTTTTAAACTCCCATTATCTTACTGGTGAAAACTACCATATTTGGTGAGTGAAGATGCAAGCTTTTCTTGAAACTTATGATCTTTGGAAAATTGTTTCCAAAGACAAACTAGTAGCTCCCTTACCAACAAATTCCATTGTGGCTCAAATCAAGTTCAACAATGAGAAAAAGGCAAAGAAATCTAATGCAAAGTCAATCATCCAAAATTCTATGGCAGATAGCATTTTCTACATAACTATGGCATGCAATTCTACTAAGGAGGCTTCAAACAAATTGAAAGAAGAATACTCAGGCAATGATAGAACAAGACAAATGCAAGTGCTGAATTTGAAGAGAGATTTTGCAGCACTAAACATGCAAGAAGACGAAACAATATTCAAGTATTCTGATCGAATTTCTCTAATTATCAACAACATCAAATTACTTGGAGAAGACTTTCTTAATAGCAGGATTGCGGAGAAGGTTATTGTGACTCTTCCTGAGAGATTTGAATCCAAAATCTTTTCACTGGAAGAATCAAAAGACCTCAGCAAAATCTCATTAGGTGAACCAATAAGTTCTTTCAAGCACAAGAGCAACGAAGAATAATCAGGCAGGACAAACTGACTGAAAGAGCCTTTTACGTGCAAAAACAACAAGCTGGAAAAGGGAAGAAGCAATTTAATAAAAAAAGTAAAGGCAAAAATGGAGGCAACACCAATGAAAATTCAAGACAGAAGAACTTCTCTCCTTGCATTCACTGCAAAATAAACACACATTCAGAGAAATATTGCTGGTGGAAGCCAGATGCAATTTGTGAGAATTGCAAGCAATTAGAACACATCACAAAGGTCTGTAAGTTTAAAAATTCAGACCCAAAATCTTAACAAGCTCACCTAGCAGGTGAAGTTGATACACATGAGGAACAATTCTTTGCTATCACTTGTTTATCAACAAATGATTCGGTTGATGCTTAGCTCATTGACAGTGGATGCACACATCATTTGTGCAATGATGCCGAAATGTTTAAAAGCCTTGATGAATGTTACAAATCCAGAGTAAAGGTTAGCAATGAAGAACTTCTGGAGGTCAAAGGCAAATGATCAGTCAATGTTCAAACAAGTTTAGGTATCAAAATCATTCATAATGTGTTGTTTATACTTGAAATCAGTAAAAACTTACTATGTCTTGGATTCGATGTTGTTGGATGATAGAGTTTTTAAGAGATTGAGAAAAAAATCTAGATTCAACTTTTTGATTCAAATGAATTCAATAACCTTGTTTAATTTAATAATTATGAATAAAAAAAAGCTAATGACAATAAAAAACAAAAAAAAAAAATTAATAACTAATCAAGAAAAATAAATGTTAATGAAAGAAACACAAAGTTAAATTACTATCAAAGAAAATATTGAATAAAAACATGTTTTTTTTTTTAATCAAAGTTAAATCAAACTAATCTTTGAAATTAGTAGCATGAGTTATAAGACCTAGATTACCTATAAATAAAAAAAATGAAAAAAAATCACAAAGCAAAACTCATGATAATCCAATATTAAGAGAAAAAAACAAATTAAAATCACAATAATGAGAAATAAAATATGGTATAAAAACTAAATGAAAGAAAATGATGAGGGATTCAATTAAAAAATAAAAATGAAAAAAATATAAACACACCTAAATAATCTAGAAATGAAACATACAGTAATCTATTTCTAGAAATACAGTGAAACATCAACATGTTATTTTTTTTTTTTTTGTAATATCTGTGTGGATTAAGGTTGTTTAGACCATTTTGTTTTCTGGGCTGAGTTTCAATGGCATGATGTTATGATGGGTTTCTTCTGGGCTTTCTTTCATAAACCTTTAGCTTGAGCTTTCTTGTTCTTTGGATTTGTCTTCTATTCCTTATATGGGCTGGGCTTGTACATAGGTTACTTAGTTTTTTTTTTTTTTTTAAATCCAACGATTTATTTATTTATTTTATCTTTCATATTGAATTCAACATGAGAACTTAATCTACATTTAAAAATATTTTGATAATAATTTTATATATTTTAACATACAAAATAATTATCCATAAGACATTACCTTCACCAACATGTTCGATCTCAAAAAGAATTTTCCTGTCATTTACAGCCATCGATTCTTGCTTTTCTATTTCCAAATTTTGGATCTTCCTTGAGTTATTTTTAATTAACGCCATGTTCCGCTAGGTCATTGTGCGATCACTATCACTGAACACGGGGATTGTTTCGTAAAAAATGATTTTTTTTTATTGTTTTTAAATCATTTGATTAATCAAATAATTTTTTTCAAATGGATTGAGAATTTTTTTAAAACTAATCCCCGCTTTAGTTAAGCTTTAAATCACAATGGAATATAATAATGAATGAATGTTTTTGCTTTTTTAAAAAACAATTGAGATTTCCTCTACCCATGAACAATGTTACTACTAAGAAATAATTAATAAAAAAAGGAAAAGTTAGCGGCCATATTTAGGCAATGCATATCGTGGCTCATAGAGGTAAAGCTTTCCAGGTGTTTTTAGTCCTTCCTCTTTTATATGCTATTTCTTTTATTTGAATTGGTTCAATAATTTTTTTTTTTTTTTGATGTAATCGTTCTTCTTGTTTTTTTTTTCATTGTAGATTTGTTCCTCATTATTTTGATCAAACAATTTTATCCTCTTTTATTATATTCACATATCAAATTTTATCTTCATTCTTTTAATTTCTATTTTATTAACCTTGAAAAGATTTTATAAATATTTTTCTTTTTAATTTCATCCTTTCATCTTAAATTCAGCTTCTTGGTTGACTCCGAGTCTAGAAGTTAGAAGGTTATGAATTTGAAAGATTAAGTCACATTAAAGAGAGTCCCTAGAGTTCATATGATTTTTTTTAATAAAAAAATCATGTTTTTTTTTCTCTTAGTTTTATTATTTGACATTTTATTTGTATAGGATTTTTCATTCCTTTTAGAAATAAATAAGGTTATCTCAAGTCTTTTAATATTTTTTCTTTGTTAAATTTCATTTTTTCTAAAAGAGTTTTTCTTAGAATTAAACTAAATGAATTTATCATCTAGGATATAACCATCTCTATTCATTTTAACATTTTTTAAGCTTAGAGTTTATTTTTTAACCCACAACGTAGTTTGAGGTAAAAAATCTTTTTTTTCCTCTTGTTTTGAGTTCATGTTTTTTTTCTTCCCGGTTTTATAATTTAATATTTGATTTATTTTAAGATTTTTGTCTATTTTTTTTGTTTCTAATATGAATTTTCAATAATCTTAAAAATAACGTGGGTTTTCTCGGGTCTTTCTATCTTCATAGTACACGACTTCGTTCTAAATTTGGTCAAGTATTTTTTTTATTAAATATTTTTTTTTTCATTTTATGGGTTCAATATTTGGTTGGTTTCAATTGGGGTTTCTAATTAAATATTTTATTCATTTTATGGGTTCAATTTGAATTGGGGTTTCTAATTTGTTTTGACTTGGATTCCATGTTGTTGTCATGAGCTCATGTTCAGATCGGAAGTTCAATATTATGATTGACATGCCACTATTTCATTTTAAAAATTTTATAGTATTTTTATATTTTTCTTGGGGTTATAAAAAAATAATCTAACCCGAAAGTTAGCACGAATAAAAAAATCTAAGTAAAAGCTAAACCTGCACGATGAGGTAATATTAAAATATCATAGCCATATCTATCAGTATTAAATTAAAGGAAAAGTTTAAGTAATTATTGGTGCTTTAATTAATGTTTAAATGATGCCGTATACTTTTTCTTTTTACATGCATAGTATATGTCTTTTATGGAAAAGCTAATAACTTTAATCATGAAAACAGAAAAAATAGCAAATGAAAGCAAAGATAAAAATAAAAACATATTAATATCTTATGTAAGGGTAATTCGTTCCTAGTGCTTGGTGTTTGGGAAGGCAATATGACCGGTGTTTGAAACCTGCAAGAGATTCTCTTTCATAAATTTAGGGATTCCTCGATGCTTAATTAGTAAATATTGTTTTAAGAAAAACGACCATAATGTAATAGAGTGAATATAAAAATAAATATATAGTAGAAAATGAAGATTGAGAACTTGTTTTTAAAGAATTTATAGTATTGCCCTCATGACACACCATGTTGATCATGCAAACCCATGACCATGAAGATAGGTCATGGGGTTTGATCATGGGATCAATTGATTGATCATAGGGATCAATTAATTGATCATGGCTAATTATCTCCTTGATGGAAGGAGAAAATTGGAAAATAAATTACTGAGTGGGGTTCCTGATCTACCTATAAATAATAGCTTGTGTACTCCGTCTACGGCTACTGGTAGACATAGATCAGAAAGCTCATCTCGTAAAATATTTTATTATTTTGTATTGTTGTTGCTGCTTTGGGAAAAACTTTGTTACTGCTGCTATTGAGATTATTCTTTCGGTACTTGAGCAACAATAGCTAAAGGTATTTATAATTTAAATTTCCGCTGCTATATGAATTTATCATTCGATTATTTAAAGTATGTCTAACATGTGGTATCAGAGCCTTCCTTTATGCTATTTTGCTCAGTATATTCGTTAGTGATTCTCGTATAATGAATCATTTATTTTAATTTTTGTTTTATGAAGTAGCGTTGTTATTTTACGTAAACTATTGTAAATGACAACGTGTGTAACTAAATTATACTTTATGATCTACTGTTAATGACAACATGTGTAACTGAAGTAAATTGAAAATTAAAATTAAAACTTAGGAAAGGAGAGGCCACTGGCCTCTCCGCGTCCAATTATCGGCGACTCAATGGGAGCAGCAACGACCCTTCAAAGGGCCGTCTGCCACACAAGGAGAGGCCAGTGGCCTCTCCCAGATGGAGGAAGAGGTCATTGACCTCTCCCCGTGTTGTCACCAGCGACCCATATGGGTCGTCAGTGAAAAACGGCGACGAAGACCCTTCACGGGTCGTCTGCCGCATGGGAGTGGCCTCTCTCCAGTCGATAGAAGGAGAGGTCAGTGGCCTCTCCCTCGCCGGTGAAAGTACCAGCGACCTTCGAGTCGCTGGGTACATAAAGAAAAACAACGACCCATTGGGTCGCCGTGAATGGAATGGGCAGCGACTTCTGTGGCCATTGTATAAAGATTGAATCAGCCGCCGGTTGGTGGGCCAGTTGTCGGCACATGAGGGAGACGGTGAAGGTTTGGGGTAAACGGGTTGTCGGGTTAAAAATCCGGGTAGGGTTCTACAAACCCATAAGGAACCGGGTTAAAAACGGGGTCATTAAGAGGGTGGACCAATTTGGTCCAACCCTACCAATAGCCGACCCAATGGTTGACCCGACCGTACAACAAAAAAAAAAAAGAAAAATAAAGGGATCGTGGGTGCAGGGAATTGAACCCAGGTCTCCCCAGTCCACTTCACAACTCTTCCACTAAGCTATGCTTCTTTTATGGTCAATTAATGCAGTTTTTAATTGACTTTAAATTACACTATATAGTATATTATCCTGTGTATTTATTTTATGCTTACATGATAAAGTATTTATTCCTTTTAATTTATGCTTTAAAGTACATTATGCTTTATGGTTATGTAATGTAGTTTTTATTCTTATTGTTTTATGTTATGAGGTATTGAATTAATACAGTACATTAACTTAGGAGTAAATCTTGTAATTTATATTATTTAAATATAAATTAATTAATGCCTAGACATAAGAATAATCAATCAAACCATAAGTGTTAGTGAATTTTATGGTACTATCCATTTTTCAATGTCTAGGAAAGTTCTGTCTAGGAAAGTCTTGGTATTTAAGCGTGTCAATTGAGACCCACCTCACTTTCCTAGGAACTTACTTGATTGTAATCTGGAAAAATACTGTTTAATTCATATTGGTTTGTTTGATTACTAAAGTACCTTATCTAGGCATCGATATAATTATTAGATGTTAATGAAGTAGTAATTATCATAATAATTTTAGAAATGCCACAGCGTTTGATTTTATAAATGATAGTTACATCAAGAAAATATATGTGAACTTCATAAGAAAAATTAACATCAGATTGTAATTAATTCATAAATTTAATTGCATAAATTTAATTGCTAATCCCCATAGGGATGTTTTTATTTTTATGACTTAATTAGAATAAGATAGTAAATTTAATATTTAAGAAATAAAATTTATCTTAGGCCCACAGGTACAAAAATTTTTATTTTTTAAGTTTAAATTTATTAGACTTATTAATAAGTAATAAATTTAATGCGTGATGCAACCTTTGCCTATAGGTAGGTTGAAATTTATTATTAAATTAACATTGGTTAATTTAAATAAAGTTATTTCATAGCAATACAGTAATTTTAGTTTCCTTGATAATTGCAGGTATTCCTTCCGCTTTGATTGAAATAGTTCCAATGCTAAATGGTAATAATTTTTCTGAATGGAAAGAAAATTTGCTTTTTACATTTGGGTGCATGGAACTTGACTTGTCGCTCCGTGAGGATGAACCACCCGCCCTAACGGAATCCAGTACGACACTAGAGATTGCTAAACATGAACGGTGGGAGTGATCTAATCGCTTAAGTCTCATGTTTATGAAATCTCACGTCATTAAGGGCATTCAGGGTTCAATCCTAGAATGCACCAAGGCTAAGGATTTTATCAAAGCTGTTGAGGAACAATTTGTCAGTTCTGATAAAGTCTTAGCCAGCACTCTATTGAAAAGGCTATCAAACAAAACCTTTGACAGTTCTAGAAGTGTTCGAGAGCACATCATGGAAATGAGGGACATGTCTGCTCAACTAAAGTCCCTAGAGGTTAATGTTTCTAAGAAAGAAAATATCATATCTCTAGTTTGTCATGAATCTTTTTTTGTTGAGGCTCCTAGTAATACATGGTGGATTGATTCTGGTTCTACAATCCATATTATTAATACAATGCAGGGTTTTCTTAACATAAGGAAACCAGCAAGCCATGAACAATAAGTATATTCTGGAAATAAATTGTTTTCTCAAGTTGAGGCGGTTGGGACATTTAGGTTGATTTTGAAATCCGGATATGTTTTGGATTTGGATAATGTATTTTTTATTCTGTATTTTTCAACAAACTTAATTTCTGTTTCAAAATTGGATATTTTTGGTTATGGTTTTTGGTTTATCAACTCAACCTTTAGTATTTTTAAAGGTGAAAACCTTGTTGGTGGTGGAATAAAAATCGATGGTTTATTCAAAATGGATTTAGATCCCAACTTTGAGAGCAATTATTTATCATTACATACAAACATTGGCATAAAGAGGAGTCTTATGAATGATAACTCTATTTGGTTATGGCACAGGAGATTGAGACATATCTCCATAGAGAGAATCAAAAGGTTAGTAAATGATGGAGTTTTAAAAACTCTTGATTTTACTAATTTTGGTACTTGTGTGGATTACATAAAGGGAAAGCAACCTAACAAGACTACTAAAGGTGCTAAAAGGAGTTCTGCCATTCTTGAGATCATACATACTAATATCTGTGGACCTTTTCCTACTCCCTGCTTAAATGGTCAAAGATATTTTATATCTTTTATTGATGACCATACAAGGTTCATGTTTCTTTATCTTCTAAATGATAAGGCTGAGGCATTAAATGCTTTCAAGACCTATAAGGTAGAAGTAGAGAAACAAAACGATAGGAAAATCAAGATCGTAAGATCTGATAGAAGCGGAGAGTACTATGGTAGGTACACAGAAAGGGGACAAATGACAGGTCCATTTGCAAAATTCCTTGAAGAGGAAGGCATTGTTACTCAATACACAATGCCTGGCACACCACAATAAAATGGTGTGGCAGAAAGAAGGAATCGTACATTAATGGATATGGTAAGGAGCATGATTAGTAATTCTAAGTTGCCTTTATCTTTATGGAGTGAAGCCTCTAAAATTGTTGTGTATTTATTAAAACGGGTCTCATCTAAGGTTGTTCCTAAGACACCTTTTGAATTGTGGAATGGATGAAAACCAAGTTTAAATCACTTACACATATGGGGTTGTCCCGCTGAAGTGAGGATTTATACTCCAAACATGAAGAAATTAGACCCAAGGACAACCAACGGTTATTTTATTGGCTATGCAGTAAACTCCAAAGGATTTAGGTTTTACTGTCCTTCGAATAGTACTAGAATTGTTGAGTCTATAAATGCAAAATTTTTAAAGGATTCTGAACTTAGTGGAAGTGTTTATCCTCAAATGATTGAATTTGAGGAAACACAAGAGTTGACCAAAACTCCTTTACCTCAAGGACGTTTGATTGTGCTCAAGGAAATTCAAAATGATTACCTTGAACCACAATCAATTACGGAATAATCAGCTTATGAGGAACAAGTTCAGATTGAACCTACTCAGACTCTGCCAAATACAGAGCAAGTAGAATTAAGAAGATCCTCTAGAATAATTAGACCTGCAATCTCTAGTGATTATATTGTATATCTCCAAGAGTTCAATTTTGATGTTGGGCCTAAAGATGATCCAAAAACGTTTTCACAAGCCATGAGTGGAGAACACTCCACATTATGGATTAATGCCATGAAAGAAGAGATGGAATCTATGGCTAAAAATCAAGTCTGGGATCTCGTTGACTTACCAAAGGGAGTTGTAGCCATAGGCTGCAAATGGGTTTATAAAACCAAAACAGATGCTTCCGGTTATGTTGAACGATATAAAGCTAGACTTGTGGCCAAGGGTTTCACTCAAAAGGAAGTCATTGATTATCATGAAACCTTCTCTCCAGTATCTAAGAAAGATTCATTTAGGATAATCATGACATTAGTAGCTCATTTTGATCTAGAGCTACATCAAATGAATGTGAAAACAACCTTTCTAAACGGGGATCTTCAAGAGGAGGTTTACATGAAACAACCTGAAGGTTTTGATGATAACAATCAGAAAGCTTGCAAACTAAGGAAATCTATTTACGGACTAAAACAAGCCTCCCGTCAATGTATATCAAATTTCACAAGGTCATTACCTCATATGGTTTTATTGAGAACCTTGTTGATCAATGTATATACCTTAAGGTCAGTGGGAGTAAAGTTATTTTTCTAGTCCTGTATGTATACAAAGTCCTGTATGCACCAGACCTGACATAGCAATGGCAATTGGAATGTTGGGTCGATATCAAAGCAACCCAGGATTGGAACATTGGAAAGCTGCAAAGAAAGTTATGCAATATTTGCAAGGAACCAAACATTACAGCTTGACATACAGACACACTGACCATTTAGAGGTTGTTGGATATTCAGATTCTGACTTTGCGGGATGTGTAGATAGCAGAAAGTCTACTTCAGGATATATCTTTCTTCTTGCTGGAGGGGCTATATTCTGGAGAAGCAGCAAGCAGACTATAGTTGCTACATCTACAATGGAGGCAGAATTTATTGCATGTTATGAAGCTACTACACAAGCACTTTGGTTGAAAAATTTTGTTGGTGGTCTTAAAATTGTCGATTCTATAGAGAGACCAATCAAGATCTTCTGCGATAATCGTGCTGCCATATTCTGCTCAAAGAATAATAAAAGTGGAAGCAGAAGTAAACATATTGACATTAAGTACCTTCGTGTGAGAGATAATATTAAAAGGCACGAAGTGTTTATTGAGCATATAAGTACTGAATTGATGATTGCGGATCCCATGACTAAAGGTTTACCGGTAAAGTTATTTAAAAGTCATGTGGAGCATATGGGATTGATTGATTCATTTTGTACTTAGTCTTAATTTTGTATATATACATCAAATTATTGTAATAAAGTTTGTGTACATTTATTACTTTATCCATGAGGATAAAAATAAAGTTTGGACCCGAATAACTTATAGTAAGTTTATTCATAAAGTTTTGAATGCCATATATAATACTTATTTAAGGGATATTTTATATGTAATACATGGAAGGGACGACTTATTAAATAATGGTCCTACCGCCATGATTCATGTATAATATTCCTTATGTGAGTGGGAGGATTCCATGATCATGTTAAAAGAACAGAACATAATAAGGAGTTTATGTGTCATAAGGGCCAAGTGGGAGAATGTTGGATATTACCTTATGTGCCCCTCATGACACACCATGTTCTTGATCATGCAAACCCATGACCATGAAGATAGGTCATGGGGTTTGATCATGGGATCAATTGATTGATCATGGGGATCAATTAATTGATCATGGCTAATTATCTCCTTGATGGAAGGAGAAAATTGGAAAATAAATAAGTGAGTGGGGTCCCTGATCTACCTATAAATAATAGCTTGTGTACTCTATCTACGGCTACTGGTAGGCATAGATCAGAAGGCTCCTCTCGTAAAATATTTTATTATTTTGTATTGTTGTTGCTGCTTGGGAAAAGCTTTGTTGTTGCTGCTTTGGAAAAAGCTCCATTGGGATTATTCTTTCGGTACTTGAGCAACAATGGCTAAAGGTATTTGTAATCTAAATTTCCGCTGCTATATGAATTTAACATTTGATTATTTAAAGTATGTTTAACATTTTTATATCTAGTGAATCTTTTTTTTTTCAAAGGGCTAAAATATTATTTTACATGAAGATGAATAATATATATTTTCTATATACCATTTTACCTCCCGAACCAAAAAATTTGACCCCTGTGTCCAAGGTTATTTTAGACCTTTTCAAGAGATATGAATGATATTTCTGAATTCTTTGCACAATAAAACTACTATATAAATCTGTAAAATATAAAATTTGAAGAGAATAATGTTTCTTAATATGACACTTTACAATATAAAATTTGATTTCGTTTTCAACAAGTAAACAAAAATGTCCTTAAGGGGCATGACATGGTGGCAAAAGACTTAAATCTGAACAACAGGTCTTGAGTTCAAGTTAGGACGTGCATCTGTTGCAAAAGTCTGGGACAACTGGAGTTTTACTCTTTCATTTGGGACCACAAAGTGCGTTTTTCGAGGGGTGAGATTTCCTCGAATAAAAAAAAAATAAACAAAAACTATTTGATTAATCAAATAATTTTTTTCAAATGGATTGAGATTTTTTTTAAAACTACATGAACTGTCTTTTCATGTAGTTGGTGGCCAGTTTTCCCAATCCATAATATCTTGCGAGTGGAAATTTATTTTATTTGGTGCTGTCTGATAAACTTAACACGTGAAAAGCATGGCCGTAACCTTCTTTCTTTCACATGCATGTGGGAGGAAGTGTTCATGATAGAATTTTTTTACGATGACACTCAGCAATATGATTGCTAAGCGCTTGGAAGAAGGTTGTTTTTCATGCTTTACAGAGTCTCCTACTTGATTAGATATGTGAAATGGGGGCTCTGTTGCCTTAAAAAATCTTATCAACAATCCATGGTAGTTTTGAAAATAAAGAACGCCAGAAGGGGCCCTGCAAATGGAGCCTTTATTATGATATTTAAATTTCAAGACAACAAATAATTAAAGAAGGGCCAGCCAGGTTGTTTTCTTCTGTTCAAACACGAACAGAATTTGATCTAATTGTTCGACGAGATTATTTCATGGATGAACTTGTCCAAATTAATGGAGGATGTGCCCTTCGGTCCTGCAGCTTCTTCAGCCAACCTTTTCCAGTCCATAGCCTTTTCCCTCATTTTCTCACCCTCACCCCCTTCCATCAGCTCCTTCACAAGCATCTCCACTTCTTCCCTCTTAACGTTACTGTCAATCTCCATACCAACTCCCCATTCGTTGCAGCTATACCTGCAGTTCATTGCTTGATCAGCAAAGAAGGGCCAGCACACCATGGGAACACCAGCACACAAGCTCTCAATGGTCGAACCCCAGCCACTATGAGTTAGAAACCCCCCAACTGCTGGATGGTTAAGAACTTCCTCTTGTGGGCACCAGCTTGTAATGAAACTACGGTTTTCAGTTTCTGCAAACTCAGCTGGTAAAACTGCTGACTCACCAGTGACCAAATCTGGCCTTATAATCCACAGGAATGAGATCTTACTATTAGCTAGTCCCATTGCAAACTCCACTAGTTGATCAGCCGTCATCACTGTTACGCTTCCAAAATTCACATACACTACTGATTTGGGCTCCTTTGTATCCAGCCATTGAAGACACGCACGGTCTTCTATCCATAGATTGTAACCAATAGACTTCAAACCATTTTCTTCGATTTGATTTAGGAGTAACTGGAGTGGACCAATAGAGTAAACTCGAGGGAAAATAGTGGAGAGGCCATCTAAAACTTCTGGTTCCAAGGCATCAAAAGTATGCAAAGCAATTGCACGAGCTTTAACAGAAGTTTCAGCAGCTCCCATGACAAAGTTAAACACAACGTCATTTGGATCTGTTGTCTGAATAAATGGAAAATCTTTAAGACGAACGTCTTTCATACCAGGAGCGCAGTCTACTTTTGTCTCAAGATAGCCATTGCTTAGATCGCTCAAATCTGCAAAACACAATGCTATTAGACCAAGCTCAACATGAAATTTCATTCCTTAGAAAATAATAAAGATGTAAAATAGTAATAAACCACTTTGCTTAAAAGTTCATCAACTAACCAGATATATATGTGAATTACCTTTGATTGGGGTAAAACCTTTCTCTCTGAGAGCATAGAGCTGTTTAAATCCCATATACCCACATGCATTCATAGTGGCATACATCACAACTGGTAGACCAATTTCTTCCCCAGCTGTGATGGCTATTGGAGCCAAAGGATCTGCAACAATGCAAGTAATCGGAGGATTCTTCTCTGATACCGTGTTTTTGAGTTTTAAAAGGAGATCTTTGAAGGGTGCCAAGAAGTTTTTGTTCATGGCATCACAGAGAGAAGGTATGGACTGGGTGGCATCAAGATCTGAAGGAGGGAGACCATCAGGAATGGCTTCAAAATGGAAGCCAGGCAAATCATCAACGGCATGAAGTCCTCCTGACCTAAGCAAACGTTTGTGATTGAATTCTGTGTTGACAAATGTGATGTGAAGACCTTTGTAGTGAAGAAGCTTTGCAAATTTAAGCATGGTCTTTATATGACCTTGGAGTGGACATGGGATCACAACAACATGAGGCTTGGAAATAGATCCCATCTCCCTCTCCTTCTCTCTTAATTACCAGCCTGCTAGCTTCTGTAATATGCTCATTCTCAGAGTCTTTTCCTGTCTTATATAGCCTCCAAAATGCAAGGATCGTTCTAATTGCGTAACATTGCAATATCGAATTAGGACCTTTTTCTAGTCGATCGTATGAATGCTCGATACGCTCATTTGACCCAACTATTTTTTTCATTGGAAATTATTATTAAAATATTTATACAGTTGTAGCCTTCAAGATAAGCTTGACAGTCGGTTTTCAAATCTATTATATGAAAATTTACCAATGGTTTTAATATAAAAGAGCATAAATATTTTCTTAATTACAATTAGCATAATATTATTAGAAAATAATATAAATCATATTCTGGAGTCTTACTAGACAGATTATGTTTTTAGGTGAGATATTCATTAACATGGTATCAGAGTCTTGTTGACCCAACGGTCATGAGTTCAAATCTCACTATCCTCATTCTATTTGATAAAAATGAATCACAACGTGCAGTAGGCTGTGTGCAAGTTTCAAACCCAAAGGCCTTTCACTTTAGGTGAGTTAGAAAATAATATAAATCATATTTTAGAACCTTATTTAACAGCAAAAGCTTTAAAATAAGATGATTACTTAACAAATATAATATGTATTCTGTAAGGTCCACGCGTCTATATACCTAATTAGAAGAAACGTGTACGGGGACTAGATAAACTATTTGCATACGTGCAGGAAGTGATCAAATGTTATATTCAAATTTAAGTGAAATGTTGTAAGGTCAAATGTTAGATAAACTATTCTGTAAGGTCAATGCTATGGAATTGATATGTTGCAAAAAGCAATATAAAAGGTAGCCGGGAAACAAACAGTTTTATTCATGCGATTATATTCATGAAGTCTGCAATAAGTGGTCGGTGAGTCACGTGATTGTAAAACCGGTTCAGCACAAATAAATTATAGCTATGAATCTATGCTGTTAAATCTATGGGTTTTATTTATTTTATAATCTCAATTCAATAAATTGTTGACTTTAAAAGCATATGATTATCTTTTAAATTGGGATCACATGATGCCAACCAGACAACAACTACAAGTATTTGTTTTTAATTCAAAAGAAAAGAGGATGTTGGTCCGTCAATCAGGATATTGATCATCCATTTATTACTTGACAGATCACAAAGTTTAGTTCCTGTTCAAGAAAAAAAACAGAGCCATCTTAGGTTAGTACATGAATACTCGTAAAAAACTTGTACCATTGGAATATATATATATATAATATTGTTTCTAGAAACATCAAATAGGAAAGAAAGTTACGGTCTTTTTATCAATCGATCATTCTATTCAATATATAGTTACTTAACCCCTTTTATTGATCCATAAATAGCATTGTAAAGCTATCCCTAAAGCTTAATCGAGCTATGAAAAGTCAGCTTGATTTAACAACTATGTTTGCTTGATAAATGCCTTTTTTGTTTTTGAGTAATCATTTTTGGCACGAATTCTTGTAAAGTTTTTCAACCCCAATCTTTATCTAATCACCATCACTTCCACTGTTTTGCACGCGTGATTAATTATTCGAATTTGTAAGAATTTGAAATACCATTAATTTCAGTATATTCAATTATATTGTTATTACAATAGGGGGTTTATATAAAAAATAATTACAATACAATTTTAGCTAAAATATAATACACTTTAAATTATCAGAAATACTTTTCCTATTATAGTTATAAACGACTATATTGAACTAAACGATTATATTTCAACACTCCCCCTCAAGTTGGAGAGTAAATATTTATCATGGCCAACTTGCTAATTACATCATGGAATGCTTTTCCTCAAATTGTCTTTATGAGCACATAAGCTAGCTGATCCTCCGACCAAACAAACGGAAATTTAATAATTTTCTGATCAAGATTTTCCTTAATGAATTGTTTGTTGACTTCAACGTGTTTGGTACGATGAGGTTGTACCGAATTGTGTAAAATCTTGATAGCTGCCTTATGATCATAGTGTAGACGTATAAATGTCTCATAATCAATCCCCAAATCTTGTAATACATGTTTTATGCATAATAATTCGCATACACCATGAGCCATACCTCGATATTCTGCTTCTAGAGTTGATCTAGCAACCACTTTCTGCTTCTTGCTTCTCCAAGTAACGAGGTTTCCTTCTACATAAGTTGTTAGAGTATAGAAGAAGAATAGTCTAGAATAGTGTAATGTGTATAAATAGAGAAGTGCACACACAACAAATGTATGCAAAACAGAATTCAATACAATGTAATTCTAAATTTCAGTTTCCCTCTCTTTTCTCTCTTCTCCCTCTCTAAACTAATTCTTCTCTCTTTCAATTATCTGCAAACTCTCAATCCTAACATGGTATCAGAGCAGTTTTGCTAACGCATAAATTGATCCAAGCTTCCGCAATCTAATCCTTCAATGGATCATTCAAAAAAAAAAAAAAAAAAAAAAAACTGCAGCTGAAGATGAAGATGATCATCCATGCCGCTGCTGCTCCTCATTTACAATACCACTCATGGTAATATCTGTTCTGTTCTTCTTTTTTTTTTTCAAATCTCCAGTCTCAGTAATATACTTTGCACGTTCCTTCAATAATAGTTTCAGTCTCTGTGATTTCCTCTGTTCTTCCTTAAAATACATATTCGTGTTGCTACTATGACAACATCTAGCATTTTTCATGCCAAATCCATGAACCTTATCATCACTTCTCTCATCTTCTTCTTCTGCTCTTCTTCTCTCCACTCCTTAAATCAAACACTCAGTGTTCAAAGAGTCTGCCGAAAGCCACACACAAAAATCATAATATAGTCTCAGTATTACTCTCAACTATTCAGTCTCTGCGCAACAAATTACTGGATTCAAATTTTGCACAACAAAAGTGAAGCTCAAACAGAGCAACAACAGAGTGAAAAAAAAAAAAGAGCAATCGAGGGAGAGGAGAATTGATTTACCAGAGGTGTGGGCTTAGGTCCTGGAGTCGCTGGCGATTTTTTGATCATGAATTCGACGGTCCAGATCTTCTCTCATTTCTCTCATTAGATGCTCGCTTCTTCACGGTCCTTGCGTTCTTGTTCCAACCTCTCGATATTCTCCAGGAAAAGTGTCGAGCAGCAATCGAAATCTTCTACTTCTTCACTTATTGGGGGTGGAGGAGGATGCCAAGGCCGTTGATGAAGGATGATTGAGGATGGAAAGGGAGGCTGTCATCGCTTCTTGCATTTGGAGATTGAATGCGAATTCGAGATCGGAGTTTAAGGTTTTGGCCTCTTCGATTTCGCGTGCTTTAGTGAAAGCTGCCATTGCATCTGGTTTTGCAAGTAGAAGAGGATGAGGCGGCTGCTGGTAAAGAAATAAGTAGAAACCCTAGATGTTATGATTTTTGTAGTGTCGTTTGTATTGTCCTGTTGTTTGTTGTGCTGCCGTTTTGATCAGCTGTTATTAAAAAAAAAAAAAAAATCATAATGGCGAAGGTGGTGCAAGAGTCAAAAATTCTACAAAAGGAGGCAGAGGAGAATGCTAAGCTGCGGGAGTTTCTTATGGACCGTGGTTGTGTTGTTGAAACATTGCAAGGAGAAATATCCGTTATTTGTCAGGATGTGAGGCTGTTGAAAGAGAAATTCGACAAGATGAAGTGCAAATTTTTTGGCTGAGAAGAGATGAGGCTGCGGCGTGGCTGCGAGAAGATTTGTTGAAAACCTAGATTTTATGTTTGGGTGTTGTGTGATGCCGTTTTGTGTGTACTTTGTGTGCTGTTTTGTGTGTGCTGTGTCGTTTATGTTGTGGTATGCCGTTTTATGCCTAACCTTCCACCGTTTTGAAAAAAAAAAAAAAAGAGATTAAGAAAAACTTAATCCAATGATGATGAAGATGATGAAGAAGAAGAAGAAGAAGAACATGAATTCTTACACAGATTAAGAAATTCATCGGCAAAAACTTTAGAAAAGCTGAAGAAAAGCTGAAGAAAAACTTCAGAAAAGCTTCAGAAAAGCTGAAGAAGCCAAATGAAATCCTTCAGAAAAAAAAACTGAAGTAGATAAATGAAATTCTGGTCAAGAAATAGACCAATGAAATTCCTTCTCTTCTCTCGTTTACATACTGTTTGTCAAAAGAATTAAGTACTCTTGTATTTCATTTTCATTGTTGCAATCTCATGCTTGGTTTGTCAAAGCATGAGATTGAGGGGGGATGTTAGAGTATAGAAGAAGAATAGTCTAGAATAGTGTAATGTGTATAAATAGAGAAGTGCACACACAACAAATGTATGCAAAACAGAATTCAATACAATGTAATTCTAAATTTCAGTTTCCCTCTCTTTTCTCTCTTCTCCCTCTCTAAACTAATTCTTCTCTCTTTCAATTATCTGCAAACTCTCAATCCTAACATAAGTAAAGTAACCTGACATTGATCTCCTAACGGTCTGGTTTCCTGTCCAGTCTCAGTCTGTATATCCTTCAATTTCATGAACCTCATTTTTAGAGAATAGTAGTCCCCTTCCTAGTGCACTCTTCAAGTACCTCAAGATTTGATATGCTGCTGACATATGTTCTTCATCTGGAGAGTGCATGAATTGATTTACCACACTTACCGCATGCGCTATATCTGGCCTAGTATGTGATAGACATATTAACTTTTTAACTAACCATTGATAACACCTTTTGTCCATCGGATTCTGATTTGCAGAGTCTTTAAGCTTATGATTTATCTCTATAGGTGTTTCGGCAGGTTTGCATGCTAGCATTCTTGTTTCAGTGAATAAATCTAATACATATTTTCATTGGGATAAACATATTCCAATGAGGATTTTGTTTTAGCTCTAGGTGGTAGTTCCATGTAAACTTCCTTAAGTTCTCCATTGAGGAAAACATTCTTGACGTCGAATCGCTACAATACCCAATCTCGATTCGTTGCTAGAGATATGAGAATATGAATGGTTTTCATTTTTCCCATTGGAGCAAAAGTCTCTTGATAATAAACTCCATACTTCTGTGTATACCCCTTAACAACAATTTTTTGACCTTTGGGTAGTGAACATAGTTCTCAGGTGTTATTCCTCTAAAGTGCCTCCATTCTTAATTCATCGCCTAAGTTCATCTTGAGTCCGCTAATGCATCCTATACATTACTAGAATAGGCACAGTAGAAAATTGATTAATAGAAAATACATATGACTCTGATAATCTATGAGAGCAGACATAATTAGTGATGAGATATTTAGTCTTGTTTTGGGGTCAGGTTTGTATTGTTTCTATGGGACTCCCCTATTTGGCCTTTGTGGATATATATTGGATATATTTTCCATAAGGCTAGGAATCTCATTAGTTTTATCAGAACGAGGATTCAAACATACCTGAGGAGGAACATTCTGGGTTGATTCTTTGGGTAATGGTATACATATGGGCAGAGTCAAAGAGGGGTTGTTACTGAGAATACTCTGATCTATGCAGATTTCCAAGTCAGCATCCTGGTTTTGGATATTAGGAGCCACATAAATTTCCCTAATATTTCTCTTAAAAAGTCATCCATTTTCTTCCACCTCAAATATCCCTTCATTCCTTTCATTGTTACTCTCCCCTTGAAGAGAAGGTCCATAAGCTCCCCCAAAATAGTAGGGTTCCGATTCTCGAAACGACTTATCTAGAGTCACATGCATCTTTGATGTTGGGAATCATAACACTGATATCCTTTCTGAAATTCTAAGTATCCTACAAAACACACTATTTTTCACACGGATCAAGTTTACCCTGTAGAACTTTAGGTATGTGAACATACACCGTATATCCAAATATCCGTGGATCTAGATTTGATAGATGAGGGACGGAGAGCAGGGATTCCATATTTTAGTGGGGGTTTAGAATCCGATCACACTAGATGATATTCGATTGATTAAGTAGGCAACAGACTTTACTGCCTCAGCCTAATAGAACTTTGACATATTCATACCAAAAAGAAAAGCTCAAACGATTTTCAGAATCTACCTATTTTTCCATTCTACTATTTCATTTTGCTGTTGAGTATATGTGCATGAGATTTGGTGTCTAATTCCATTATGGATTTAGAATCCCCTAAAAATTTATCCAGAAGTTCTTTACCATTGTCAGATTGAAGTGTACGAATCTGCCTTTGGTATTGAGTCATCACCATTTTATGAAATTCCTGAAAAGTTATACCTACATCACTTTTATTTTGGAGAAGAGATATCCAGGTTATTCGAGTATAATAATAAATAAATTACAAAATAACGAGCATTAAAAAATGAAAGAATTTTTGCAGGGCCCCAAACATGCGAGTGGATGACTATGAAAGGTTCTAAATTTTTATTTAAACTTCGTAAATAGGGAATACAGTGGCTTTTGGTCAGTTCACAAATTTCACAATGAAAATCCAAATTGCCTATATCTGAAAATAAATGAGATTGGAGCTTTTTAAGATACCTAAAATAGAGATGTCCTAACCTTTGATGCCACAACCATACAAGAGCTTGTTTTCGGTCTTGACTTTCTATGTGCTTGACTCAATTATGACCCTCTTTTTCTATTAACTCCAAGTAATAAAAATTTCCTCCTTTCATACATAACCAAGAATCTTCCAGGTTAGAATGTCCTGAAAAACACAAATGAGAGGCCAAAAAGTTACAGTTGACGCAAGAGTAAAAGTAATTTGACTAATTGACAAGAGATTGTATTCAAGAGATGGAATAATGAAAAAAATATATAGAGTTAGAGAATCGGTCAAGGTTATAGACTCTTCACCCGTCATAGGGGAGGTACTACCATTATCTGTGCAAATAACTGATTGAGAACAATTCACAATTTTAGAATTTTCCTGTCATTTATAGCCAACAATGTTTGTTTTTGTATTTTTTCTATATCCAAATTCTGGATCTTACCTGAGTAATTATTATTGTAATTATTCTATAAATTCAACATCAAATGTAATAGCAAAATATACTGAAAAATACATTCAAACTTTTTACATGGTATCAAAGCATCTCTAAAGATTTTTTTTTACAATTTTTTTTTTAATCTAATTTTTTTCGGATGCTACAGTGCCAGTATTACTATTAATCACATATTTACTGTTTAAATCAACCCTAGAAATCGCTATTTTTCATCACATTCAAACTGCTACAGTATTTGTTCATCACCGAAACACTTACTGTTCAAATCAACCAGAAAAAATCCAAACCGAAACCCAGAAATTCAAAACCCCAACCCCGACATTCAAACACAAACCTAGAAATACAAACCCTAACCTTAGTGCCCAGAAATTCACCAAACATAGAAACAAAAATTCACAAAAAAACACACAAAACCCTTCTCAAACCTGGAACCCACATAATGGAAATTAACCCCACGAACATACTTACCTCCAACCTGTCACCACAAATTGTTTTTCATAAAGACAACTCAGCATTTCCAACAAGCATTGTACTTGATGAAACAAATTATGCATTATGGTCACAACTTATGGAAATGAGAATCGGAGCTCGAAACAAAGCTGGATATCTTACCAGAGACACGACAAGACCCGAAACAGGCGACTCAAGACTGGATGCATGGGTCACCGAGAACCATCGAGTCAAGAGTTGGCTCATTGACTCAATGAACCCAATGTGGATGCAACGGTTCATTCGCCTACCCACAACCAAGGACATATGAAAGGCTGCGCCTGAACCTTCTATGACGACATATGAGAGGCTGCGCCCGAACCTTTTATAGGCTAATTTGATTTAATCATGGGCCAAGTATAATTATGTTTGAGAATTAATTTAGGGTCCAATTGAAGGATTTAATTAAGTGCAAGGACTTAATTATACTTTAATTTGGTCAAATTAATTTTATTAAGGGCCTAGTCAATGAGAAATCAAGTTCGTGAATTTAATTCGGGTTCAATTGATGAGTTTGGAATTTTCGGAGACCGATTTGAATTTTTTCAAGCCAATTATGCGAAATCAGGGGCCAAATTGAACAAATTGAGAGTCCAATGGCCAATTGAGGTTTAAAACGAGAAAATCAGAAATCAAGTACTAGAATAAAAAGGCCGCACAAAGCTAAGGTTGATATTTGAAATTCTGACGGGGTATAATTGCACAAAATCATAAGTTTAAATTCAATTGAGGGTGCAATAAGAGCAATTATAAATTGAGGACCAAATCATACTTTCACCTTCCTAAATATTTTGAAAACCGCACTGTTTAGGCATGCTTACACTGCATGTTCAGGCATGCCCGATATTGAAGGTTCAGGGAGCGGCAACCCTCCGCTGCATGCCATGGGCAGCTGAAGGGTTGCCTTTCATGGCTATAAATACAAAGGAAGAAGAAACAGGGAGGAAAGAGAAAAAGGAGACAAAAAGCGGGAACAGAGGAAACCACAGACAAGTAGGGAGGAAAGACAGGGAGGAAAAACTACGAAATAGGGGAGAGAAATAGAGAATCACGAACAGAGGTGCAAAAACCAAGAAAATTTACACAGAGAGAGGGAGACGACAGAACACGTCCATCATCTCTTCATCTTCCTCATCTCCAGCAAAGTCAACCATCTCTCTTGGCCATCTTTTTCATCTCCAGTTGAACCAGCAACAACCTCTCTCTCTCTTCCTTCGCTGCAACAACAAGCTCTCTCGCTCCTCCAATTCTCTCTCCTCGCCAACTCCTGCAATAGATCCCGGCGAGCATAGTAGAAGCAAACACCTCCATCGTGACCTGCAATGGATCATCCTCTTCTCCAACGACGAGCAACGAAGTAGCAGCTATGAAGAAAACATAGGTTAGCCATTTCCAATGCCTCCACCGACCACCACAGGCTGCCATTTTTGACTCCACCATCGCAGGGACAACCACCTCGGCCTCCTCTACTTGTCAGTAGTGGTAGGTGACCCTTTCATCATGGTCGACCGACCACCTAGTTGGTGGGCCGGGTCCAGCCCAGCCCATTAGAGTTGGGCATTTGGCCCATCGTGGCTGGGCTAGCGCATTTAGATAGGCCAGGCCAGACCCAAATTTTTTAAATTTTAAATTTTTATTTAAAAAAACAAAAAAAAATTGCATTTAAAAAAATAAAAAAGTATTGTTTTCAAGCATATGGCTGGATTCCAAGATTTTTTCCATCATATTTTTCATAACAAAAATATTTTGCATCTTCCTCATGTTTTAAAACAAAAATTGGATATCGTAAGTGGTTTACGATTATCCGTTGGAATTTGGCCAAAATATCAAAAATATTTATAACTATTTTTGTGTTATATATGAGGGTGTAAATTTACATTGTAAAGTACATCCATGGATAAAAACGGTTTTTAACTACGATGTAAATTTACATTGTAAAGTACATCCGTAGATAAAAAATGGTTTGTAACTGCGGTAAAATTATATTGTAAAGTACACCCGTAGAAAAAAAAATAATTTTTGAAAATGAAGTGTAAAAAAAATTTAACTTAGAAGAGTAATCAAGCAACAATGCAACTTACCTTAGGTAGGGTGCACTGGGGGTGATGCGTCTTCCCCTTGCACAACAAGTTCCCTTATTTAGACTCTCG
This sequence comes from Salix purpurea, assembly GCA_027405865.1. Classification (NCBI taxonomy): domain Eukaryota; kingdom Viridiplantae; phylum Streptophyta; class Magnoliopsida; order Malpighiales; family Salicaceae; genus Salix; species Salix purpurea. The sequence goes on along the minus strand of JAOWLH010000002.1, from coordinate 218,328 downwards.
CAGACCAATAGGTTCCTAGTGACCTTAATACTAGATGGTGACTCCTGATACTTATAGTCGTAAATTTTACGGTTATAAACAACCCCATCGTCACCATGCGTCGTTGTCTCTCCCAATCCAGAGGGGGATAGCGGGGCGCGAAGCGCGAAAAAATAGCTTTCGCGACAATGGGGCTGACCAAAATAAATATGAGTGGAAAATATTTCAATTGGGTAATAAAAACATTGGTGGGTTGATGTGTTCTCATTGAGGTGAAATGGGGCATTCGAAACAAAGGTGTTACAAAATTGTTGGCTACCTAGACTACTGGGACTTTACAAAACCGAAAAACCAATTAAACAGAGAAAATAAAAAAAAATATCTGAGAAAAACCAAACCATATAAGATTTAACCGATTAGATTTTATTAAAAAATTTCTTGTCTGGTTTGGTTTTAAGTTTTTTAAGGAAAAAACCGATAAACCAAAACCAAACCGGTTGAAATTAAAAAAAATGCTATAAATTTTGTTATTCTTCCGGTTTAGTATAATGTATTTGGTTTGCTTTCATTTTGGTTTAATGATAGAAGAGAAAACTTGGTTAGAGTAAAAAAAACCCTAAAAAAACTAACATGAACTGAGAATGCAGGAGTATAAGGAAGAGGATAAAGCCTTAAAAATTGTTCAGGACAACAGAGTGTTTAGAGGAAGGGGCAGAGGAGTGTTTATAGGATTTCAAGGTAGAGGAAGAGGTAGAGAAAGGCAGCAACTGAATAAGGAACTGATTGAGTGTTACAAATGCTACAAATTGGGACACTTCCAATATGGATGTCCTGAATGGGAGAAGGGAGCAAATTATGCAGAATTAGAAAATCTGAGGCACTGATCACATTCAAGTTTTTCAAGGCACAAGTTGAAAAGGAAGCTGACAGGGGTATAGTCTGTTTAAGAACAAACAGAGGTGGAGAATTCACCTCTGAAGAGTTCCATGAATTCTGCAGAATTCATGGAATAAAAAGGCATCTTACCTCTGCATACACCTTACAACTGAATGGGGTGGCAGAAAGGAAGAACAGGAGCATTATGAACCAAACCCGGAGCATGTTGATTGAGAAAAGGGTTCCCAATGAATTTTGGGCTGAGGCTGTCAACTGGACTGTACATATATTGAATCGATGCCCTACACTTGCTGTGAGAGACAAAACTCCTGAGGAAGCCTGGAACAATGTCAAACCTTCTGTGGAACACTTCAAAGTGTTCGGCTGCATTGGGTATGTCCACAATGCATATCAGAATAGGAGGAAACTGGATGTGAAAAGCATCAAATGTGTGCACTTGGGACTAAGTAGTTAGTCAAAGGCATACAGAATGTATGATCCAATTGCCTAGAGGATCATGGTGAGTAGGGATGTTGTGTTTGATGAGAATGAATACTGGGAATGGAACAAGGAAGACACTGATACTAGGGAAAGTATTCTAGACTGGGGTGAGATTGAAGACTCAAGATCAGAGGAACTATGCAATAAAGAACTGATAGATGGAAGTGTGTTCAGAAATACTGATATAAATGCAGATGTAGGAAGGGGAGGGATACAAGTAGAAGTTGATAATGAAGGCAATGAAGAAGTGCAAGATGAATATGATGCTAACAGAACAGAACACATTCATATTACTGCTGCTGAATCTGAATGTATACAGGGCAGAAATTGCAGAAAACCAACGTGGATGGATGATTATGTAACTAGAGAAGGGCTATCTGAAGATGATGAATTTCAGAATCTAGTCATGTATACTGAGGCTGAAGACCCTAGTACCTATGAAGAAGCACAAAAATGTCCAAAATGGAAGGAAGCCATGGATGGTGAGATTCGGTCTATTGAGAAAAATCAGACCTGGGAATTAACTCTCTTGCTTGTAGGTGCAAGAGCAATTGGAGTAAAATGGCTTTACAAAACCAAATTGAATGAAAGAGGGGAATTAGATAAACACAAGGCCAGATTAGTTGCACTAGGATATGCACAGAAGCAAGGAATTGATTATACTAAGGTGTTTGCTCCCGTTGCCAGATGGGACACCGATTATTTTTTCATTGAAAATTATTACTATAATATATAAAATCTTATCCACAATAAATAGACTCTTACTGCACGTCTCTAGCTATATGTTTTATAGCTACATTCATTGTGTGCACCAGCCAAGCCACTCTCTCAGCAGTAAAACAGTCCATCCCCGGCCAAGCCTCCAAGAAAGATGGAAATTGAACAGATCCATGAGACCAATCATTCATTTAATGCGCTACAATGTCTCATTCAGACAGTAGAAATAATATTTGTTAATGAGAAGCTAAAAAAACTAAAATTATTATTATTATTGTGTGAATAATGTGAAAATAAATTCAATAAAAAAACCCAAAAACTTTAACAGAAAAACAAACAAAAAAAATGCTCACAAATAATATTAGCTAAAAATATCATTTGACGTGAAAAAAAACTAATAAAAAAACCCAAAAGAAATACCAAAGAATTGTTTTTTGATATATCAACTTTCTAACGATCACGAACACAAACTAAAATTTAAGAATAATTTTAGTTTTTTTTTCTTGCTTTCTCTTTTGTTAATGTTTTTGAGTTTTTTTTCGGGGTAATTTAATAATTTTTATTATTTTAGCAATAATAGTAATGATATTTTAGATATTAAGCCTTCGATGTTGTTGTTATTATAATAGGGTGTTTTAATGTGTTTAATTATCAAACCTTGCATGTATAGATATTATATTTTATTTTAAAATTAACAAAATCTATTAATTATTTCAATCCCAATAATTATAAAAATAATTTGCTTGGCTCGCAATATAACACGGGTAATTAAAATAGTAAAAAAACTAAAACAATGTCCGGCCGCCGACGTTACATCAAAAACATTGAAATAATGGCGATTTTGTAGCTTTTAATATATTATATATATTATCAAAACACCGAATAAAATACTCGAGGTGCGATGCATAATCAATGAAGAAGAAACTTGTTGTTGTTGTTTCTTTTCTTTCGAGGGTGAGATGTCGTTTTTTAATTAACTCGATGAGAAGGGTCATTGTCCTGTGCTCGACACTTAGTTCCATGTCACTATAAATGTTGAAAAGATGAAGTCAAGAATCTGCAGAGTTCTATCCTTTGTAAAATAGGAATAGAGCATGTCTACAATTTAGGAAATAAACGTAGCTTTGTTCTAATAGGATACAAAGTTTTAATTTCCTTTCTTTTGACAGTTAGAGTTGTTGTATATAAATAGTGAATTGTAATACTGCATTATTCAATATAACAGAATAATATTTTCTGTAAAACCTCTTCTTGATACTCCTAATTTCTCATGGTATCATAGCTTAAGAAATCACATTAACCAAAAGCTTCCGCAAAAACATCAACGGATAACAATGCTGATTCAAACAACATCAACCAAAACACAACGCCAGACACTACCCTTCAAAACACATCTACACTAACCATAGACCCTTCTGATCCTCTCTTTATTCACACATCAGATCATCCCAGCATGAATCTTGTACCAAAGGTTCTTGATGGAACCAATTACGCCACGTGGAGACGCTTAATGTTGATAAGCTTTAGAGCCAAAAACAAGCTGGGATTCATCAATGGAACCATAACCACACCTCAGTCACTGATGAAGAAATTACTCCTACATACTCCCAAGTCACTTTGCCGAATGGTTCCCATGCAAAAATTACTAGTGCTAGTTCTGCACATATCTCTAAAGATTTACATGTTCATGGTGTTCTTTGTGCACCCTCATTCCAAGTGAATTTACTTTCAGTCAGTAAACTCATAGCTGCCCTTAATTGCCCTGTCCATTTTTTTCCAACCTTCTGTATATTGCAGGACCTTGCTACGAAGAAGATGATTGGCCTGGGGAAGCTGAGTGAAGGACTTTACTACCTTATGCCACAATCAGAATCACGTTTATCTACACCTATCTCTTATCAAGTGGCTCTGTCATCGACAACATTGTAGCACAACAGATTGGGACACCCATCAACACTACCCTCTCAGCTTTTGTCAAAATTAATCCCTTCCTTCTTTCACTTATGATTCTCAACATTCATGCGAAGTGTGTCCTCTAGCAAAACAAACAAAGTTACTCTTTCCCAAAAGTTCCATTCAAAGCATTAGATTTTTTGAGCTCATACATTGTGACATATGGGGACCACACAAAATTGAAACACATTCGGGTGCACAGTATTTCTTAACCATTGTGGATGATTACACTCGCTTTACCTGTGTTTTTTTGATGAAATTCAAATATGAAACACAAAGGCTGTTAAAACAATTTATTGCTTATGTTCATACCCAATTCAACAGTCAAGTCAAAAGCATACATAGTGACAATGGCATGGAATTTATCTCCACCATATCTTTCCATGCATGGAATTTTACTTCAAAATTCATGTTCATACACACCACAACAAAACGGTGTTGTTGAATGAAAACATAGACACCTCCTAAATGTAGGTCATGCATTAAGATTCCAAGCCAATTTACCATTAAAAATTTGGGGAGAAAGCCTACTCACTGCCACTTATCTCATAAATCGTCTTCCAACCCCAATTTTGAAACACAAATCACCATACAAACTTTTGTATGGAAAATTACCCACCTATCATCACCTTCGTGCATTTGGATGTCTTTGTTATGCCACCAATTTACAACCTTTGACCAAATTTTCACCGCGCGCTCGCCGCTGTATTTTTGTTGGATATCCTTCCAACCAAAAAGCATATCGTGTTTACAATCTTATTACTTGACAATTCTTCACTATCAGAGATGTTGTTTTTCATGAACATACATTTCCATTTACCATCCACACTTCAGAAGAACCACCCTCTCAAACACCTCTGCCCATCGTAACCCCTGCATCTCATGACAGCCCCATTCCATCACCATCAATTCTTGCACCATTACCAAACGAAAATACCGCAACTACATCATCTAATCTCCCACTACAGAACCAATTTCATCACCCATATCATCCTCTCCACCATCACCCGCAACCCCTCCTGTTCTATGTCGGAGTGATAGGCCAAGACAAAAATCAGTTCTTCTTCGTGATTTTCATTGTGGCCAGGTTAGTACATCCACTCACGCTGCTTCCATAACCAAGTCATCCTCTTCACGGTTAGGTACTCAATATCCCTTATCCAGCTTCATCTATTATCAGTCTCTATCTCCTGCTCATCAAATATTTATTAACAACATTTCAAGCACTGTTGAACCAACATCATATGAGCAGACACTTATTGATCCTAAGTGGTGTGAAGCAATGCAAACTGAACTCACTGCACTTGAAAATCAGAAGACATGGTCACTTGTTCCACTTCCCACTCATTGTCGTCCTATTGTCAGCAAATGGGTCTTCCGAATTAAACACAATTCTGATCATTTTGTGGAGAGATATAAAGCACGCCTAGTAGCCAAGGGATTTAATCAACAAGAGGGCTTAGATTATCATGACACCTTTGCCCAAGTTGCAAAGCTAACTACTATGCGTTGTCTTCTTGCCTTGGCAGTAGTACAAAATTGGCCTCTATTTCATATGGACATCAATAATGCCTTCCTATATGGTGATTTTCATGAGGAAGTCTATATGATTCCACCTCCAGGACTTTGCAAGCAGGGGGAGAAGGTTGTATGTAGGCTTCATAAGTCCTTGTATGGCCTTAAACAAGCACCAAGAAACTGGTTTGCAAAATTCTCGGACTCTATCAAAACATCTGGATTCTCTCAATCACACTCGGATCATTCCCTATTTGTGCAAGAAAAAGGTGCTGCTCTAACCATTGTTCTTATCTATGTAGATGATATGATCATTACAAAGCTATTCAAGATGTTAAGATGTTCCTGCAACAACAATTTCACATAAAAGATCTAGGTAAGCTTTTTTCTTGGACTGGAAGTGGCAAGATCAAAAGCTGGAATAGTTATTTCACAGAGAAAATACACACTGGAAATACTCGATGACGTTGGATTTCTTGGAGCCAAACCAGTTGATTTTCCAATGGAACAGAATCTAAAGCTCACAAATGATCAAGGTGAGATGTTGAATGACGCTGCAAACTACAGAAGACTGGTAGGGTGATTAATCTATCTTACAATCATGAGGCCAGACATTACATATTCTGTCAATATCCTAAGCCAGTTTATGCACGCACCAAGAAAACCTCACTGGGATGCTGCCCTTCGTGTAGTAAAATACTTGAAGAAAAACCCAGGTAATGGTTTACTGTTTTCAGCAAACAGCTCTCTGCAACTAAAAGCTTACTGTGACGCCAATTGGGCAAATTGTTCAATGACAAGAAGATCTACCATGGGCTACTGCGTATTTCTTGGAGACTCCCTCATTTCATGGAAGACAAGAAAACAGAAAATAGCCTCAAGATCATCAGCCGAAGCTGAATACAGGTCAATGGCTGCTGTAACATGCTAACTCACATGGCTTCGAAGCATATTTAAAGACCTACAAGTACACTTAAAGCCAGTGGAATTATTCTGTGATAATCAAGCAGCACTACACATCGCAGCAAATCCAATATACCATGAACGAACAAAGCATATTGAAATTGACTGTCATGTTGTACGAGAAAAGATCCAAGAAGGACAAATTGTCACGAAATTCATTCCATCACATCTCCAGTTAGCAGACATATTCACAAAGGCCTTAGGGGGAGACAACTTCAAAAATTTAACAAGCAAGTTGAACATTCTCGACATTCATGCTCCAACTTGAAGGAGAGTGTTGAAAAGATGAAGTCAAGAATCTGCAGAGTTATATCCTTTGTAAAATAGGAATAGAGCATGTCTGCAATTTAGGAAATAAACGCAACTTTATTCTAATAGGATACAAAGTCTTAATTTCCTTTCTTTTGACAGTTAGAGTTGCTATATATTAATATTGAATTGTAATACTGCATTATTCAATATAACATAATAATATTTTCTGTAAAACCTCTTCTTGATACTCTTAATTTCTCAATAAAGGAATAATGAGGAAGCCTTTAGGAGTCTAATGTTTGTTCAAATGACTAAGCATGTGCAATAAAGTAATTATCTTTTTTAAAAATTAAAATTGATAAGTTAGATTTTTATGTATGATTTATATTATTTTTTAATATCTTTCTTAGATAAAAGTCATTTAAGTTTGAAACTTGTCTATAAGTTCATATTATTTTGTGTTTAATTTTTATTAAATAGAATAAGGGTGATTAGATTTAAACTCACAATGTTGAGTTATAAGTTTTTGATATCATGTTAAGGAATTATTTCATCTAAAAATTTAAATTTATAAGTGAAATACTTGTATATAATTTATATTATTATCTGAAACTAAAATCCACTATATCTATGTGATACTGCCACCGTTCATTGTATCAAAAGTAGACGAACTTGTTTAATGAAATGATCGAATGGGATATTTGGTGATTGAAAAATTCGGGGGGAAGGCCAAAAGGTTGCAATTGATGACACGACGAGAAGAAGAGAAAAAAGGGGCTAGCAGATTTGATCCGGCGGTGGTGGACATTGAATTTGTGTACCATTGCTGTTGTCATTTGAAGACCTGAACAACCACGCAATTGCAGATTGAAAAAAAAAATCTTCAATGGTGCGGACACATTGAAAATAATATATATTTTGGTGTCACGTTAAAATAATATATATATTATTTTAGGTGAAATGGGGGCTCTGGTCCCCTCAGAAACTGCGGAAGCATAAGATTGGATCTATCAATTCATTTGCATAAGCATAAAAGCTCTGATACAATGCTGAGATCAGAAGAGTGAAGAAGAATTCACACAAAGGAGAAGAGAATTGAGAACAGAGGAAAGAGAAGAGGAGGAGAATTTGAATTTTATATATTTATTGTTATTCTCTCACACTTATAAAGGGGGCCTGCAAATGGAGCATTTATTATGATATTTAAATTTCAAGACAACAAATAAACAAGGGCCAGCAGCCAGGTTGTTTTCTTTTGTCCAAAGACGAACAAAATCTGATGTCGTCAAGTTCTAGTGTGAAGATCTAATTGTTCGACGAGATTATTTCATGGATGAACTTGTCCAAATTAATAGAGGATGTGCCCTTCGGTCCTGCAGCTTCTTCAGCCAACTTTTTCCACTCCATAGCCTTTTCCCTCATTTTCTCACCCTCATCCCCTTCCATCAGCTCCTTCACAAGCATCTCCACTCCTTCCCTCTTAACATTGTTGTCAATCTCCATACCAACTCCCCATTCGTTGCAGCTATACCTGCAGTTCATTGCTTGATCAGCAAAGAAGGGCCAGCACACCATGGGAACACCAGCACACAAGCTCTCAATGGTCGAACCCCAACCACTATGTGTTAGAAACCCCCCAACTGCTGGATGGTTAAGCACTTCCTCTTGTGGGCACCAGCTTGCAATAAAGCTACGATTTTCAGTTTCTGCAAACTCAGCTGGTAAAACTGCTGATTCACCAGTGACCAAATCTGGCCTTATAATCCACAGGAATGAGATCTTACTATTAGCTAGTCCCATTGCAAACTCCACTAGTTGATCAGCCGTCATCACCGTTATGCTTCCAAAATTCACGTACACCACTGATTTGGGTTCTTGTGTGTCAAGCCATTGAAGACACGCACGGTCTTCTTTCCATAGATTGTAACCAATAGACTTCAAACCATTTTCTTCCATTTGATTTAGGAGTAACTGGAGTGGACCAATGGAGTAAACTCGAGGGAAAATAGTGGAGAGGCCATCTAAAACTTCTGGTTCCAAGGCATCAAAAGTATGCAAAGCAATTGCACGAGCTTTAATAGAAGTTTCAGCAGCTCCCATGACAAAGTTAAACACAACGTCATCTGGATCTGTTGTCTGAATAAATGGAAAATCTTTAAGACGAACGTCTTTCATACCAGGAGCGCAGTCTACTTTTGTCTCAAGATAGCCATTCCTTAGATCGCTCAAATCTGCAAAACACAATCTTATTAGACCAAGCTCAACATGATATTTCTTTGCACACCTCTTAATTATTGTCAGATTTATAGAGAAGTGATTTAGACATGGCAATTATTGTCGGATATTATATATAATTTGCTTGGTTCTATGGAAGTTTTTTGAACTATGCCATCGTGATAACAGTATAACATAACATAACATATTATAAATGAAAAGGTAGTTGTCGTGATGATGTTTTATAATCATTTCTTCATCAAATTGCAAGGAAAAATCTGGATGCTTGGAAATTTAGAAAAGAATAAATCTTTAAAATAGTAATAGACCCACTTTGCTTAAAAGTTCACTTGTAGTTGATGATAACTTAATTGAACAGGTACGTGAATTACCTCTGATTGGGGCGAAGCCTTTCTCTCTGAGAGCGTAGAGCTGTTTAATTCCCATATAGCCACATGCATTCACAGTGGCATACATCACAACTGGAAGACCAACTTCTTCCCCAGCTTTGATGGAGAATGGAGCTATAGGATCTGCAACAATGCAAGTAATCGGCGGATTGTTCTCTGATACGGTATTTTTGAGTTTTAAAAGAAGATCTTTGAAAGGTGCTAAGAAGTTTTTGTTCATGGCATCACAGAGAGAAGGTATGTCTTGGGTGGCATCAAGATCTGACGGGGGGAGGCCATCAGGAATGGTTCTGAAATGGAAGCCAGGCAAATCATCAAGGGCATCAGCTCCTCTTGACCTAAGCAAACGGTTGTGATTGAATTCTGTGTTGACAAATGTGATGTGAAGACCTTTGTAGTGAAGAAGCTTTGCAAATTTAAGCATGGTCTTTATATGACCTTGGACTGGACTCGGGATCACAACAACATGAGGCTTGGAAATGGATCCCATATCTCCCTCTCCTTCTCTCTTACTAGCTTCCTACCTAGCTTCGGTACTATCTCATTCTCGAAGAGTCTTTTCTTGTGATTTATAGGCAGCAATGTCTTGTTTTTCTATTTCCAAAATTTTATCTTCTTATATATATATATTTTTATTAATGTCTTGCAAAAGAAATATCCTATCTTCGATTGAGATATTTATATCATTTGTTACGGATTGTATTTGTCTGCTGCTCTTTAAAATGAACTTGTAGAATAAAAATGTCGTGTCACAAGTACCTCCAAAATGCGCTTGATTAATTAATGTCGTGTCACAAGTACCTCCAAAATGCGCTTGATTGTATTTGGAAGACCTTGTAGGATATGGTCCGAGATTTAGGCTGAAATTAATATAGGATTGATTAAATTAATTCTCACGTGGTTAATGTCTTGTAGAAATTAAGAAGAAGGAAAGAAGAAAAGGAAGAAGAAGTTTATGTTTCTTTGATAACTTAACAATTGATTGTATTTCTTTCTAATCGTAACTGACCGACTCAATTCTAAGAGGAGAAGATGCAATTGAGTTCTCTCTAGGGTAGTAAAAGTCTAAAGTCTAAAGCTCGGAAATTTCCTTATAACGAGTGATAAACCAAGTATGAGATTGCAGCAATGAAAATAAAATACATGAGTAGTGAATCTTTTTTTTAGGAGAATTTGAATTTATATATTGACTGTTATTCTCTCACACATTTTATATATTACAACAACATATCTCATATTTATACTCTAACAGTCTCTAGCTATATGTTTTATAGCTACATTCATTGTGTGCAGCAGCCAAGCCACTCTCTCAGCAGTAAAACAATCCATCCCCAGCCAAGCCTCCAAGAAAGACGGAAATTGAACAGATCCTTGACACCAATCATTCATTTAATGCACTACAATATCTCATTCAGACAGTAGAAATAATATTTGTTAATCAGAAGCTAAAAAAACTAAAATTATTATTATTATTGTGTGAATAATGTGAAAATAAATCGAATAAAAAAATAAAAAAACCCAAAAACTTTAACAAAAAAACAAACAAAAAAAATGCTCACAAAAAATATTAGTTAAAAAAATCATTTGACGTGAAAAAAAAACTAATAAAAAAACCCAAAAGAAATAACACAGATTTTTTTTTATATATATCAATTTTCTAACGATCACAAATACAAACTAAAATTTAAGAATAATTTTAGTTTTTTTTCTTGCTTCCTCTTTTGTTAATGTTTTCGAGTTTTTTTCGAGGTAATTTAATAATTTTTATTGTTTTAGCAATAATAGTAATGATATTTTAGATGTTAAGCCTTCGATGTTATTGCTGTTGTTGTTGTTGTTGTTGTTGTTATAATAGGATGTTTTGATGTGTTTCATTATCAAATCTTGCATGTATAGATATTACATTTTATTTTAAAATTAACAAATTTTATCAATTATTTCAATCTCAATAATTATAAAAATAATTTGCTCAGCTCATAATATAGTGCGGATAATTTAACTAGTAAAAAACTAAAACAATGGCCGGCCGCCGACTACATCAAAAACATTGAGATAATGGCGATTTTGTAGCTTTTAATATAATTATATATTATCAAAACACCGAATAAAATACTCGAGGTGCGATGTTTAATCAATGAAGAAGAAACTTCTTCTTGTTGTTTCTTTTCTTTCGAGGGTGAGATGTCGTTTCTTAATTAACTCGATGAGAAGGGTCATCGTCCTGTGCTCGGCACTTAGTTCCATGACACTATAAGGGAATAATGAGGAAGCCTTTAGGAGTCTAATATTTGTTCAAAAGACTAAGCGCGTGCACTAAAGTAATTATCTTTTTTAAAAATTAAAATTGATAAGTTAAATTTTTATGTATAATTTATATTATTTTTCAACATCTTAATTAGATAAAAGTTATTTAAGTTTGAAACTTGTATATAAATTCATATTATCTTGTGCTTAATTTTTATTAAATAGAATAAGGATGATGCGATTCGAACTCATAACCATTGAGTTACAAATTTTTAATATCATGTTAAAGAATTATCATATCTAAAAATTTGAATTTATAAGTGAAATACTTGTATATGATTTATATTACTATCTGAAACTAAAATCCACTATGTCTATGTGATACTGCCATCGTTCATTGTATCAAAAGTAGACGAACTTGTTTAATGAAATATGATTGAATGGGATATTTGGGGAAAGGCCAAAAGGTTGCAATTGATGACACGACGAGAAGAAGAGAAAAACGGGGTTTGATCCGGCGGTGGTGGACATTGAATTTGTGTACAATGCTGTTGTCATTTGAAGGCTTGAACTACCACGCAATTGCAGATTGAAAAATAAAAAATCTACAATGGTGCTGGCACATTGAAAATAATATATATTTTGGTGCCACATTAAAATAATATTTATATATATATATATAAATATTATTTTTAACATTGGCACATTAAAAAAATTTAAAAAATAAAAAATAAAAATTTAAGATATTGAAAGTAAAATATTACACATTTACTCTTAATTGATGACTCTACAATTTATGGAATTAAAAAAGACTTAATTGTACTTAATTAAACACATTATCAATTCATTGTCATAAATATTTTGCATATATTTTTGTATAATATCAAGATGTAAACAACACAAAAATAACAAAAAATACAACTCCTTCAAATAAAAAAACCAACCTAAATAAAGTAGAAAAATAAGATCCTTTCATTATATTGAAAAAATGTGAATAGCCTTGAAAGGGAAAAATATTATTATGGTGTTTGAGAAGATAAGAAAACAACGTACGGGCATATTTAGCAGACTGGTTCAGAATGATGCTGTAATTCGTGTTGGTGGGAGAGGCCACTGGTGGTGGCTTTAAAACACTCAAAATGGATAAAACACACTGTTTTATTTCAACAAAAAAACTTACACACATAAGCTTGAACACTGTCAAAACTCACTCTTTTCTCTCTAAAATCTCCCACTTCTCTTTTCTCCTTCACTAAGCTTCCTATTTATACACAAAATGAAAGCTAGATATTTTTGACTTTAAGATAAGATTTTTGCAAGTTGTGGGCGGCTTGCAGAGGGGCGGTGGATGCAGGCGGTGGTCTTGCATAGTGGCTATTAGGGGCTTTAATTGATGGAAGCCGGTGGTTGCATTTCTTGACTTGTAGATTGAGTTTATCCTAACAAATTCCCCCTTTAAACTCAATCGGGAGATGTCATCCCAAGCATGAACTTCAGTCTGATAAATATATCTCCCTTCAATGGCTTTGTGAAGATATCTGCAACTTGATCGTTTGTTTTGCAAGAGATCAATTCAACTTCTTTGTTCTTCACATGCTCCCGGATAAAGTGATGACGTGTATCGATGTGTTTGCTTCTTTCATGATACACTGGATTCTTTGCTAATGCAATCGCTGATCGATTATCAATATAAATCTCCATCGGATCTTCTTGAGGAAATCCCAGATGCTTCAACATATTCCGTAACCATATTAAATGGTATACAGCTGAGTTGGCAACAACATACTCAGCTTCACAACTTGATAACGTCACTATCGATTGCTTCTTGGATGACCATGTGAAAGATGTGTCTCCCATAAAAAATACAAACCCTGTTGTACTTTTCCTTTCATCCAAATCTCGACCCCAATCACTATCTAAATTGCCAATAAGTTTAAAGTTCTTACTTGATGTATAGAACATACCTTCACTTATTGTTCCTTTGATGTAGCGGAGAATTCTCTTAGCTGCACTCAAGTGCGTCTGATCCGGTGTCTCCATATATCTGCTGATAAGTCCCACTCCATAGAGTATATCCGGTCTTGTACATGTCAAGTACCTCAAGCTTCCCACCAAGCTCTTAAAGTAAGTAGGATCAACATTTCCTACTTTACTTTTCTTCAATTCCACTCCATTTTCAACTGGAGTTGAAACTGGATTGCAGCTTTCCATCTTGAACTTTCCAAGAATTTCTTTGGCGTAGCCGTTTTGGGACACAAATATCCCTTCTTCTTTCTGAGTAACTTCTAAACCCAGAAAATGTGCCATCAGACCAATGTCTGTCATCTCAAACTCCTGTACCATGTTTTTCTTGAAGTCTGTAAACATGGTAGGATTGTTGCCGGTGAATAACAAGTCGTCAACATATAAGCAAGCAAATAGTGTGCTCCCATCATCTTCTTTCTTCACATATATGGCATGTTCATATGGACATTTTTCAAATCCATTTTCTTGAAAATACCTGTCAATTCTGGTATTCCAAGCACGCGGAGCTTGCTTCAAACCATAGAGAGCTTTCTTCAACTTGTATACTTTGCCTTCATTATCTTCTTCAATGTAGCCAAGTGGTTGCTCAACATAGATTTCTTCTTCCAGGAAGCCATTTAGAAATGCTGACTTCACATCAAGTTGATAGATCTTCCATCTATGTTGTGCTGCAAGTGAGATAATCAGTCTGATTGTCTCCAGACGGGCTACAGGAGCAAATACTTCTCCATAGTCTATGCCTTCTCTCTGTTTGTAGCCTTTTGCCACCAATCTTGCTTTATGTCGTTGTACTTCACCTTTTGCATTCTTCTTGGTCTTGTAGACCCATTTCACACCAATTGCCTTCTTTCTTTCTGGCAGATTGGTTAACTTCCATGTATCATTCTTCTCAATGGCATGTATCTCTTCATCCATTGCTGTGATCCATTTCTCTTCTTTAATAGCTTCATCAAAGCTAATTGGATCACTATCTGCGAAGAAACAAAATAATATTGTATCTTCTATTACCTGAGTTGCATCGTATAAATCTTCAAGATTTCTCATCCTTCTTGGTTTCTGATGAGGATGCTTCTGGTGATGTTGATGATGTTCCTGGTGTTGGAGAGTTTCTCCTATTGAATACAGGAAAATTATGTACCGGAGACTGTGGCTCCTCTTCTGGTACTCTTGGATCTTCAGCAAGTACTGTTGGTACTCCTGCTTCATCTTCAAGGATCAAATCTGTATTGATCCATTTGATTTCTTCTTGATCCTCTTTCCACTCCCAGGTTTTATCTTCTTCAAAGATAACATCTCTGCTGGTAATCACTTTCTTTGTGATGGGATTATACAGCTTGTATCCCATTCTTCTATCTTCATATCCCACAAAGATGCACTTCTCGCTTTTATCATCGAGTTTTGTTCTTCTTGCATCTGGGATCTTCGCATAAGCCACACAACCAAAGACTCGAAGATGAGTCACACTTGGTTTGTGGCCACTCCATGCTTCTTCTGGAGTGATGGCTTGCAAACTTTTTGTTGGACAGCGGTTCAGTAAATATACTGCACAAGATACAGCTTCAGCCCAGTATTGTTTGGGCAACTTCTTAGCTTTAAGAAGACTTCTTGCCATATCAAGAATAGTTCTATTCTTCCTTTCTGCTATCCCATTCAACTGTGGTGTATAAGCCGGTGTAGTCTGATGTCTGATGCCTTGTTGTGTACAAAAGGCTTCAAAATCATTCGACGTGAATTCACCACCTTGATCAGATCTTACGGATCTGATGTTATACCCACTCTGCTTCTCCACAATTGCTTTAAAATCTTTAAAGCAATTGAACACTTCTGACTTCAACTTCAGAAAGTAAATCCAGGTCTTCCTACTAAAATCATCAGTAAAAGTTAGGAAGTACCTGTTATGTCCAGTTGACATAGGCTTTATTGGTCCACACACATCTGTGTCAACTAACTCCAGTGGCCTCTTTGCTTTCCAGTTGATCTCATTTGCAAAACTAGCTCTGTGGTGCTTGCTGAGGACACAACTCTCACAGACTTCTTCTGGATGATCAATGTGAGGCAATCCTTTGACCATCTGCTTACTTGCAAGCATCTTCAGGCTTGTAAAATTCAGATGTCCAAGCCTTAGATGCCAAAGCCATTCTTCACTGTTGGTGATGGCAGTCAAACACTTTGCTGCATCATACTGGATGTTTAGTGGGTACATCCTGTTCTTAGACATCTTCACAAAGGCAATCAATCTTCCATTGTTGTCTTTTACTGCAACATGACAATCCTTCATGAAGAGAGTATACCCTTTCTCCAGAAGTTGTCCTATACTCAGCATGTTGTGTTTGATAGCTGGAATATAGTACACATCAGCAATGTAGCTATCATCTCCATTCTTCAACTTTATCGAGATGTTGCCTTTCCCTTCAACTGGGACTTTGGAAGTATCTCCAAATGTGACCTGTCCTTGTACGGTCTCATCGAGATCACTAAAGAGGTCCCGTTGCCCGCACATATGATTGCTAGCTCCAGAATCTAGATACCATACATGCTCCTCATTTTTGCCCAGTCCTTGTTGGACAAATAATGCAGCTGATCCACTGATGATGGCATCTTCGTCTGCATAGTTAGCTTGCTCATGCAACTCTACTGGAGCTTTCTTTCGGCATTCAGTGCTATAATGCCCAAACTGATTGCAATTATAACACTGAATATTTCTTTTATCACGGTTATTGTAACCGCCTCCTCTTCCTCTGGGAGTCAAAGATTGTTGTCCTCGTCCTCCTCTGGTGGTGTTTCTACCACCTCTTCCTCTGAAGCTTGTATTCCAAGATCCTCTTCCTTGAAATCATTGGAAGCCTCCTCTTCCTTGTTGATTTCTTCCTCGAGGGGTATATTCATGTGTTGAAGTCCCCCTTTGCTCATATCTGCCTTCCTTCAGAGACAGTTTCGATTGCAAGGCATGCTCTACTGCTTTATCTCCATTTCTTCTCACAAGCTTTTGTTCATGAGCTTGTAAGGAAACCATCAACTCATCTACCATCAATTTATCCACTTCCTTGGATTCTTCAATGGCAACAACAACATAATCAAATTTTGGATCCAGGGATCTCAAAATTTTCTCTGTAATCTGAGCTTCTGAAAGAGCTTCTCCATTTCGTCTCATCTGATTGATTATCACCATAATTCTCGTGTGATAATCAGAAACAGATTCCGAGGGTCTCATTTGTAAAGACTCAAATTCACCTCGCAAAGATTGAAGACGAATCTTCTTGATTCTGTCAGCTCCTTTGTATTTTTGTTGGAGAGCTTCCCATATATCCTTCGACTTTTCCGCAGAAGAGATAATCTCAAACGTGGCTTCATCAAGACCTTGATAAATGATGGTCTTGGCTTTGTTGTCCTTCTTTCTGTTGTTTCTGAGAACTTGCTTCCGCGCTTCTTGTAAAACTTCCTCTGCTTCTCTGGACTCTGGTTCATCATAACCATAATCCACAATCTCTATGCATTCTTGTGAGCCAAGAAATGCCTTCATTCGGATGCGCCAATTGTCAAAATTATCTCTAGTCAGCTTCGGAATGAGTGTCTGAGCATTTTCTGTAGTCATTGTATTTGAAAATGACTATATCACCCTTTTTTCTTTCTCTTTTCACAAAACGGACACCACGGTCTGATTTGGTTCCAAATGAGGCTAAAAACGGGTGAACTGGTCCAAAAATCACTTCTGGACGCTGGTCGGTTCATTCTGAGTGAACCGAGAATATTCCAGGGAATATTATTTTCGGCTCGGCTTGTGGCTCAGCTTGCACAGTAGCGGCTCGGCTTCGTAGCTCGGCTCGTCTTGGATTAACGGCTCGGCTTGTCGGTAGCGGCTCGGCTTATCAGCTCGGCTCGGCTTGACGGCTCGAATATGGCACGCGTGAAGACCACTCGTCTTCTTCCTTGGGGCGCGTGGCTGAGAGTGGTGAATAGTGTCAGATTTTCAGAGGGAGAGTGTGGCTCACCCCTAGCTCCGATTGAGTTGATTTTTGCACCGACGAGTTCGTATTGAAGAGATCTATACTCTGAAATGATCAAAATTTGTTTTTGACAAACTTGAAAATTCGGATGTACCCCCAAAAACCTCTCTGTTTTTGACGAACGAGGCTCTGATACCAATTGTTGGTGGGAGAGGCCACTGGTGGTGGCTTTAAAACACTCAAAATGGATAAAACACACTGTTTTATTTCAACAAAAAAACTTACACACATAAGCTTGAACACTGTCAAAACTCACTCTTTTCTCTCATGTTTTCTCTCTAAAATCTCCCACTTCTCTTTTCTCCTTCACTAAGCTTCCTATTTATACACAAAATGAAAGCTAGATATTTTTGACTTTAAGATAAGATTTTTGCAAGTTGTGGGCGGCTTGCAGAGGGGCGGTGGATGCAGGCGGTGGTCTTGCATAGTAGCTGTCAGGGGCTTTAATTGATGGAAGCCGGTGGTTGCATTTCTTGACTTGTAGATTGAGTTTATCCTAACAATTCGTGAGAGTGAGACACATGATAAACACACATAAAAGACCATCTGATTCAGAATCTAAAATGCTAAAATTGCATTGATTTTGGCTTAATATGTCTGAAATAACTGCATAGTTTTATCGAAGTAGGTCCAAGTTCTGAGCAAACTACAGCATCCTCATCTGGTGACTTTGCTTGGTGCCTGTCCAGAAGCCTGGCCTCCTGTATACGAGTACTTGCCCAGCGGGAGCCTCCAAGACAGCCTTTTCCAGAAAAGCAACATTTCGACATGGAAGATCTGGACTCTTCTAAACCTGACAATATTGTCCATGGTGATCTTCAATCACAAAACATCCTCCTAAATTCTGAACTTAGCAGCGAGATATGTGAGTTTGGAATTCGCAGGCTGGTAACAGCTTAAAGGGAAAAACCAATAAAAATCCTTGAAAAATAAATAAATCTGAAGTTGGTGTTTTAAGTCAAGTGACCGTTGTAGAAACACAAATTTTCTGCCAATCAAATTTCACCATGTGTTATTTTATTCTTTATTTTAAAGAATAAAATAAAATTGAAATAAATGACATGGAAAACAATTGAGCCTTCAAATATTTCTTGGCTGATGAAAAATTGACATTTGAAATGAGATATTCAAGATATCTCGTCATAAAGGCAAGATTTCGTCAATAAAGACAGACATAAAGGCAAGATTTCGTCAATAAAGACAGACATAAATGCAAGATCCTGTCAATAAAGACCAACCAATAAAATTACGCCACGTGGCATTGGAAAAAGATCTGAAAGCCCTTACATATCTCTATAAATAGAGGGCCTCAACCTAAAGGCAAGGGTTGGGAATTCTAGAAGGATACAAAATTTTCTTCAAGACAAACTCTTCAAGCAAGGAAGCTCTCTCTCAAAGAGTTCTCAAGCCTCCACCACAAACTCTTCAAGCAAGGAAGCTCTCTCTCAAAGAGTTCTCAAGCCTCCTTCATCTACGCTTGAAGTCTACAAAGAACGAAGCTCTGTTGGATCAAGCCAAAACGCCCCATAAGAGTTCTTCGACAACACTTTGAAGACAAATCAAGGTACTCTTCAAAGCATCAAATCACAACATCTCGCTTCGCAATACACGCCCAAATTCGCGTTCTTGCAAAGCACAAATCTTGGCTTGATTACTCAAATAAATCAAGTCACCATACATCAAATCCAAGGGAAGAATCAAAGGATTGCCATATTCTTTTGATAGAATATATTATATAGAGATTGTACCCATTCATTATATTTAATAAAAACATATATTTGTACACGTGTGCTTGTTTAATTTCAGGTGAACAAAATTGTGTCTACAACCGTCAATGAAGAAGAATTATAAATTAAATTATACATTATAAATGTGAACAGCCTCAACTCAATTATGGAGGGAACATGCACGTCATTTCTCAAATTAAGAGTTTGTTTTTTAGGTGAAATGGGGGCTCTGGTCCCCTCAGAAACTGCAGGATCGATGATCTAATCTTATCAACAGCAATCCTTGGAAGTTTTCAAAATAAAGAACGCCAGGGGGTCTGCAAATGGAGGCATTTATTATAATATTTAAATTTCGGGACAACAAATAATTAAAGAGGGGCCAGCCAGGTTGTTTTCTTCTGTTCAAAGACGAACAGAATTTGATCTCTTCACACAAGTTCTAGTGTGAAGATCTAATTGTTCGACGAGATTATTTCATGGATGAACTTGTCCAAATTAATGGAGGATGTGCCCTTCGGTCCTGCAGCTTCTTCAGCCAACCTTTTCCACTCCATAGCCTTTTCCCTCATTTTCTCACCCTCATCCCCTTCCATCAGCTCCTTCACAAGCATCTCCACTTCTTCCCTCTTAACGTTATTGTCAATCTCCATACCAACTCCCCATTCGTTGCAGCTATACCTGCAGTTCATTGCTTGATCAGCAAAGAAGGGCCAGCACACCATGGGAACACCAGCACACAAGCTCTCAATGGTCGAACCCCAGCCACTATGAGTTAGAAACCCCCCAACTGCTGGATGGTTAAGAACTTCCTCTTGTGGGCACCAGCTTGTAATGAAACTACGATTTTCAGTTTCTGCAAACTCAGCTGGTAAAACTGCTGACTCACCAGTGACCAAATCTGGCCTTATAATCCACAGGAATGAGATCTTACTATTAGCTAGTCCCATTGCAAACTCCACTAGTTGATCAGCCGTCATCACTGTTATGCTTCCAAAATTCACGTACACCACTGATTTGGGTTCTTTTGTGTCAAGCCATTGAAGACACTCACGGTCTTCTTTCCATAGATTGTAACCAATAGACTTCAAACCATTTTCTTCGATTTGATTTAGGAGTAACTGGAGTGGACCAATGGAGTAAACTCGAGGGAAAATAGTGGAGAGGCCATCTAAAACTTCTGCTTCCAAG
Organism: Salix purpurea; assembly: GCA_027405865.1. Taxonomy (NCBI): domain Eukaryota; kingdom Viridiplantae; phylum Streptophyta; class Magnoliopsida; order Malpighiales; family Salicaceae; genus Salix; species Salix purpurea. The sequence continues at coordinate 197,760 of JAOWLH010000002.1, read as the reverse complement.
GCATCAAAAGTATGCAAAGCAATTGCACGAGCTTTAACAGAAGTTTCAGCAGCTCCCATGACAAAGTTAAACACAACGTCATCTGGATCTGTTGTCTGAATAAATGGAAAATCTTTAAGACGAACGTCTTTCATACCAGGAGCGCAGTCTACTTTTGTCTCAAGATAGTCATTGCTTAGATCCCTCAAATCTGCAAAACACAATGCTATTAGACCAAGCTCTACATGAAATTTCATTGCTTAGAAAAGAATAAAGCTGTCAAATAGTAATAATGCCACTTTACTTAAAAGTTCAATAACTAAACTTAAAAGTACGTGAATTACCTTTGATTGGGATGAAGCCTTTCTCTCTGAGAGTATAGAGCTGTTTAAATCCCATATACCCACATGCATTTATAGTGGCATACATCACAACTGGAAGACCAACTTCTTCCCCAGCTTTGATGGAGAATGGAGCAAAAGGATCTGCAACAACGCAAGTAATCGGGGGATTGTTCTCTGATACCGTGTTTTTGAGTTTTAAAAGGAGATCTGTGAAGGGTGCCAAGAAGTTTTTGCTGATGGCATCACAGAGAGAAGGTATGGCTTGGGTGGCATCAATATCTGAAGGAGGAAGGCCATCAGGAATGGTTCTGAAATGGAAGCCTGGCAAATCATCAAGGGCATCAGGTCCTCTTGACCTAAGCAAACGTTTGTGATTGAATTCAGTGTTGACAAATGTGATGTGAAGACCTTTGTAGTGAAGAAGCTTTGCAAATTTAAGCATGGTCTTTATATGACCTTGGACTGGACTCGGGATCACAACAACATGAGGCTTGGAAATAGATCCCATCTCGCTCTCCTTCTCTCTTTCTATCTTCCTAGCGAGCTTCACTATGTTCAATCCCGACGAGCCTTTTCTTGTGATTTATAGGCAGCAATGCTTGTTTTTCCATTTCCATTTTTTTTATCTTCTTTGAATATTATTTTTTATTAATGTCATGTTTTACTTCTTGTATTCTAGCTAGTCATCACAATGCTAGATTTTACTGCTTAATTATTACTATAACATATAAAATCTTTTCAGCAAAATAAGCTGGTAGCCTGTAATGTATCTCCCTCATCTATTATCGGCCCTTTTATCGAGTCGCACGAATGAATGATACGCTTATTTGACCCATTTATTTTTTCATTGAAAATTATTATTAAAATATATATGCCACTAGAAAACTTTATTCACAGCAATGAAAATAATAAAAAATTAATAAAACTCTTTGGAACAACGAGATTTGAATCCACATATACAAGCGTGGAAACCCGCAGCAAAACACCACAGCAAAACCCGCATCTAGCATCTGAAGTTTGAACCTAAGAACTTCTGCAGAGATCCATGCATGGCTCCTTATCCCGAGGTGCTTACTTCTATCGTATGGATATGTTTTTGCTTTTTTCTATTACATTTAGGAAATCTCAGTGTCTCGTTGCAAGATAGGAGTTAACACCGACTGCTCATCTCTCTCTCTCTCTCTCTCCCACCTCCGTTTTCATCGAATTAACTTCCGGCCCTTCTTGTCCTGATAAAACACATGGCTAATGCCGGGGGTACGTCATCAACATGCACGTCCCAAGGAAGTGTGGAGCAGCCATCCTTAAAGTATTAAATTTTTATTTTTTAATTTAATCTCGATTCTTTTATTTGTTTTTTGGTTCTTTGTATAGTTAATTTTTATTTTTGTGTTAAATGCAGTTTATATTAAAAAACAGAGTAAGTTTAGCTTTATAGATGTAAAATGATAGTAAAACTCTCTCTTATGTATTTATAATAAATTTTTTGTTATTAGTGATTTGTTATCTTTTTGTTTTTTTTATCTGTTTTGTTTACATGTGACTTGATATATTTTTAGTATAAAATGATTTTTCTTTAAAAACACATTAAATTATTTTTTAAATATTTATTCCTGATATTATTGTATTAAAAGTATTTCAAAACATCGAGATTAAATTAATTTGAGATTTAAAAAAAATACTTAGTTCATTTATATATATATATATATATATATATATATATATATATATATTTTAATGTGTTAATATTAAACAAATATCAAAATATATAATTACCCTTACATATTTTTTAGAAAATATCGTTCTTATTATTTTCTATGCTTTATCCATAATAAAATAAATATAAAAAAACTAAATAGTCAAAAGTTTTGTAGACAAACATGAAAGAAAATATCACATTAAATTAAATTGTTTTTGATAATCTAGTAATGTAACAATAATAAGAATACTAATTTTGTTTTCAACGGTTGATTTCCAGCCATTGTGAGTGAGAAACCCCCCGATTGATGGGTGGTTCAGAATATTTTCTTGCGGATAAAGAAGATATTAAAGAAGATGAGTAGATCAAGAGCAACGACATGCAGATCACAAGCAACGACATTCCTCAACAGAATTAATTCTCAATCAATTGTGATATACAAAATTAATTGTACTTACCTTATATAGCTATATTCTGTAAATAGCATTAACCCTTGTATCAATATATATACAGCAAACCATGAATAATAAAAAAAAGTCTGCAGTGACAATTGTTCAGAACTCTTTCTCAATTCTCATCTCGTCCCCTATTCCCTCTTTAATTCTTGAAATCCTTTATGGTATCAGAGCTATCTTGAGCTAACCCCCATCCTTCGATCCTAGACAAACAATGGCAGAAACACCCAAATCAGGAGAATCAAGTAACATTGATATATCAAAGCTAATTTCTGAAATGTCAAAACTTTCCTCACCTTCATTCCCATCCTATCACTTACCCACCTCCTTCAACATCTCATCTCTATTCACGGTTCCCATGGACCTCACCAACTATGCAAGTTGGAAATCATAATTTGGGGACATACTGGAGATGCATGGCCTCACAGCAGTCATCAACAACGACACAGAACCACCAAAAATGCAAGAAGATGGTTCTGTGCACCCAGAATTTGCGAAGGACAAACTGGTCCTGAGTTGGATCAAAGCCACTTCCTCATCCTCCATAAAGACACTTCTCATCCCTTGCACCACTGCCAATCAAGCTTGGAAAATGTTGGCCAAACGCCTGTCACCACTGGCCAACACCCATATAAGAATTCTTAAAGACCAAATTCGCACACTCAAGAAAGACAATGACACAACAGTGGCCGATTACCTCAATTACACCAAATCACTCGTTGATTCCCTCATACAATCTAGTGATACAATGGATGATGATGAATTCATCAGCTACGTTTTGGATGGACTGGGACTGGAATACAAATAGCTAGCCACGAAACTTCACCTGCACCCTAACATCAACTTCGATCAATTCTATGATCTAGCCCTAAGAGAAGAACACTTGCAGAAATGAATGTCCTTTACCTTGACCACTGGTGTGGCTATGGCGGCTGACCGTGTGCCCAACGAACGCAACTTCAAGTCCAAATTACCCAGCCATAACCACACCAATTTTGGGAGAAATCGTGGAAGAAACTGGAATCAAGGGCGAGGGTCAAGATGAACAGGACAATGGGAACAAACCCAAAAGATTTGGCCCTCAAATTAGCCCTCTTAGCACCGTGAATGGCCCTCAAACCACCACTCTCAGCACCGTGAACCACAGTCTGCCGCCATACCTTCCCACCCAATTCTCTCCGATGGTCGTCCCCCTCTGCTCCCAACACCGTAGAGCAGTCCTTCTATTTATCAAAGAAACGACGTCGTTTGTTTTAGATGTGATAAGGCTGGGCATATAGCTCGGTTTTGTCCCGAACGACAGCCACATGCTTACGTGGCAGAGAACACTGCCACCTCACCCTCTCCCACTACTGACATGGCATAACTCAATTGGTGCCTTGATTCGGGTGCCACTCACCACATGACAGCTGATCCCTCCTCTCTTCCCGATGCCCGTCCATATACAGGTACAGATAAAATTATTGTTGGCAATGGTAATCAGCTAGTAATAACTCATATTGGGGAAACACAATTAACTAGGATAGATAAACAACTACATCTAAATGAAATTTTATGTGTACCTGCTATAAGAAAAAATCTAATCTCTATACATCGTTTTTGCGTTGATAATGATTGTTATTTTTAAAAGGATGCTAATGGTTTTTATGTGAAGGACAACAAAATGGGGAAGGTACTTCTTACTAGCAGTAGTTACGATGGCCTCTATCATATTCAAACATCTTCTGCTATTGCTTGTCGGATTGCTTGCTATGGAAAGCGTACAACACAAGACGTATGGCATGCCAGACTTGGACACCCGTCTCATTCAGTCTTTACTACATTAGTGAATAAGTACCACTTACCACTTAATGGTACATCTGTCTCAAATAAAAATTGTCATATTTGTCCGTTGGGAAAATCATGTCAATTACCATTTGAAGACAGACAATTTCATGCTCAGTTTCCCTTAGCACTCTTACATCTTGATTTATGGGATCCTGCACCAATATCTTTGAATTTCAGTTATCGTTACTATTTCTCTATTGTTGATGATCATACTCGATTCACTTGGATATATCCATTGTCCAAGAAATCAGATGTTCTTACTACTTTTATTCACTTCAAAAAATTGATAGAAAACAGTTTTAGCTCTCACATCAAACAATTGCAGATTGATGGCGGAGGTGAATTTACAAGCAAATTATTTTTGATATTCCTACGTAATCATGGCATATCTCATCAGATCTCTTGTCCTTACACTCCCCAACAACATAGAGTGATAGAAAGGAAACATAGACATATTGTTGCAATGGGACTTTGCTTACTGGCCCAATCTCGGTTGCCCCATAGTTTTTGGGTTGAAGCCTTTACCACGGCCATTTTTCTCATTAATCGCCTTCCAACTCCTAAGCTTGATCACATCTCCCCTTATGAAAAATTACTTCAGCGACCACCAGATTACACGTTCCTTAAAAGCTTTGGTTGTGCTTGCTTCCCTCACATGGTCCCATACAATCGCCACAAATTATCCTTTAAATCTGTTCCATGTATCTTTATTGGTTATGATGATCACTATAAAGGTTACCGTTGTCTTGATCCTATTTCAGGTCGGGTCTATATCTCTCGGAATGTGGTATTTGATGAAGCAAGTTTCCCCTACCAGCAACCTTAGCTCCCAACAGCTACTAAACCCACACCTGCTGATCATACAGATATTGGGCCACCACCACTCCTAAAGACAACAACCCCATCTGCCCCTATAATCCTTGACCCTCCATTAGTCACTCCATCTGTCCCCACTACCCTTAACTCCCCTTTAGTCACTACCCAATATACACCTGCCCACTCACCCCAATCTCCATCCATAGACTCTGCCCCTTCAACTTGCCCCACACAATCTTCATCCACACCACCTCTCTCCCCTAGAACCGTGGAAGAGGCCCCTTCCACTGAACACCACACCCTCCCAACCTCCCCTTTGCCAACACCCACTTCTTCCCCCATTGACCCATCCCTCCTCCCTAACTCGCCAGATACACCGAACCCTCCCCAAAAACTCAGAAGTCTTAAAACCATCATCCCCTTTGGTCTTGCACCCAAACCGCTCTACTCTCACACCACCCACACCCCTTACCTCATGCTCTATATGCAGACTGTTCTGATCCCATGTCCCTTGACCAACGAGCTTTACTCAAGCTTCTAAATACAGTCACTGGCAAGCTGCTATGCAGGATGAATATGATGCTCTCATGAAAAATCAAACATGGTCCCTTGTTCCCGCCTCCTCGCAAATGAACATTGTTGGCTGCAAATGGGTATTCAAAGTCAAAAGGAAAGCAGATGGCTCTATTGACCGCTACAAGGCCCGCCTTGTATCCAAAGGCTTCAATCAACAGGGAGGGTTTGATTATGAAGAAACCTTCAGCCCGGTAGTGAAACCGGCTACCATTCGCACTATCCTCTCGCTCGCTGTGTCCTCTAATTGGTCCCTTCAACAGCTCGATGTTCAAAATGCTTTCCTAAACGGCAATTTGCAAGAAGTTGTCTATATGAAACAACCTCCTGGATTTCATGATTCCTCCCTCCCTCAGGCTGTCTGCCAGCTCCATAAGACCCTTTACGGACTTAAACAGGCCCCTCGAGCCTGATTCCAACGTCTTAGTGCCTTTCTTATTGCTCAAGGATTCTCTCACAGTCAATCTGATGCCTCCTTGTTCATTCACCGTTCTGCCTCCTGCAATGTCTATGTGCTTGTCTATGTGGATGACATCATTGTTACTGGGTCTGACCTACAACGTGTCCACCACTTCCTTGATCAACTATGCGCCACATTTGACAGTCGCCGCTGGGTGAACTCAATTTTTTCCTTGGTCTGGAAATCACTCGGTTTGTTGACCATCTATTCCTTTCTCAAACTCGATATGCAGTTGACTTATTGAAACGGTTTAATATGGCTGAGTGTAAACCGTGTCCTATGCCATTATCTTCCGATACCCGCCTATCGTGTTTGGATGGGGATCCCGTATCTGATCCTTCTCTTTACCGAAGCATGGTAGGTGACCTGCAATATCTTACCCTCTCACGATCTGACATCTCATTTGTCATTAATCAAATGTGTCAGTTCATGCACAACCCCCGCTCATCCCATCTTCAGGCTGTCAAGCGTATTCTTCGGTACATTAAGGGAACAGTTGATCAAGGCCTTATCTTCCACCAATTTGATGACTTCAGTCTACGCAGCTTTTTGGATGCTGATTGGGCCGGTTCTGTAGATGACCGTCGCTCCACTACTGGTGCATGCATATTCTTCGGCCCCAATCTTCTCACCTGGACTACCAGTCTACCGTTTCTAGCTCTAGCACGGAAGCTGAATATCGGGCACTTGCCCACACAGTTGCTGAAATTCGCTGGTTTGGATTCTTATTTCATGAACTTGGTGTCCCTCTCCAAACTGCCCCTTGCATTTATGTTGATAATATCTCTGCTATTCACATGGCTGCTAATCCCATCTTTCATGCTTGCACTCGCCACATTGAAATTGACTATCACTTTGTTCGCGAATTAGTTGCTCAAAAAGCTCTCCACACCATCCATGTTCCTTCTGCTCATCAGCTTGCCGACATCTTCACCAAGGGCTTGAGTCGTGATCGGTTTTGTCTTCTTAAGTCCAAGCTTAATCTTCGTGTTGCTCCGAGCAAATCAAGAGCAACATCATGCAGATCACAAGCAACGACATTCCTCAACAGAATTAATTCTCAATCAATTGTGATATACAAGATTAATTGTACTTACCTTATATAGCTATATTCTGTAAATAGCATTAACCCTTGTATCAATATATATACAGCAAACCATGAATAATAAAAAAATGTCTGCAGTGACAATTGTTCAGAACTCTTTCTCAATTCTCATCTCGTCCCCTGTTCTCCTCTTTAAATCTTGAAATCCTTTAGCGGACACCAACTAGCAATGAGACCACGTTTTTTAGTTTCTGCAGCAAACTCAGCTGGCAAAATCGCCGTTTCACCGAAAACCAAATCCGGCCTTATAACCCACAAGAACGAGATTTCGCTATTAGCCAATCCCATCGCAAACTCCACCCGCTGCTCTGCTGTCATCACTGCTATGCTTCCAAAGTTCACATAGATAACTGATTTAAGCTCCTTGGTATCTAGCCACTGAAGGCAGTCACTATCTTCTTTCCACAGATTGTATATATCCGATAGAGCTCAAACCATGATGATCTTCCTGAATTTGATGGAACCTTCCGAGTGAAAAAGCTTTGCCAATTTAAGCATGGTCTTTATATGGCTCTGTAGTGGACATCAGCTTCTGGCTTGGATCCCATCTTTCATCGCGCTCTCTCTCTGCTTGCTTTCTTCACTCTCTCTCTGCTTCCTTGTTCATGCGTACATGAAACATCTCGTATCATTCCTTTATAATATTATTGGAAATATTATTTTGAGTTCATGTTTTTTTTTTCTTCCCGGTTTTTTTTCATGCTTTACAGAGTCTCCTACTTGATTAGAATATGTGAAATGGGGGCTCTGTTGCCTTCAAAAACTGCAGGATCGATGATCTAATCTTATCAACAGCAATCCATGGTAGTTTTGAAAATAAAGAACGCTAGAAGGGGCCCTGCAAATGGAGCCTTTATTATGATATATAAATTTCAAGACAACCAATAATTGAAGAATGGCCAGCCAGGTTGTTTTCTTCTGTTCAAACATGAACAAAATTTGATCTACTTGTTTGACGAGATTATTTCATGGAAGAACTTGTCCAAATTAATGGAGGATGTGCCCTTGGGTCCTGCAGCTTCTTCAGCCAACCTTTTCCACTCCATAGCCTTTTCCCTCATTTTCTCACCCTCACCCCCTTCCATCAGCTCCTTCACAAGCATCTCCACTTCTTCCCTCTTAACGTTATTGTCAATCTCCATACCAACTCCCCATTCGTTGCAGCTATACCTGCAGTTCATTGCTTGATCAGCAAAGAAGGGCCAGCACACCATGGGAACACCAGCACACAAGCTCTCAATGGTCGAACCCCAACCACTATGTGTTAGAAACCCCCCAACAGCTGGATGGTTAAGCACTTCCTCTTGTGGGCACCAGCTTGTAATAAAGCTACGATTTTCAGTTTCTGCAAACTCAGCTGGTAAAACTGCTGATTCACCAGTGACCAAATCTGGCCTTATAATCCACAGGAATGAGATCTTACTATTAGCTAGTCCCATTGCAAACTCCACTAGTTGATCAGCCGTCATCACCGTTATGCTTCCAAAATTCACGTACACCACTGATTTGGGATTCTTTGTGTCCAGCCATTGAAGACACGAACGGTCTTCTTTCCATAGATTGTAACCAATAGACTTCAAACCATTTTCTTCCATTTGATTTAGGAGTAACTGGAGTGGACCAATGGAGTAAACTCGAGGGAAAATAGTAGAGAGGCCATCTAAAACTTCTGGTTCCAAGGCATCAAAAGTATGCAAAGCAATTGCACGAGCTTTAACAGAGGTTTCAGCAGCTCCAATGACAAAGTTAAACACAACTTCATCTGGATCTGTTGTCTGAATAAATGGAAAATCTTTAAGACGAACGTCTTTCATACCAGGAGCGTAGTCTACTTTTGTCTCAAGATAGCCATTGCTTAGATCCCTCAAATCTGCAAAGCACAATCTTATTAGACGAAGCTCAAACATAAAATTTCATTGCACATAATCATTGATCTTGCCCGCCCGTATGATTTAAGCGTAGTTATTCTTGTCGGAACGAGGACATATCAAATCAATTAAATTGTAATATTATTTTCTGAAGGTATTTGCTAAATGATTTCAACGATTTGATTTCTAGGAGTATTTTTTTTTTAAGATATATTGAAATATTTTTATTTAAATTTATTATTATATTAATATATCGAAACGATATAAAAACAGCCAGTTTTTTTTATAGGAATTTGAAGTTAAAGCGGTGACCCAACCTCTTAATTACTGTCAGATTTATAGAGAAGTGATTTAATTAGAAAACGAAATTATATAAAATCGGCTTGGTTCTATGGCACGTTTTTTGAATTATGCTAAAAAAAAGTTGCAAGGAAAATATATTATAAAAAAAAGTTGTTGTCGTGATAAATATTATAATCATTTCTTCATCAAGTTGCAAGGAAAAATCTGGATGAGTGGAAATTTAGAAAAGAATAAAGCAGTAAAATAGTAATAAAGCCACTTTGCTTAAAAGTTCATTAACTAAACAGGTATGTGAATTACCTGTGATTGGGGTGAAGCCTTTCTCTCTGAGAGCGTAGAGGTGTTTGAATCCCATATAGCCACATGCATTCATAGTGGCATACATCACAACTGGAAGACCAACTTCTTCCCCAGCTTTGATGGAGAATGGAGCAAAAGGATCTGCAACAACGCAAGTAATCGGGGGATTGTTCTCTGATACCGTGTTTTTGAGTTTTAAAAGGAGATCTGTGAAGGGTGCCAAGAAGTTTTTGTTCATGGCATCACAGAGAGAAGGTATGGACTGGGTGGCATCAATATCTGAAGGAGGGAGACCATCAGGAATGGTTTCAAAATGGAAGCCAGGCAAATCATCAACGGCATGAAGTCCTCCTGACCTAAGCAAACGTTTGTGATTGAATTCTGTGTTGACAAATGTGATGTGAAGACCTTTGTAGTGAAGAAGCTTTGCAAATTTAAGCATGGTCTTTATATGACCTTGGAGTGGACATGGGATCACAACAACATGAGGCTTGGAAATAGATCCCATCTCCCTCTCCTTCTCTCTTAATTACCAGCCTGCTAGCTTCTGTAATATGCTCATTCTCATAGTCTTTTCCTGTCTTATATAGCCTCCAAAATGCAAGGATCGTTCTAATTAAATATTCTCAGCAAAATTGGCGCTAGTAGCGTAACATTGCAATATCTCCGACATCTATCGAATTAGGCCAGTTTCTATTCGTATGAATGCACGATTCGCTTATTTGACCCAACTATTTCTTTCAATGGAAATTATTATTAAAATATATATACAGTTGTAGCCTTCAAGATATAGCTTGACAGTCGGTTTTCAAATCTATTATAAGAAAATTTGGCAATGGTTTTAATATAAAAGAGCATAAATATTTTCTTAATTACATGTAGCATAATATTATTAGAAAATAATATAAATCATATTCTGGAGTCTTAACTGACAAATTATATATTTAGGTGAGATATTCATTAACATGGTATGGGAGTCTTGTTGACCCAACGGTCACAAGTTCGAATCTCACCACACTTAATTTATTGGATAAAAATCAATCATAAGATACAGTGACCTTGTGTGCAAGTTTGAAACCCAAAGGCCTTTCATTTTAGGAGGTGTGTTAGAAAATAATATAAATCATATTTTATAACCTTATTTAACAACATAAATTTTTAAATGAGATGATTACTTAACAAATATAATATGTATTTTGTAAGGTCCACGCGTTTATATACCTAATTAGAAGAAACGTGTACGGGGACTAGATAAACTATTTGTATACGTGCAGGAAGTGATCAAATGTTATATTCAAATTTAAGTTAAATGTGTGCTATGGAATTCATATGTTGCAAAAAGCAATATAAAAGGTAGCCGGGAAACAAACAGTTTTATTCATGCGATTATATTCATGAAGTCTGCAATAAGTGGTTGTTGAGCCACGTGATTGTAAAACCGGTTCAGCACAAATAAATTTTTTTCTCTCCAGAATAGCAGGCGTGATTCTGGGGTGTTTTGGCCGGTATTGGGTTGAAATTTCTGAGACAAACCGAAATTTAAACCGAGACAAAAATATTATTTTATTTAGTTTTTTTATTGGTACGAAACATTTCAACTGCTTCAGCCAAAACAAAATGGCATTAATAACCTTGTTAGGAAGGCACGATACACTTATTTGACCTAACTATTAAAATATATATACAGTTGTAGCCTTCAAGATATAGCATAAATATTTTCTAATTACATTTAGCATGATATGCATTTTGTAAGGTTCACGCGTCTATAAACCTAATTAGAAGTGACCTAACTATTTAATGAACGACATTCAATGCATGAATCAAATGTTATATTCAAATTTAAGAGAAATGTGTGCTACGGAATTGCAAAAAGTAATATTAAAGGTAGCCGGGAAACAAACAGTTTTATTCATGCAATTATATTTATGAAGTCTGCAATAAGTGGTTGGTGAGTCACGTGATTGTAAAACCGGTTCAGCACAAATAAATTATGGCTATGAATCTATGCTGAATCTACCAGTTTTATTTATTTTATAATCTTAATTCAAAAGAACAGAGGATGTTGGCCCGTCAATCAGGATGCCAACCAGACAACAGTACAAGTGTTTTTTTTTTTTTAATTCAAAAGAAAAGAGGATGTTGGCCCGTCAATCAGGATTTTGATCATCCATTTATCACTTGACAGATCACAAAGTTTAGTTCCCGTTCAAGAAAAAAAACAGAGCCATCTTAGGTTAGTACATGAATGCTCGTAAAAAACTTGTACCATAAATAGCATTGTAAGGCTATCCCTAAAGCTTAATCGAGCTATGAAAAATCAGCTTGATTTGACAACTATGTTTGCTTGATAAATGCCTTTTTTGTGTTTGGAGTAATCATTTTTGGCACGAATTCTTGTAAAGTTTTTCAACCCCAATCTTTATCAAATCACCATCACTTCAATTGCTATCCAATTTTTGACCCACTTAGGTTTCGGAAGAAAAAGAAAAAATATTAAAAAAGATAAAAAAAAATCTAAAAATCTTGATACAGGGGCAAAATTGAATAAATTGAGAGTTTAATAGTCAATTGAGGGTCAAAACGCACAAATCATAAATCGAGGACCAAATTGAAAAAGCACGCAAGTTGAGGGTTGTGTTTGGAATTTTGCCTTTGAAAACTCTATAAATAGAGTTGCTAATTTACAAGAAAAAGGACCAAAAAAAATACACCCATTCAAAAACCCTAAAACCCTAAAAAACCCTAAACCCATCGTTTTCTCTCCTTCTTGTTAGGATTGAGAGTTTGCAGATAATTGAAAGAGAGAAGAATTAGTTTAGAGAGGGAGAAGAGAGAAAAGAGAGGGAAACTGAAATTTAGAATTACATTGTATTGAATTCTGTTTTGCATGCATTTGTTGTGTGTGCACTTCTCTATTTATACACATTACACTATTCTAGACTATTCTTCTTCTATACTCTAACATCCCCCCTCAATCTCATGCTTTGACAAACCAAGCATGAGATTGCAACAATGAAAATGAAATACAAGAGTACTTAATTCTTTTGACAAACAGTATGTAAACGAGAGAAGAGAAGGAATTTCATTGGTCTATTTCTTGACCAGAATTTCATTTGTCTCTGTGAGACTTTGAGAAGAGAGGGATGAGAAAAAAAAAGGGAGGTAAGAGAGGTGATAGAATGGGTTTGAATTTCATTTATCTACTTCAGTTTTTTTTCTGAAGGATTTCATTTGGCCTCTTCAGCTTTTCTGAAGTTTTTCTTCAGCTTTTCTGAAGTTTTTGCCGATGAATTTCTTAATCTGTGTAAGAATTCATGTTCTTCTTCTTCTTCTTCATTGGATTAAGTTTTTCTTAATCTCTTTTTTTTTTTTTGCAAAACGGTGGAAGGTTAGGCATAAAACGGCACACCACAACATAAACGACACAGCACACACAAAACGGCACACAAAGCACACACAAAACAGCATCACACAACACAAAGCACAAAACACAAACCCTGCAAGATATTTCACAATCAATTCGTCTCAGCCGCGCCGCAGCCTCATCTCTTCTCTGACTTTTACTCTGCCTTCCACTTTGCAAGAACCAGAAAGCCAATTACAGGCGGCAGCTGCGTTCCTCTTAGGTTCGTGTCAAGTTTCTGTCAACGCTAGAGAATTCATACAGCTTGCCGCGACTTGAAAAGATGAGGAGGGCGATTTGCACGTCACAAAGAACGAAGAGCTCACGAGCTTTCTTGAACAATCCATTTCGCCTCTTAGAGAAAGTAACTAGGCGACTGCTCTTATTTTCGATTCGTTGTAGCTCCACTTTCTTGCTACCCATTCTCTTCTCAGCAAGCCAGTGAGCAAGCTGTCTCAATCGATCTGTGACCTAATTTTTTTTTTTTTTGAATCCCAGGGCTCAACAAAATCTGAGAAATTGAGGGATGACAGAAGGCGGCATGAAGCAGCGGCTTGTTGAAGAGAAGGACCGGAACCAGCTAATAGTAAAGAAATTGAAGTTTGTTTGTCCACAGATTTGGCAGCTTGTACTACACTTATTGATTGTGATTTGATTGTGCCTCCATCGTGTTCGGCTAGGATTTAGGTACTGATAGATCTGGAGATGGAGGTTACGGAGGAAAATCGAAGGAGAGGAGTGGTTTTGATTGATAGAACTCTCTGGTGATCATGCAAATACTTGACAGAGGCATGCTTCGCTACTTCACAATGAATCTCACTCTGTTACTGCTCTGGTTCAGCTTCTTCTTCTTTTTTTTTTTTTAAGAATTTGAAAAGTATTACTGAGACTGGAGATTTGAATGTGATAGAACTGATATTACCATGAGAGATATTGTAAATGAGGAGCAGCACCGGCATGGATGATCTTCTTCATCTTCGGCTGCAGATTTTTTATTTTTTTTTGAATGATCCATTGAAGGATTACATTTCTGAGGCTTGGATCAATTCATGCGTTAGCATAATAGCTCTGATACCATGTTAGGATTGAGAGTTTGCAGATAATTGAAAGAGAGAAGAATTAGTTTAGAGAGGGAGAAGAGAGAAAAGAGAGGGAAACTGAAATTTAGAATTACATTGTATTGAATTCTGTACTCTAACACTTCTCTCCCGTGGGGGGGGCTGCAGCCACCAACCCTTTTGTGCAGCTGCAGCCCCGTTCCTTTTTCCTTCCCTTCCCTCTCTTCCTCCAAGCCAGCAGCATAGGCCCTCTCTGCCTCCAACCGACAGCCACAACCTCCCATCCTTTTCGCCGATTGACTATCTCACGTCCCCATCTCCTCACCGTCAGCCACGCACAACCATTTCATTTCTCCAATAGCCACTGCCAACGACGAATCCATCATCAGCCCACAGATCAGCCACCAGTTACAGCCCTATTGCCTTCAACCCCTTTCCGGCAACCAGCCACCCTCTCTCCCGTCTCTCCTTCTTCGGCCAACAAGCCCCACGATCTCCTTTCCTCTTCCCCTCCAGTCACCACAGCAGCCACACTCTCCAACTCTCTCAAACTCCATTAGTTCTCCTTCTCCGGCTTTCCCATCGGATCGGACCCTTAGTCGAACGACTGGCCATCACCGCCGGGGGATGAACAAATTGCTTTTGTGTGCTGTTATTTCTTTTTGTTTGTTTTGTGTTTTCTTCGCAGGTTACCATGACATCACCGCCGGTGGGAGAGAGGAGAAGGGAAGATCTACACTACCCCTGAAACCACCACCAGCTCCGACCAGCTCCCTCCCCTCAATCTAACCCACGACAGTCCAGCCACCTGAAGAAGCCAAAAGAAGACTGAAGAAGAACAGATCGAAGGAAAACAAAAGAAGAAGAACGGACCGAGAAGAGAGAGGAACTCAGTCGCTTTGTTTGTGTTTGTTTTCTATGTTTTTTTTTGTGTTGCAGGTCATCGTGGAGGCCACCACCGGCGAGAGTGTGAAGAGAAGAGGCGAATCTGTTGGCTTTCCCTTGCCCTTACTGTTCATCGGCCACACGTCGCTAGTGACGGTGGCGCGTGGGCAGATGCGCCACCACCCCTGCACTGCAGCCACTGTCCCAGTATTATTCCTAAAGTCCTTTTTTGTATTTTTCTTTATGTTTATGTGTTTTATTTGAACTTATTGTTTTTTAATTATTATTTTTGAAATGTAATAAAAAAAGAAAAAAAGATAATGTGTGTGTGTTGTGTGTTGTGTTGTGTTTGTGTTTTATTCATGTTTTGTTAAGGAAATAATGATTATAAAATAAAAAATATTTGTGTTTTATTTGCATACGGCCACTACACTAGCATATTTTAAGAAGTCTTTTTCTTTCAAAAAAATATATATTATCTTGGAGTTTGAAGAGAAAATGTGTCTTAGCATGGATTTTACAAGGAAAAATCATTTCTTGCATTTTGATATTTTACAACATATTTGTAAAAATCCAAAGGGTATTGGCCAATATTTTAAAAATATAAAAATCTTATTTTTTGGGAATTTATTATTCACTGTCGGTATTCGGATAAATAAATCTTAAGGGTTAATATCCAAAATATTCGGGGGGGATAGTATGCTATTATTCATTATTTGATGTTTGGATAAATAAATCCTAAGGGGTTAATATCCAAAATATTTGGCAGGGATAGTATGCTATTATTCATTGTTTGGTGTTTGGATAAATAAATTCTAAGGGGTTAATATCCAAAATATTCGGTGGGGATGATAATAATCAATAAAAATTACAGGATTATTCTAAGCGGTGATCGATTTCTTTTTCAATGGAAACTTTTTTTTATGTGAATAAATACGACTTATTGAAGCATTCAAAATCACATCGAAATAGACAATGCAACTTACCTCAGGTAAGGCGTACTAGGGGTGCTAATACCTTCCCTTTACGCAACCAGTCCCCTACCCTTGAATCTCTGACCAGACCAGTACAAATTGGGTGCTCCTAGCAACCCTTAACAGACAGGTGGCGACTCCTTCCCAACTCCACTGCGAGAGCCAGGATCCCTCCAGGGACGCCGCGCGACGACATGCGACAACTTCCACTGTTTTGCACGCGTGATTAATTATTCAAATTTGTAAGAATTTGAAATACAATTAATTTCAGTATATTCAATTATATTGTTGTTACAATAGGGAGTTTATATAAAAAATAATTACAATACAATTTTAGATAAAATATAATACACTTTAAATTAACAGAAATATTTTCCCTATTATAGTTATAAACGGCTATATTGAACTAAACGATTATATTTCAACACTCCCCCTCAAGTTGGAGTGTAAATATTTATCATGGCCAATTGCTAATTACATTCATCAGATTGTCTTTGTGAGTACATCAGCTAGCTGAACCTCCGACCGAACAAACAGAAATTTAATAATTTTCTGATCAAGATTTTCCTTAATGAATTGTCGGTTGACTTCAACGTGTTTGGTATGATGAGGTTGTAACGAGTTGTGTGCAATCTTGATAGCTGCCTTATGATCATATTGTAGACGTATGAATATCTCATAATCAATCACCAAATCTTGTAATACATGTTTTATGCATAATAATTCGCATACACCATGAGTCATACCTCAGTATTCTGTTTCTAGAGTTGATCTAGCAACCACTTTCTGCTTCTTGCTTCTCCAAGTAACGAAGTTTCCTTCTACAGAACTAAAGTAACCTGACATTGATCTCCTAACGGTCTGATTTCCTATCCAGTCTAAGTCTATATATCCTTCAATTTCATGAACCTCATTTTTAGAGAATAGTAGTCCCCTTCTTGGTGCACTCTTCAAGTACCTCAAGGTTTGATATACTGCTGACATATGTTCTTCATCTAGAGAGTGCATGAATTGATTTATCACACTTATTGCATATGCTATATCTGGCCTAGTATGTGATAGATATATTAACTTTTTAACTAACCATTGATAACACCTTTTGTCCGTAGGATTTTGATTTGTACAGTCTTCAGGCTTATGATTTATGTCTATAGGTGTTTCGGCAGGTTTGCATGCTAGCATTCTTGTTTCAGTGAACAGATCTAATACATATTTTCATTGGGATAAACATATTCCATTTTTTGACCTTGAGACCTCGATTCCCAAGAAGTACTTCAATGATCTGAGATCTTTCATTTCAAATTTTTATGTCAGAAACTATTGTAGTGTTTTTCTCTCTTGTAAGTCATTTCCTGTCAGGACTATATCATCCACATATACAATCAAAGTTGTTACCTTCCCTTCTTTGTGTTTTATAAACAAGGTGTGATCTGAATTACTTTGCTTATAACCAAATTCCTTCATTGTGGAGGAGATTCTTCCAACCCAAGCCCGGGGTGATTGCTTCAGGCCATATAACGCCTTTTTCAACTTGTACACTTCAGAGCTACATTAGGATTTTGTTTTAGCTTCAGGTGGTAGTTCCATATAAACTTCTTCCTCAAGTTCTCTATTGAGGAAAGCATTCTTGACGTCGAATTCCTACAATACCCAATCTCGATTCGCTGCTAGAGATATGAGAATATGAATGGTATTCATTTTTCCCACCGGAGCAAAAGTCTCTTGATAATCAACTTCATACTTCTGTGTATACCCCTTAACAACAATTTTTTGACCTTTGGGTAGTGAACATAGTTCTCAAGTGTTATTCCTCTAAAGTGCCGCCATTTCTTCATTCATCGCTTTAGATCATCTTGAGTCCGCTAATGCATCCTATACATTACTAGGAATAGGCACGGTAGAAAATTGATTAATATAAAATACATATGATTCTGATAATCTATGAGAGCAGACATAATTATTGATGAGATATTTAGTCTTGTTTTGGAGTCAGGTTCGTATTGTTTCTTTGGGACCCCTATTTGACCCTTGTGGATATCTATTGGATATATTTTCCATAAGGCTAGGAATCTCATTAGTTTTATCAGAACGAGGATTCAAACATACCTGAGGAGGAACATTCTAGGTTGATTCTTTGGTTAATGGTATACATATGGGCACCTCTATAGTCAAATAGGGGTTGTTACTGAGAATACTCTGATCTATGCAGATTTCCAAGTCAGCATCCTGGTTTTGGATATTGGGAGCACATAAATTTCCCTAATATTTCTTTCAATAAGTCATCCATTTTCTTCCACCTCAAATATCCCTTCATTCCCTTCATTGTTACTCTCCCCTAGAAGAGAAAGTCCATAAGCTCCCTTAAAATAGTAGGGTTCTGATTCTCGAAACGACGTATCTAGGGTCACATGCATCTTCTGATGTTGGGAATCATAAGACCGGTACCCTTTCTGAAATTCTAAGTATCCTACAAAACACACTATTTTTCACACGGGTCAAGTTTACCCTATAGAACCTTAGGTATGTGAACATACACCGTACATCCAAATATTCGTGGTTCTAGATTTGGTAGATGAGGGACGAAGAGCAGGGATTCCATATTTTAGTGGGGGGTTTAGAATCCGATCACACTAGATGATATTCAATTGATTAAATAGGCAGCAGACTTTACTGCCTCACCCCAATAGAACTTTGACATATTCATACCAAAAAGAGGAGCTCAAATGATTTTCAGAATCTACCTATTTTTCCATTCTACTATTTCATTTTGCTGTGTAGTATATGTGCATGAGGTTTGGTGTCGAATTCCATTATGGTTGTAGAATCCCCTAAATATTTATCCAAAATTCTTCACCATTGTCAGATTGAGGTGTACGAATATGCCTTTG
The DNA here is from genome assembly GCA_027405865.1 of Salix purpurea. Taxonomy (NCBI): domain Eukaryota; kingdom Viridiplantae; phylum Streptophyta; class Magnoliopsida; order Malpighiales; family Salicaceae; genus Salix; species Salix purpurea. The sequence goes on along the minus strand of JAOWLH010000002.1, from coordinate 178,823 downwards.
GTTTTGGGTCATCACTATTTTATGAAATTCCTAAAAAGCTATACCTACATCACTTTTATTTTAGAGAAGAGATATCCAGGGTATTCGAGTACGTTCATCAATAAATTACAAAATAACGAGCATTAGAAAATGACATAATTTTTGTAGGGCCCCAAACATCCAAGTGGATGACTATGAAAGGTTATAATTTTTTATTTAAACATCATAAATAGGAAATACAATGGCTTTTGGCCAGTTCACAAATTTCACAATGAAAATCCAAATTGCTTAAACCTGAAAATAAATAAGATTGGAGCTTCTTAAGATACCTAAAATAGAGATGTCCTAGCCTTTGATGCCACAACCATACAAGAGCTTGTTTTTGGTCTTGACTTTCTATGTGCTTGACTCAATTTTGACCATCTTTTTTTGTTAACTCCAAGTAATACAAATTTCCTCCTTTAATACCATAACTAAGAATCTTCCGGGTTAGAATGTAAACACAAAAGAGAGGCCAAAAAGTTATAGTTGACAAAAGAGTAAAAGTAATTTGACTAATTGACATGAGATTGTATTCAAGAGATGGAATAATGAAAACAATATATAGAGTTAGAGAATCGGTCAAGGTTATAGACTCTTCCCCCATGATAGGGGAGGTACTACCATTAGCTGTGCAAATAAATGATTGAGAACAATTCACAATTTTAGAATTTTCCTGTCATTTATAGCCAACAATGTTTGTTTTTGTATTTTTTCTATATCCAAATTCTGGATCTTACCTGAGTATATTTATTTTTAACTAACTCCGTGAACTCCATTTCCAAATATTTGGTGCTTTAGCTCAAGTGACGGTCAATGGAGAGGATTTAGGTCCATTTAGGCAACCTGAATACTTGATCATGAACTATTTCTCTCCAGGGAGTAAAAGTCTAAAGTTTGAAACTTTCCTTATAACACAATGGTGGGGAATAAACAAAGAAACTTACACGAGTGACTCTCCATTTCTCTTTGAATGACTTTGGAAGCAAATTCCGTTCGGACAAACAGAATTCATAGGTTGTGGAAATTTCCAAGAATTTTGTTAAATTAAACAGCTTCATTCAACATATTCAAGTCTAGCATACTTTATTTTTATAGATTCCACTTTTTTATTTATATTTAATTAAATATAACGAGCTCCTAAAAAATCCAAGTAGCTTGGGGTAAGATGTATGTTTAGGATAACTGATTAATATCTTGGCTATGATAGTCTGAGATATTCTTTCTAGCCAAGATGCTTGATGCCTGATAAGATAAGATGGACAAAGGTTATCTTTAAGAAAATTGAGGATTTTTTTTTTATGTTTAAGTAAATCTTTTTTTTAGAGAGCAAAATCATGATATTTTAGAGAGGGTTTAAAGATAAATATGTAATAGAGATGATTAAATTTTAAGTAAAATAGAATAAGATGAATTAAAAAAATGCTTGATCATCTCCTTGATTAGATGATTAAAATAATTTCTTTGATAGGCTAAAGATGTTTAATTTCCTAATCCTTTCATTTTATTAATTAGAAAATAATGAATAATATGTACTTTAATTATTTCTATATTTGACACATCTTTATATTTTTATTGAAAATAAAAACTAGAAAAGGAAAAAATTTCCATGCCTTTCGGTTTAATTCTTATGTAAATTTATCCAATAATAAATTATTTTAGACTTGAATATATATTTTTTATTTAGTTTTAGGCACAAAAGAGATACAATTTGGGGCTCTCGAAAACGTCTAAATTTTTTTCCTTAGATTTTTCTACCAACACTAATCTTTTTTATATTATTTTTGTTTTACTTTGAGTATATTTAAAGGAATAACCCAGATGGGTTATGATATTAAACACAACTTCATCTGGATCTGTTGTCTGAATAAATAGAAAATCTTTAAGACGAACGTCTTTCATACCAGGAGCGCAGTCTACTTTTGTCTCAAGATAGCCATTGCTTAATCGCTCAAATCAGCAAAACACAATCTTATTAGACTAAGCTCAACATCAAAAAACGTGCCATAGAACAGTATAAGATAATATATTATAAACAAAAAAGTAGTTGTCGTGATAATGTTTTATACTCATATCTTCATCAAGTTGCAAGGAAAAATCTGGATGCGTGGAAATTTAGAAAAGAATAAAGCAGCAAAATAGTAATAAAGCCACTTTGCTTAAAAGTTCATTAACTAAACAGGTATGTGAATTACCTTTGATTGGTGTGAAGCCTTTCTCTCTGAGAACGTAGAGGTGTTTGAATCCCATATAGCCACATGCATTCACAGCTGGCATACATCACAACTGGAAGACCAACTTCTGGTTATAGCAAGTCAACCTCTCTGAATTACCTGCATCATTGATCGAGGATTTGTGGAGTAGGTTGTCTCAATCATCGTTTCCTTCTGCAGCCCATAAATAGACTAGTACATTTCCAAATTACTTGGAGAAGCAGTCAGCGGAGAAGAGCAAGATAAGTGTTAAAAATATGGTGGTTATTTTGTCATTAATAAAAAATGGAAATGTGTGTTTTAGTCATGAAAAGTAGGGTTTTTTTCTAGCTAGTTTAATATTGTAATTATTCTATAAATTCAACATCAAATGTAATAGCAAAATATACTGAAAAATACATTCAAACTTTTTACATGGTATCAGAGCATCTCTAAAGATTTTTTTTTTATAATTTTTTTTTGAATCTAATTTTTTTCGGAGGCTACAGTGCCAATATTACTGTTCATCAAATATTTACTGTTTAACTCAACCCTAGAAATCGCTACTGTTCATCACATTCAAACTGCTATAGTATTTGTTCTTCACCGAAACACTTACTGTTCAAGTCAACCAGAAAAAATCCAAACCGAAACCCAGAAATTCAAAACCCCAACCCCGACATTCAAACACAAACCCAGAAATACAAACCCTAACCTTAGAGCCCAGAAATTAACCAAACATAGAAACAAAAATTCACAAAAAAAAACACACAAAACCCATCTAAAACCTGGAACCCACATAATGCAAATTAACCCCACGAACATACTTACCTCCAACCCGTCACCACAAATTGTTTTTCATCAAGACAACTCAGCATTTCCAACAAGCACTGTACTGGATGAAACAAATTATGCATTATGGTCACAACTTATAGAAATGAGAATCGGAGCTCGAAACAAAGTTGGATACCTTACCGGAGACATGACAAGACCCAAAACAGGCGACTCAAGACTGGATGCATGGGTCACCGAGAATCATCGAGTCAAGAGTTGGCTCATTGACTCAATGAACCCAATGTGGATGCAGCGGTTCATTCACCTACCCACGACCAAGGACATATGAGAGGCTGCGCTCGAACCTTCTATGACGACAATGATAAGACCTGCATCTTTGAATTGAACCAATGATCATTTATCACAAAACAAAATAGTCATCCTTTATCCACATATTACACATAATTAGTGGCCATTTTTCAAGACATCGACTTCCAGAGTGCATTCCAAGATGGAATAGTGGACGATGTCCTTCACCTTCACTCGGCCATGGTAAGGCTCCGAGTTCATATCTTCCTCAGTGGCCTTGACCCATCCTTTGAACAAATCCGTGGTGACGAAGGGATCCAAAATTAGACCTTGAAGGGGCTTACGTCATTGTCCAGCGAGAGCAATCCCAGAAGCAGGTCATGCATGACAAGCATAATGGAGGTCCTATTGTGTTCCTTGAGCACACAGTGATGATGGCTAGGCATCATCGACTGGTGGGGGAGCATGGGAGAGAGAGAGGCTATGGGGCTCGATCTGAAATTGAGGGAAGAAACAGGGGAAAATATGAGGGCTAACCGTCATGGGTGTCATAACCCAATTTCTGGGTTACTCCCCAAAATCTACCCAATAATAATAAAATAAAAAATAAAAGGGGTCGACATTGGTAGAAAAATCAATGTGGAATTTGTGGTTGTTTTCGAGAGTCCGATCGTATCTCTTTTGTCCCCAAATATAGAGGAAAATACAGATTTAAGGCAAAAATAATTTATCATTGAATAAATCTGTGTCAAAATTAAGTCAAGAGGCATACTTATATTTTTATAGGCCAATTTGATTTAATCATGGGCCAATTTAAAGTATAATTATGTTTGAGAATTAATTTAGGATCCAATTGAAGGATATAATTAAGTGCAAGGACTTAATTATACTTTAATTTGGTCAAATTAATTTTATTAAGGGCTTAGTCAATGAGAAATCAAGTTCTTGAATTTAATTCGGGTTCAATTGATGAGTTTGGAATTTTCGGAGACTGATTTGAATTTTTTCAAGCCAATTATGTGAAATCAGGGGCCAAATTGAACAAATTGAGAGTCTAATGGCCAATTGAGGTTTAAAACGCGAAAAACAGAAATCAAGTACCAGAATAAAAAGGCCACACAAAGCTAAGGTTGATATTTGAAATTCTGACGGGGTATAATTGCACAAAATCATAAGTTTAAATTCAATTCAGGGTGCAATAAGAGCAATTATAAATTGAGGACCAAATCATACTTTCACCTTCCTAAATATTTTGAAAACTGCACTGTTTAGGCATGCCTACACTGCATGTTCAGGCATGCCCGATATTGAAGGTTCAGGTGGCGGCAACCCTTCGCTGCATGGCATGGGCAGCTGAAGGGTTGCCTTTCATGGCTATAAATACAAAGGAAGAAGAAACAGGGAGGAGAGAGAAAAAAAGAGGGAACAGAGGAAAACGCAGACGAGTAGGGAGGAAAAACAGGGAGGAAAAATTAAGAAACAGGGGAGAGAAATAGAGAATCACGAACAGAGGTGCAAAAACCAAGAAAAATTACACACAGAGAGGGAGACGACAGAACACATCCATCAACTCTTCATCTTCCTCATCTCCAGCAAAGTCAGCCATCTCTCTCGGCCATCTTCTTCATCTCCAGTTGAACCAGCAGCAACCTCTCTCTCTCTCTTCCTTTACCGTAGCAGCAAGCTCTCTCTCTCCTCCAATTCTATCTCCTCGCCAACACCAGCAACAACTCTCGGCGAGCATAGCAGCAACAAACACCTCCATCATGACCTGCAATGGATCGTCCTTCTTCTCCAGCGACGAGCAACGAAGCAGCAGCTATGAAGAAAACATTGGTCAGCCACTTCCAATGCGTCCTCCGACCACCACAGGCTGCCATTTTTTACGCCACCACTACAGGGACAACCACCTCGGCCTCCTCTACCCGTCGGCAGTGACAGGTGACCCTTTCGTCATGGTCGATCGACCACCCAGTTGGTGGGCCGGGTCCAGCCCAACCCATTAGAGTTGGGTATTTGGCCCATCGTGGCTGAGCTAGCGCATTTAGATAGGCTAGGCCAGGCCCAAATTTTTAAATTTTATTAATTTTTATTTTAAAAAACAAAAAAAATTGCATTTAAAAAAATTTAAAAAAGTATTGTTTTCGTGCATACGGCTGGATTCCAAGATTTTTTCCATCATATTTTTCATAACAAAAATATTTTGCATCTTCCTCATGTTTTAAAACAAAAATTGGATATCGTAACTGGTTTACGATTATCCGTTGTAATTTGACCAAAATATCAAAAATAATTATAACTATTTTTGTGTTATATATGAGGGTATAAATTTACATTGTAAATTACATCCATGGATAAAAAAGGGTTTTAACTATGGTGTAAATTTACATTGTAAAGTACATCTATAGATAAAAAAAAGTTTGTAACTGCAGTAAAATTACATTGTAAAGTACACCCGCAGACAAAAAAATGATTTTTGAAAATGTAGTGTAAAAAAATTTAACTTAGAAGAGTAATCAAGCAACAATGCAACTTACCTTAGGTAGGGTGCACTGGGGGTGATGCGTCTTCCCCTTACACAACAAGTTCTCTTATTCAGACTCTCGCAGATTAATAAGTTCCTAGTGACCTTAATACTAGGTGGCGACTCCTGATGCTTATAGTCGTAAATTTTACGGTTATAAACAACCCCATCGTCACCATGCGCCGTTGTCTCTCCCAATCCAGAGGGGGATGGCGGGGCAAGAAGCGTGAAAAAATAGCTTTCACGACAATGGGGCTGACCAAAATAAATATGAGTGGAAAATATTTCAACTGGGTAATAAAAACATTGGTGGGTTGATGTGTTCTCATTGAGCTGAAATGGGGCATTTGAAACAAAGGTGTTACAAAATTGTCGGCTACCTAGACTACTGGGACTTTACAAAACCGAAAAACCAATTAAACAGAGAAAATAAAAAAAAATATCCGAGAAAAACCAAACCATATAAGATTTAACCGATTAGATTTTATTAAAAAACTTCCTGTCTGGTTTGGTTTTCAATTTTTTAAGGAAAAAAACCGATAAACCAAAACCAAACCAATTGAAATTAAAAAAAAAAATGCTATAAATTTTGTTATTCTTCCGGTTTAGTTTAATTTTTTTGGTTTGCTTTCATTTTGGTTTAATGATAGAAGAGAAAACTTGGTTAAAGTAAAAAAAAACCTAAAAAAACTAAAACTTTTTTTTTTTGGTTTTTTAGTAAAAAAACAAAATTGAACTAAAACCGGTTGGTTTAAACCAGGTCCAGTTTGGTTTTGTTTTTTTTTTAATTTATTTTGGTTGTTTTTATTGATAAAAACCGAACCGAAAAATGCTCACCTCTAATATGTTCATAACCAAAATGAGTTTAGAAAACCAATATTGAATCTATATTGCATGAACATGTAATGTGTTTTAAGCAAAGTTGTCAATACCATTTTGGTTGGTGCTTCGTTTTTTTCAATTGGTATGGAATATTTAAGTTTCGAAGTGTTTTGGCGCCCCATTTCGGGGTTGTACGGTTTATGTATATATATATATATAATTAAATATATTAATTCAAAATAAATTTAGTTCAAATCCATTTTTTTTATTTAGAATTGTGCAATTTAATCTAAAAAAAGACACAATAAAATGATTTTTTTGAACAAAATTATGAACATGAAAATATTACAAGAGTGCCATCATCAATCTTGTAAGGTCATTACATTCTCTAATTGCTCTGAAATTTTAACATAATATATATAAGTATGTCAAGAGACTCCTCGTAAAATTTCATCTTAATATAAATGTCGAATTAAGAGATATGATTGATATTGTAAAATTATTATTATTTTAAAAAAATACTATTTGGCCGAAACGGAATGGACGAAACGAACCGATACAAAAGCTGAAGCTTTCTTGTTCTTTGGATTTGTCTTCTATTCCTTATATGGGCTGGGCTTCGTTAATGAACCATCTCACCTAAAAGCTTAAGCTTGTAAGTGAGATCCCATAATATGATTTATATTATTCTCTAACACCCCCCCTCAAGTGAAAGCTCTTTAGGCTTGAAACTTGCACAGACCCACATCACCTTGTACTTGGTTTTTATCAAATAGAATGGGGGTGGTGAGATTCGAACTTGTGACCGCTGGGTCAACAAGGCTCTGGTACAATGTTAAGGAACCATCTCATCTAATAGCTTAAGCTTGTAAGTGAGGCCCCATAATATGATTTATATTATTCTCTAACAAGCTTGTACATAGGTTACTTAGTTTTTAAATTATTATTTTTTTATTTTTATTTTAAATTATTTTTTTATTATTTTTAAATTTAATATAATTATGTAAAAGATAACTACAAATGTCAATAGCCTCAACTCAATTATAGAGGGAACATGCACGTCATTTCTCAAATTAAGAGTTTGTTTGTTAGGTGAAATGGGGGCTCTGGTCCCCTCAGAAACTGCAGGATCGATGATCTAATCTTATCAACAGCAATCCTTGGTAGTTTTCAAAATAAAGAACAATAAAAGGGGGCCTGCAAATGGAGGCATTTATTATAATATTTAAATTTCGAGACAACAAATAATTAAAGAAGGGCCAGCCAGGTTGTTTTCTTCTGTTCAAACACTAACAGAATTTGATCTCTTCACACAAGTTCTAGTGTGAAGATCTAATTGTTCGACGAGATTATTTCATGGATGAACTTGTCCAAATTAATGGAGGATGTGCCCTTCGGTCCCTCTCCTTCTCTCTTACTATCTTCCTAGCTAGCGTCGGTACTATCTCATTCTCAAAGAGTCTTTTCTTGTGATATATAGGCAGCAATGTCTTGTTTTATAGCTACATTCATTGTGTGCAGCAGCCAAGCCACACTCTCAGCAGTAAAACAGTCCATCCCCAGCCAAGCCTCCAAGAAACCCTTCATGACACCAACCATTCATTTAATTCACTACAATGTCTCATTCAGACAGTAGAAATAATATTTGTTAATGAGAAGCTAAAAAAACTAAAATTATTATCATTAATATTATTATTATTGTGTGAATAATGGGAAAATAAATTCAATAAAAGAATAAAAAAAACCTAAAAACTTTAACAAAAAATCAAACAAAAAAAATGCTCACAAAAAATATTAGCTAAAAAAATCATTCGACGTGAAAAAAAACTAACAAAAAAAACCAAAAGAAATAACAAAGAAAAAAAATATTTTTGATATATCAATTTTCAAACGATCACAAACACAAACTAAAATTTAAGAATAATTTTATTTTTTTTCTTGCTTCCTCTTTTGTTAATGTTTTTGAGTTTTTTTTCCAGGGTAATTTAATAATTTTTATTGTTTTAGCAATAATAGTAATGATATTTTAGATGTTAAGCCTTCGATATTGTTGTTGTTGTTATAATAGGGTGTGTTGATGTGTTTTATTATCAAACCTTGTATGTATAGATATTATATTTTATTTTAATTAACAAACTCTATTAATTATTTCAATCCTAACAATTATAAAAATAATTTGCTCGGCTCGCCATATGATGCGGGTAATTTAACTAGTAAAAAACTAAAACAATGGCCGGTCGCCGATGTTACATCAAAAACATTGAAATAATGGCGATTTTGTAGCTTTTAATATAGTTATATATTATCAAAACACCGAATAAAATACTCGAGGTGCAATGCTTAATCAATGAAGAAGAAACTTCTTGTTGTTTCTTTTCTTTCGAGGGTGAGATGTCGTTTTTTAATTAACTCGATGAGAAGGGTCATTGTCCTGTGCTCGGCACTTAGTTCCATGACACTATAAAGGAATAACGAGGAAGCCTTTAGGAGTCTAATATTTGTTCAAATTGTTGAGTCTGTTACAGTGACTATTAGCAGTTAGGGGTGTTAGTTACTGGGTTGTTAAGTAATTAGTTTTTTGTTGTATTCGGTTATGCTTTCAGTTAGTAGTTAGATTTGATTCAAGTGTTAAACCATGTAAGCACTATAAAAGGGAATCACCCTCTGTGAATAAAACGGAGTTCGTTTTCTGTAAATTGTGAGTTCAACATTTGGTATCAGAGCTTAGAGTGGCCTGATTTGTGGAAAAGAGAAGAGGGAAACACAGAGTGAGAGGAATGAACTGATTTGGGGAAAAGAGAAGAGTGAAACACAGAGTGAGAGGAGCGAAAAGAAGAGTGGAAAATTGCAGAAAGTGAGAGTGATTCATAGGAGTGGAAAATTGCAGAAAGTGAGAGTGATTCACAGCAAAGTGTGAATCAAAATGTCTTTATCTTCCTCAGAGCGATTTGTTACAGCAACGATTCCCAGGTTCAATGGACATTACGACCATTGGTCAATGATGATGGAAATTTTTTTGAGAAGCAAGAAGATGTGGAATTTGGTGGAAGAAGGAATACCAACTCAGAAACAAGGGCAAACCATGAGTGAAAGCCAAAAGAAAACTGCAGAAGATTCAAATCTAAGGATTTGTAGATCAAGAACTACCTATTTCAAGCAATCGACCGAGAAATCATTGAAACGATTCTTGACAAAGGATCTGCTAAAGCCATATGGGAGTCAATGAGACAAAAGTATCAAGGATCAACAAAGGTGAGAAGAGCTCAATTGCAAGCACAGAGACGAGAATTTGAAGTCTTAAGCATGAAGGAAGGTGAGAAGGTAGACCAATATGTATCAAGAACAATGGCCATTGTGAATAAAATGAAAGCTCATGGTGAACAAATGCAACAAAGTGCTGTTGTAGAGAAAGGCAGCAACTGAATAAGGAACTGATTGAGTGTTACAAATGCCACAAATTGGGACACTTCCAATATGAATTTCCTGAATGGGAGAAGGGAGCAAATTATGCAGAATTAGAAGAAGAAGATGAGATGCTACTCATGGCTCATGTGGAGATGCAACATGCTTCAATAGATGAGGTATGGTTACTAGACTCTGGATGTAGTAATCACATGACTGGTAATAGGATGTGGTTTGTGAGCCTAGATGATGAATTTAGGCAATATGTGAAACTGGGGAATAATGCTAGAATGACAGTCATGGAAAGGGGAACAATTAGGATGGAAGTGAAGTGAATGATTCAAGTAATTACACATGTTTATTACATTCCTGAACTGAAAAACAATATCTTAAGCATTGGACAATTGCAAGAGAAGGGGATTGCCATACTTATAAAAAACATGTGTAAATTGTTCCATTACTCTAGAGGATTGATTATACAAAGTGAGATGTCAACAAATCGCATGTTTGTGTTATTGGCTTCTATGAACTCTAGAGAACATGATCATGCCTGCTTTAAGACTATCACTGAGAATGACACACAATTATGGCACTACCGAATGGGGCACTTGAACTACAAAGGGTTAAGAACTCTATATCATAGAAACATGGTGAACGGATTGCCACTGTTAAAGACCCCTGGAAAATTGTGTGCGGGGTGCTTGATGGGAAAGCAACATAGAGACCCCTTTCCAACCCAAAGTCAGTGGAGAGCAGAACAAAGATTGGAGCTGGTGCATGCAGATATCTGTGGTCCAGTGACACCCGAGTTCAACAATGGAAAGAAATACTTGATTATGTTTATAGATGACTTAACAAGAAAGACATGGGTGTTTTTCTTGACTAGAAAATATGAGGCACTGATCACATTCAAGTTTTTCAAGGCACAAGTTGAAAAGGAGGCTGATAGGGGTATAGTCTGTTTAAGAACAGACAGAGGTGGAGAATTCACCTCTGAAGAGTTCCATGAATTCTGCAGAATTCATGGAATAAAAAGGCATCTTACCTCTGCATACACCCCACAACAGAATGGGGTGGGAGAGAGGAAGAACAAGAGCGTTATGAACCAAACCCGAAGCATGTTGATTGAGAAAAGGGTTCCCAATGAATTTTGGGTTGAGGCTGTCAACTGGACTGTACATATATTGAATCGATACCCTACACTTGCTGTGAGAGACAAAACTCTTGAGGAAGCCTGGAGCAATGTCAAACCTTCTGTGGAACACTTCAAAGTGTTCGACTGCATTGGGTATGTCCACAATGCAAATCAGAATAGGAGGAAACTGGATGTGAAAAGCATCAAATGTGTGCACTTGGGACTAAGTAGTAAGTCAAAGGCATACAAAATGTATGATCCAATTGCCAAGAGGATCATGGTGAGTAGGGATGTTGTGTTTGATGAGAATGAATATTGGGAATGGAACAAGGAAGAAACTGATACTAGGGAAAGTATTCTAGACTGGGGTGAGATTGAAGACTCAAGATCAGAGGAACTATGCAATAAAGAACTGATAGATGGAAGTGTGTTCAGAAATACAGATATAAATGAAGATGTAGGAAGGGGAGCGATACAAGTAGAAGTTGATAATGAAGGCAATGAAGAAGTGCAAGATGAATATGATGCTAACAGCACAGAACACATTCAGATTACTGCTGCTGAATCTGAATGTATACAGGGCAAAAATTGCAGAAAACCAGCGTGGATGAATGATTATGTAACTGGAGAAGGGCTATCTGAAGATGATGAATTTCAAAATCTAGTCATGTATACTGAGGCTGGAGACCCTAGTACCTATGAAGAAGCACAAAAATGTCCAAAATGGAAGGAAGCCATGGATGGTGAGATTCGGTCTATTGAGAAAAATCAGACTTGGTAATTAACTCTCTTGCTTGTAGGTGCAAGAGCAATTGGAGTAAAATGGCTTTACAAAACCAAATTGAATGAAAGAGGGGAAATAGATAAACACAAGGCCAGATTAGTTGCACTAGGATATGCACAAAAGCAAGGAATTGATTATACTGAGGTGTGTGCTCCCGTTGCCAGATGGGACACCGATTATTTTTTCATTGAAAATTATTACTATAATATATAAAATCTTATCTACAATAAATAGACTCTTACTACACGTCTCTAGCTATATGTTTTATGGCTACATTCATTGTGTGCACCAGCCAAGCCACTCTCTCAGCAGTAAACAGTCCATCCCCGGCCAAGCCTCCAAGAAAGACGGAAATTGAACAGATCCATGACACCAATCATTCATTTAATGCACTACAATGTCTCATTCAGACAGTAGAAATAATATTTGTTAATGAGAAGCTAAAAAAACTAAAATTACTATTATTATTGTGTGAATAATGGGAAAATAAATTCAATAAAAAAACCCAAAAACTTTAACAAAAAAACAAACAAAAAAAATGCTCACAAAAAATATTAGCTAAAAAAATCATTTGACGTGAAAAAAAAACTAATAAAAAAACCCAAAAGAAATACCAAAGATTTTTTTTTTGATATATCAACTTTCTAACGATCACGAACACAAACTAAAATTTAAGAATAATTTTAGTTTTCTTTTTTTGTTTTCTTTTTTGTTAATGTTTTTGAGTTTTTTTTAGGATAATTTAATAATTTTTATTATTTTAGCAATAATAGTAATGATATTTTAGATATTAAGCCTTCGATGTTGTTGTTGTTATTATAATTGGGTGTTTTAATGTGTTTCATTATCAAACCTTGTATGTATAGATATTATATTTTATTTTAAAATTAACAAATTCTATTAATTATTTCAATTCCAATAATTATAAAAATAATTTGCTTGGCTCGCAATATAACACGGGTAATTTAACTAGTAAAAAACTAAAACAGGCCGCCGACGTTACATCAAAAACATTGAAATAATGGCGATTTTGTAGCTTTTAATATAATTATATATTATCAAAACACCGAATAAAATACTCGAGGTGCGATGCTTAATCAATGAAGAAGAAACTTCTTGTTGTTTCTTTTCTTTCGAGGGTGAGATGTCATTTTTTAATTAACTCGATGAGAAGGGTCATTGTCCTGTGCTCGGCACTTAGTTCCATGTCACTATAAAGGAATAATGAGGAAGCCTTTAAGAGTCTAATGTTTGTACAAATGACTAAGCGTGTGCAGTAAAGTAATTATCTTTTTTAAAAATTAAAATTGATAAGTTAGATTTTTATGTATGATTTATATTATTTTTTTATATTTTTCTTAGATAAAAGTCATTTAAGTTTGAAACTTGTATATAATTTCATATTATATTGTGTTTAATTTTTATTAAATAAAATAAGGGTGATTAGATTTGAACTCACAACCGTTGAGTTATAAGTTTTTGATATCATGTTAAAGAATTATTTCATCTAAAAATTTAAATTTATAAGTGAAATACTTATATATAATTTATATTATTATCTGAAACTAAAATCCACTATGTCTATGTGATATTGCCATCGTTCATTGTATCAAAAGTAGACGAACTTGTTTAATGAAATGATCGAATGGGATATTTGGTGATTGAAAAATTCGGGGGGAAGGCCAAAAGGTTGCAATTGATTGTTGAATGATAAGCTTGTTTACTGAACTACATACACTTGTTGAAGACAAGTCTGCAAGCTATTACCCGAAGGAGAGTGAAGAAGAAGGAGTGCAAAGGTGCAGCTAGTTACAGCTGTACAAGGAGTGCAAAGGTGCAGCTAGTTACAGCTGTACAACTCAATCTAAGTGTAACTAACTAATACAAGTAGTTTCAATACAGTTGCAAGTTGTTGCACATATAAATCACATGCTCAAGAATCAGAACTATATAAGAGCATTCTATCAAGCAATTTGTAAGCAACTCTTGAATAAATAAAGAATACGAAACTAGTGAAGATTCTGACTTACCTTTTCTTCTCTCTGCCGAAACTTGCTTTCCTTATCATCTTCCACAAATTACCCAACTAAAACCTACAAAATCAACATTGATGACACGACGAGAAGAAGAGAAAAAAGGGGCTAGCAGATTTGATCCGGCGGTGGTGGACATTGAATTTGTGTACCATTGCTGTTGTCATTTGAAGACCTGAACAACCACGCAATTGCAGATTGAAAAAAAATAATCTTCAATGGTGCTGACACATTGAAAATAATATATATTTTGGTGTCATGTTAAAGTAATATATATATATATATATATATATATATATATATATTATTTTAGGTGAAATGGGGGCTCTGGTCCCCTCAGAAACTGCGGAAGCACAAGATTGGATCTATCAATTCATTTGCATAAGCATAAAAGCTCTGATACTATTCTGAGATCAAAAGAGTGAAGAAGAATTCACACAAAGGAGAAGAGAATTGAGAACAGAGGAAAGAGAAGAGGAGGAGAATTTGAATTTTATATATTTATTGTTATTCTCTCGCACACCTCATATTTATAAAGGGGGCCTGCAAATGGAGCCTTTATTATGATATATAAATTTCAAGACAACCAATAATTGAAGAATGGCCAGCCAGGTTGTTTTCTTCTGTTCAAACATGAACAAAATTTGATCTACTTGTTTGACGAGATTATTTCATGGAAGAACTTGTCCAAATTAATGGAGGATGTGCCCTTGGGTCCTGCAGCTTCTTCAGCCAACCTTTTCCACTCCATAGCCTTTTCCCTCATTTTCTCACCCTCACCCCCTTCCATCAGCTCCTTCACAAGCATCTCCACTTCTTCCCTCTTAACGTTATTGTCAATCTCCATACCAACTCCCCATTCGTTGCAGCTATACCTGCAGTTCATTGCTTGATCAGCAAAGAAGGGCCAGCACACCATGGGAACACCAGCACACAAGCTCTCAATGGTCGAACCCCAACCACTATGTGTTAGAAACCCCCCAACTGCTGGATGGTTAAGAACTTCCTCTTGTGGGCACCAACTTGTAATAAAGCTACGATTTTCAGTTTCTGCAAACTCAGCTGGTAAAACTGTTGAATCACCAGTGACCAAATCTGGCCTTATAATCCACAGGAATGAGATCTTACTATTAGCTAGTCCCATTGCAAACTCCACTAGTTGATCAGCCGTCATCACTGTTATGCCTCCAAAATTCACCTACA
The DNA here is from genome assembly GCA_027405865.1 of Salix purpurea. Lineage (NCBI taxonomy): Eukaryota > Viridiplantae > Streptophyta > Magnoliopsida > Malpighiales > Salicaceae > Salix > Salix purpurea. The sequence continues at coordinate 163,627 of JAOWLH010000002.1, read as the reverse complement.
CCACTGATTTGGGTTCTTTTGTGTCCAGCCATTGAAGACACGAACGGTCTTCTTTCCATAGATTGTAACCAATAGACTTCAAACCATTATCTTCCATTTGATTTAGGAGTAACTGGAGTGGACCAATGGAATAAAATCGAGGGAAAATAGTGGAGAGGCCATCTAAAACTTCTGGTTCCAAGGCATCAAAAGTATGCAAAGCAATTACACGAGCTTTAATAGAAGTTTCAGCAGCTCCCATGACAAAGTTAAACACAACGTCATCTGGATCTGTTGTCTGTGTAAAAATTCAAGAGTGTATTTCTTCTTCAATATTCAAAACTTACTTACATTAATGTTTCAGTGCAGCACTATTTATAATCTACTATATGCTACAAAACAAAGAACATACATAAAATCCTAAGCACTAAGGGCCAAAAAGCTGTTATAACTGAATTTGTTATAACAGCTTTATACAGCTGTGTTTTAACACTCTCCCTCAAGTTGGAGCATAGATATCTATCATGCCCAACTTGTTAATTGCACCGTGAAAGACTCTTCCTAAAACTGCTTTTGTGAGTACATCAGCCAACTGATCTTCTGACCTTACAAACGGAAATTGTATGATTTTCCGATCAAGGTTTTCTTTAATAAAATGTCTGTCGATTTCAACATGTTTGGTACGATCATGTTGTACAGGGTTGTGTGCAATTTCGATGGCTGCTTTATTATCGCAGTATAAACTCATGGATGACTCGCAATTAACTCCCAATTCCTGTAACACATGCTTTATCCATAACAACTCGCACACACCATGAGCCATACCTCGGTATTCTGCCTCCGCACTTGATCTGGTGACCACTTTCTGTTTCTTGCTTCTCCAGGTTACAAGATTACCTTCTACATAGGTAAAGTATCCTGACGTCGATCTTCGATCTGTCTGATCTCCTGCCCAGTCTGAGTCTGTGTACCCTTTAATTTCACGAACTTCATTTTTCATGAATAGTAGTCCTCTTCCTGGTGCACTCTTCAAATATCTTAAGATCCGATATACTGCTTCCATATGCTCCTCTCCTGGTGAGTGCATGAATTGGCTCACCACACTGACTGCATATGCTATGTCTGGTCTCGTATGAGATAAGTATATCAGTTTCCCGACTAGCCGTTGGTAACGTCCTTTATCTGGTGACGTTTGATTCTCAGACTCTCTTAGCTTGTGGTTCATCTCCATCGGTGTATCAGCTGGTTTACATGCCAGCATTCCGGTTTCTGTTAATAAATCTAACACATACTTCCGTTGTGATAGACATATCCCAGTTCTTGACCTTGAAACTTCAATCCCCAAGAAATACTTCAGTTGTCCCAAATCCTTCATTTCAAATTTCGAAGCTAGAAATCGTTGTAGCGATTTTCTTTCCTCTAGATCATCTCCTGTTAGGACCATGTCATCCACATACACTATCAATGCTGTAGTCTTCCCTTCCCTGTGTTTTATAAACAAAGTATGATCAGAGTTACTTTGTTTATAGCCGAATTCCTTCATTGTGGAGGAGAATCTTCCAAACCAAGCACGGGGTGATTGTTTTAGACCATATAACGCCTTCTTCAACTTGCATACCTTGCTTATACTTGGGAATTTACCTTTAGCTCCGGGTGGTAAATCCATGTAGACTTCTTCTTCAAGGTCTCCATTGAGAAAGGCGTTCTTGACATCAAATTGCTGCAATGCCCAATCTCGGTTTACCGCTAGAGCTATGAGGATGCGAATGGTGTTGATTTTTGCAACTAGGGAAAAGGTCTCCTGATAGTCTATTCCATATCTCTGTGTATATCCCTTTGCCACTAACCTTGCTTTGTACCTGTCTATACTGCCATCCGCATTTAGTTTAACTGTGAAGACCCATTTGCATCCAACGGTCTTCTTCCCCTCGGGTAGTGGACACAACTCCCAAGTATTATTCTTTTGGAGTGCTTCCAGTTCTTCGTTTATTGCCACCGTCCACTTTGGATCTGCTAATGCATCCTGTACATTACTAGGAATAGATACAGTAGATAATTGATTAACAGTTAATGCATACGAACATGACAACCTATGGGAAGAGACATAATCACTGATTGGGTATTTAGTCTTATTTTTCGGATCAGGTTCATATTGTTTTTTCGGGACTCCTCTATTTGACCTCAGGGGGTATTTATTTACTCTATTTTCAACAATAACAGGAATTTCGTTATCAAAAATAGGAAGGATAGGATTTTGATTTACCTGAGGAAGGACATTCTGGGTTGATTCTTCGGTTAATGGTGTAGACATTTGCAACTCTGATGATAAAGGGGGGTTATTGCTCGGGAGATTCTGATCAATGCTCGGCTCCAAATTCTCACTGTTGCAAGGAGCTACATTATTTTCCCTTGTTTCGTCAGAACAATTCTCAACCATTCTTCCATTTTCCTCTACTTCAAATAGATCGTCATTCTCTTCATTGTTTCTCTCCCCCTGAAGAGATGACCCAGAAGCTCCCCCTGAGTAATAGGGTTCCATTTCATGAAAGGAGGTATCCAAGGTCACATGTAACTTTGGGTGTAGAGGATCATAACACCGGTACCCTTTCTGAAATTCGGAGTATCCAACAAAAACACACTTCTTCGCACATGGGTCCAGTTTATTCCGCAGAACCTTAGGAATGTACACATAGACTGTACATCCAAAAATTCTCGGTTCTAGGTTTGGTAAATGAGGGATGGATAACAAGGATTCCATTTTTTGTTGAGGAGTCTGAAAATGGATAACACTGGATGGTGTGCGATTGATCAAGTAGGCTGCCGATTTCACTGCTTCCCCCCAATAAAACTTGGGCATATTCATGCCGAAAAGTGAGGCGCGGACGACTTCCATAATTTGTCTATTTTTCCGCTCGGCTAGACCATTTTGCTGTGGAGTGTAGGTGCATGAAGTTTGGTGTCGAATTCCATGATTGCCCAAGAATGTTCCTAAAGTTTTATCCATAAACTCCGTACCATTATCTGATTGCAGTGTATGAATCGGCCTCTGGTATTGGTTTATCACCATTTTATGAAATTCCTGAAAAGCTGTACTTACATCGCTCTTATTCTGAAGGAGAGAAATCCAAGTCATCCGGGTACACTCATCAATAAATGTAACAAAATAACGAGCATGTGAAAAAGACGGGACCTTTGCAGGACCCCAAACATCAGAATGAATAATTGCAAATGGCTCTAAGCTTTTATTCAAACTTGGTAAATAAGGGATACGGTGGCTTTTGGCCAGTTCACAAATTTCACATTTGAACTCTAAATTACTGATATTTGAGAACAGAAGTGGTTTTAGTTTCATAAGATACCCAAAAGATAGATGTCCGAGCCTTCGATGCCATAACCATACGAGTGCTTCAGCTTTGTCCTTACTGTTTGCCTGATGTGTCTGACTGAGTTTTTCCCCCCCTTTTTCGGTTAACTCCAGATAATAAAGATTATCCCGTCTAACACCATAACCAAGAATCTTCCGGGTCAGAATGTCCTGAAACACACAAAAGAAAGGCCAAAATGTTACAGTGCATGAAAGGGTATAAGTAATTTGGCTAACCGACAGGAGGTTGTATTCGAGTGATGGAACAACAAGAACAGTATCCAGGGTGAGGGAATCATTCAAGATTACAGATCCTGCTCCGGTAATCAGAGATGTACTACCATTTGCGGTACAAATAATTGACTGGGAGGAAGGTTTTGAGGAATTTAAGTTACCAGGGTCGTTAGTCATATGTTCGGATGCACCTGTATCAATAATCCAAGAACTATTCTTAGTAATAACAGAGAGTGCAGAAGTTTTACCAATTATACCTGGATGAGCCACAGTCGCTGTGGGCTGCGCCAGATCTGATTCCGCCAGATGGACCCGAGGTTTTCGGATAATTTTCCGAGGTTTTTTCGTAAAGTCCCACCAGTCCGAGTAGCCAATAATTTCAAAACACCTCTGTTTTGATTGTCCCTTTTCACCGCAATGAGAACAAATAAGTCCACCAGTATTTTTGTATTTTTGGTCAACCCGGTTAGCCCGGTCAACCCGGTCAGCCCGGTCAGCCCAAACTCGGTCAGCTATAAAAGGCAAAAAGGTTTGCCCTAATTTCTCCTCTCTCTCTCCCCGCGCAGCCCCCACTCCCTGTCTCTCCTTCCCGAGCTCTCCTCCGATCGGCCGATGGTACCTCGTCACCATCGCCGATCGCTCGGGAAAACCTGGGGGGCTGCCATTTCCGGCCATGATCGTCTTTTGGGAGTGTTCTCTCCGAACACAAGCATATGCTCCCTCAAGACCGAGCTGTGGGTCCTTTCGAAGGATCTCCCCACGGATTTGCTCGAACCCAGGGTCAAGACCACTGAGAAAGATGTGGACCCTGAGTTGAGCCATGGCTGAGTGGTGGTGAAGGACGCCGTCGACTGTCCTCGCCTGAGGTGCAGTCCGGCCGTCGATTTCTTGGAAGATGGCGACGAGCTCGGTGTAATAACTGGACAGTGGTCGTCCATTCTGACGAGTATTGAACGAGCGTTGATTAAGCTCGAAGAGGCGAGTTGCATCGGAGCCGTCGTAGAAGGTTCGCCCGACGGCGTCCCAAATCTCCTTGGCCGTCGGGAGGCAGATGAACCTCTCCATCAAGGACGGGGTCATCGAGTCAATTAGCCAACATTTGACTCGATGATTCTCGGTAACCCAAGATTCCAGTTGTGGGTCGCCGGATTCCGGCTTCGCAGTGTCTCCGGTAAGGTATCCCAACTTGTTTCTAGCTCCGATTCTCATTTCTATGAGTTTTGACCATAACCTAAAATTGTTTTCGTTTAGGATAATGTTCGATGTGAATGCTGAATTGTCTGTGGATGGGGTCATGGAGGTGAGTGGATTCGTGGAATTAATTTCCATTTTGTTGTGATTTGGGTTCTGTGAAATCTGGGATGTTTGGGTTGTTTTTTGTGTTTCAGTTTGATTTTGGGGCTAGGGTTCTTTGGGAAAAAATTGGCTGATTGAACAGTAGAGGTTTCGAGATGGGATGTAATTTCTGGGTTCCAAATTTATGGGTTTCTGGGGAAAGGTTTGTGGGTGTTTGGTTTCTGGGAAAATCTGGGTTTTCTAGGGAAAATTGTGGGTGTTTGGTTTCTGGGAAAATCTGGGTTTCTGGGGAAAATTTTTGTGTTTGGTTGCCCATAAAATCTGGGTTTCTGGGGAAAAATTCGGGTGTTTGGGTTCTGATTTGAACAGTATGTGTTCAATGAACAGTAATACGGGCACTGTAGGCTTCGAAAAAAAAATTCAAATTCGAAAAAAAACTTTAGATTAGCTCTGATACCATGTAAAAATTCAAGAGTGTATTTCTTCTTCAATATTCAAAACTTACTTACATTAATGTTTCAGTGCAGCACTATTTATAATCTACTATATGCTACAAAACAAAGAACATACATAAAATCCTAAGCACTAAGGGCCAAAAAGCTGTTATAACTGAATTTGTTATAATAGCTTTATACAGCTGTGTTTTAACAGTCTGAATAAATGGAAAATCTTTAAGACGAACGTCTTTCATACCAGGAGCGCAGTCTACTTTTGTCTCCAGATAGCCATTGCTTAGATCGCTCAAATCTGCAAAACACAATGCTATTAGACCAAGCTCAACATGATATTTCGTTGCACACCTCTTAATTATTGTCAGATTTATAGAGAAGTGATTTAGACATGGCAATTATTGTCGGATATTATATAAAATTTGCTTGGTTCTATGGAAGTTTTTTGAATTATGCCATCGTGATAATAGTATAACATAACATAACATATTATAAAAAAAAGGTAGTTGTCGTGATGATGTTTTATAATCATTTCTGCATCAAATTGCAAGGAAAAATCTGGATGCTTGGAAATTTAGAAAAGAATAAATCTGTAAAATAGTAATAGACCCACTTTGCTTAAAAGTTCACTTGTAATTGATGATAACTTAATTAAACAGGTACGTGAATTACCTCTGATTGGGGCGAAGCCTTTCTCTCTGAGAGCGTAGAGCTGTTTAATTCCCATATAGCCACATGCATTCACAGTGGCATACATCACAACTGGAAGACCAACTTCTTCCCCAGCTTTGATGGAGAATGGAGCTATAGGATCTGCAACAATGCAAGTAATCGGCGGATTGTTCTCTGATACGGTATTTTTGAGTTTTAAAAGAAGATCTTTGAAGGGTGCTAAGAAGTTTTTGTTCATGGCATCACAGAGAGAAGGTATGTCTTGGGTGGCATCAAGATCTGACGGGGGGAGGCCATCAGGAATGGTTCTGAAATGGAAGCCAGGCAAATCATCAAGGGCATCAGCTCCTCTTGACCTAAGCAAACGGTTGTGATTGAATTCTGTGTTGACAAATGTGATGTGAAGACCTTTGTAGTGAAGAAGCTTTGCAAATTTAAGCATGGTCTTTATATGACCTTGTACTGGACTCGGGATCACAACAACATGAGGCTTGGAAATGGATCCCATCTCTCCCTCTCCTTCTCTCTTACTATCTTCCTAGCTAGCTTCGGTACTATCTCATTCTCAAAGAGTCTTTTCTTGTGATTTATAGGCAGCAATGTCTTGTTTTTCTATTTCCAAATTTTTATCTTCCTTGATTATATATATATATTTTTATTAATGTCTTGCAAAAGAAATATCCTATCTTCGATTGAGATATTTATATCATTTGTTACGGATTGTATTTGTCTGCTGCTCTTTAAAATGAACTTATAGCATAATTTAAAGGATATGTACGACCTTGTAGAATAAAAATGTCGTGTCACAAGTACCTCCAAAATGCGCTTGATTAATTAATGTCGTGCCACAAGTACCTCCAAAATGCGCTTGATTGTATTTGGAAGACCTTGTAGGATATGGTCCCAGATTTAGGCTGAAATTAATTTAGGATTGATTAAATTAATTCTCACGTGGTTAATGTCTTGTAGAAATTAATTCTACAAGATTGGCTGCTACGAAGAAGAAGGAAAGAAGAAAAAGAAGAAGAAGTTTATGTTTCTTTGATAACGTAACAATTGATTGTATTTCTTTCTAATTGTAACTGACTGACTCAATTCTAAGAGGAGAAGATGCAATTGAGTTCTCTAGGGTAGTAAAAGTCTAAAGCTCGGAAATTTCCTTATAACACAATGGTGGGGGGAAAAATAGAGAAACTTACACGAGTGACTCTCCATTTCTCTTTGAATGGCTTTGGAACCAAATTCATCCGTTTTGAGTCACCGTGTACAGTCAGAGATTTTGAGTCTTGGGAATATTAATGTCTTTTAAATTTTTATGAAAATTAAGATTAAGAAATTTTTGTGCTTCTTATAATTAATTAATTAATTATATATATATAGTATAATCTAAAATAACTGGTGAAATGTTTCAAAATCAAAACATTCTATATCAATAAAAAAACAAAATACCAATAGAAATAAAATTGACAACCTTTCATGAACGGTTGACCTTTCTTCTTCTTTGGATTTGTCTTCTTTTCCTTTCAGGGGCTGTGCATGTACGTACGTTTCTTTCTATGCGGGGGATGAATTCATAGTGGCCCACAACTTTAGCTCCAGGTACATACATTTTAAAAATATATTTGTATAAATAATAATAATAATAATAAATCCATGGCATGGCTTAGTTTTTTTTTTTTTTTAATTACCAGTTTTTTTTAATTTTTTTATCTACATATTGAATTTAATTAAATAACTAGTTTAAATTTGATAATTATTTTATTTATTTTAATATAAAAAATTATTATGCATAAGATATATTACCTTCACCATGTTCGATCTCAAAGAGATTTTTCCTGTCATTTACAGCCAGCAATTCTTGTTTTTCTATTTCCAAATTTTGGATCTTCCTTGAGTTATTTTTAATTAACGTCATGTTCCACTAGGTCATGGTGCGATCTCTATCACTGTAGTGCATGTTTGGCATTGCGGTGCGATCTACGATTGTCAGATCGCACCACAATTTGCTGTTTGGTTTTGTAACAAAAGCAGGTTTGTGGTATGGGTCCATCTAAATTGAGCTTGCAAACCCGGTGCAAGAAAAGCACAAATTTATTGCTTTTCTTGCATCGGCAATTGCCTGGGCGTGGGAATATGAAACGGCGATTGGCTAGGATGCATACCAGTGATCAAAAATCCAAAAAAGAAGACTTACATTGCGAGATATCTCTTCAGCTTTCTTTTGAAGATCTGATAAAACAGAGAAAGCTGAGAAACCCCACCCTCCTCCCCATCCACTGCTTGTTTGTGATTCCTCTTGTTTGTCTTCTTGTTGGGAATCTTCTTTATCTTCCTTAACTGGAGGGTTTTTTTTCCTTTCTTATATATATATATATGTTTTTGATTCCTCTTGTTTGTCTTCTTGTTGGGAATCTTCTTTATCTTCCTTAACTGGAGGGTTTTTTTTTCCTTTCTTATATATATATTCTTTAAAGTAATTTCACAAGTTAAAAGCAATATGAAAAGCTTGATAACCAAACACCCAAAACTGTTTTTTTTTCAACCTCCAACTCCATCACAGTTTTTAACCAAACACTTCACTACTTATTTTGAACCACAGTAAAAGCTTTTTTTTTTAAATTGTTTTTTTTTCAACATCAATCGCAAAAGCAAAAACAATACCAAACACACCCTACATGTCCTCCAAGATGCAGGGATTTTATGAATTAATTAATTATTATAGTTTAGAGATTGTATTTTTGTTTTTTAAATTAAGTCAGAATAATAATAATAATAATAATAATAATAATAATAATAGCAAGTTGATGCTATGAGGCAGCGATGGACAAAAGTGGGTGCATTTATGGCTGAAAGATTCGATAGACAACTTGCTCTCGTTATGGGGAGAGATGGATAGCTACGTGACTGTTACGAAGATACCGATGTGTTTCTTCTACTTTGCTCATCAAAAACCCTTGTTTTGACAATAGAGAGGATTAGAAGGTCCATTTAGGCAACCTGAACTAGCTTATACTTGATCATGAACTATTTCACTCTGGGGAGTAAATGTGTTAAGTTTGGAACTTTCCTTATAACACAATGGTGGGGGAAAACAGAGAAACTTACACGAGTGACTCTTCATTTCTCTTTGAATGATTTCGGAAGCAAATTCTGTTCAGACACACAGAAGTCATAGGTTGTGGAAATTTCCAAGAATTTTGTTAAATTTAGCAACTTCACTCGACAGATTCAAGTTTAGCAATGGTTCCAAAAATGAGAATCTCAGATAGAGTAGTTAGCCGTGGTTTGGCTTGAAAATATATTAAAGTGTTCTTTAGCGATCACCATCACTGATTACAAGTACCTCCAAGATGCAAGGATTTTATTAATTAATTATTTCTATATTACATTAAATCTTCCTAGCAAAATTAGCTGATGACATAATTGAGAGACAACTTTTTTCTCATTATTAGTGATGGGGAAAGGGTGATGTGAGTGGTCGTTTTAAAAATAAAGAACGCCAGAAGGGGCCCTGCAAATGGAGCATTTAATATGGATGAACTTTGTCATAACCCAATATTGGGTCATTCCCCAAAACTACCCGAAAATAACAAAAAAAATAAAATAAAAGGGGCTGGTGTCGATAGAAAATCAAGGTAAAATTTTGGATGTTTTTCGAGAGTTCGATCGTACCTCTTTTACCCAAAAATGAAGGAAATCACAGATTCAAGGTTAAAATAATTTATTATCAGATAATTCTGCGCAATGACTAAGTCGAAAGATATAATTATATCTTTATGAGCCAATTTGATCTAATCGTTGACCAATTTAAAACTGTAATTTTGTTTGAGAGTCAATTTAAGGTCCAGTTGAAGGATTTAATTAAGTGCAAGAGCTTAATTATACTCCAAATTGATCAAATTAATTTTATTAAGGGCTTAGACGATGAGAAATCGAGTCCTTGAATTTAATTCAAGTTCAATTGATGAGATTGAAATTTTCAGAGACCGATTTGAATTTTTTCCAAGCCAATTGTGCGAAATCGGAGACCCAATTGAATAAATTGAGAGTTTAATGGACGATTGAGGGTTAAACCGTGCAAATTAGAAATCGAGGACCAAAGTAAAAAGACACGTAAGGTCAATGTTAATATTTGAAATTTTGACGGGGGTATAATTGCATAAAATCATAATTTCAAATCCAATTGGGGGTGTAATTAGGACAATTATAAATTGAGGGACCAAATTGCAATTCTTCCAAAAGCATGCAGCCGCCGACCAGCCCCCTGCAAGCCACCGGCAAGCCTGTCACCACAGAAAAAAAGAAAAAAAGAGAAAAGGGGAAAAGGGGAGTTCAGACCGTTGCTTGCAACGGTAAATTCTACAATGCCTATAAAATGGCGATTTCAAAGGAGAAAAAGGAGGATGGGAAGGGAGAGAAGAAGAAAAGAGAGGAAACAGAGGAGAAGATTTCTCATGCAGAAAGAACAAAAAAGAGAGAAGTTGCAGTGATCGAAAACAGAGAAAAGAGAAGGAGAGAAGGAGGCGGGGAAGAGTTTCTGAAAGTTTTTGAGATTCTTAGCAAATCGGAAACAAGAAAAAAACAAGAGAAAAGACACAAAAATAACGCGATTATCCCCATCTCTCTCGGCGTCAAGCTCTCTCTCTCTATAGCTCTCGGTCTGTTAACAAACAGACGACCTTCTCTCTCCCTCTTCCTCTCGTCAGCAGCTCCGGCGTCCACTCCGACCACCAAGCACTACCCTGCCATCACCAGAAACCTCCACTCCAGCAGCACAGCCCCTTTCCCCGGCGAGAAGGCAGCCCAGCAGCCATCCACAACCGAACGACCCGACAGCTTCCAGTGTCCATTCCGACCACCACGGACCTCCGTTTCCGACGTCACCATGACCGGAAGAACCACATCGACGTCCTCTACGCAACGGTATTAATAGGTACGCCGTTCATCACAGTCGAAAATCTACCATGCACTGTTCATCTTCTTCTTTGCATGCTGCGGGGATGAATTAATTCACTCCCCGCAGCCGTTCGGGCCGGGCTTTGTGCCCGGTCCACCCTGTGAAAAAAACTGGGCTGGAAGCCCATGTGCTGAAGGCCCAGTCAAAGTGTAAATGGGCTTAAGCCCACTATGGGAATCTTAAAAATGTGTGGTTTTCTTGCATACGGCCAATACACTAGCATATTTTAAAAAATCTTTTTGTTTCAAAAAAATATATATTACCTTGGAATCTTAAGAAAAAATGTGTTTTTGCATGAATTTCATAAAGAAAAATCATTTCTTGCATTTTTGGATTTTACAACATGTTTGTAAAATCCAAAGGGTATTGGTCAATATTTAAAAAAATATAAAAAAACTTTTTTTGGTGATTCGTATTATTCACTATCGGTGTTTGGATAAATAAATCCTAAGGGGTTAATATCCAAAATATTCGGCGGAGATAATATGTTATTTTCACTATCGGTGTTTGGATAAATAAATTCTAAGGGGTTAATATCCAAAATATTCGGCGGGGATAATACATCATTATCATTTATCCAATACATTTTCAAAAGATTAATAATATAACAAATCATAGGCAAACAAAACGTCAAGCAGCTTACCTTAGGTAGGGCGTACTAGGGGTGCTAAAACCTTCCCTTTACGCAACCAGTCCCTTACCCTAGAATCTCTGAAAGACCAGTTTAGGTTTCCTAGTAACCATAATACTAGGTGGCGACTCCTTTTTCCAAAAATAAAGATAATCCCTCCGACATTGAATTCCTCCGCCTCACGGGGAGGGTCGCCGCGACGCCACGCTCATTTTTGGGGTGCGACAGAATGGCGACTCCACTGGGGATAATTGGACTAGGCTTGACAATTTGTTTGTTTATGCTTTATATTGTTGATTATTTTTGCTATGAATGGTTTATATTTTTCAGAAGCTTTAGCATGCATTTTACATCCTGTCATCATAATATGCCTTGTCATTCATCCCTTTTATTATTTTGGGAGCACACACACTAAACTTTAAGTTAAGTGGGGAACTAGCAGCTTACCTATGACTTGAGTCAAGGTTGAAGTTTGTGTAAACCCCAACTCTTTGCTGAGTGTTTAGACTAGTAGTGATTGGTATACGTACCATCCCGCTATCTGCTAAACCCCCATATCGCCTTTACGAAGGTGATCACTGGGACAGCAAGAGACCCTCTTTAGAGACCAAGTAGTAAACCTACCCAGTATCTCACATACAAGAACTAGAACCTATCCTTAGAGTGTATGCTCCATAACATCGTTTTTGCATAAAAAGAAAAGAAAAACTAAAAAAAAAAGTATTTTTATCACAATCACGCATCATATCATGCATTATTGCACGCATCATCGACCGGGAAACATAGGTCTCTCTTTTGGAACCCACGATACTCGACTAAGAAAAGGATGGAAAATGAAGAAAGGTCCTAGAAGTTGCTACCAGTACCTTCGATCGAAAGCTAGTCGGAAGAGATAAGTTCTAAAGTTGGGAGGCCCAAGAAGCTCCATTGATGCTCAAAATGTAATCAACAATACTTGATGTTTTCTATGTGATTTGTCATTGTCTATTTTGTTTTGTTTTTATTGACAATCATGACTTAAGATATCAATAAGATCTTATCTTTGTTTTCAAGCCAAATTTTTTTTTTAAATGTGATCATGCATTTTCAAAAATTTTCTTTTACTGTGCATTTACACCGCAAAAAAAAAAAATCTTCCACAACAACTTCAACATTTTACATTGAGAATGAATGGCTGAATTTTAAAATACATGATAGAAGTAGAGGAGGAAGAAGTGGATGAACATAACATTAGGGAATTCATGAAATTAATAGAAAAACATGAACAAGTTTAGAAACCCGCTAAAGAGCAACTTGAAACAATAAATATGGGTAATGAAGAAGGTCAGAGAGAGCTCAGGATAGAAACTTTGATCACATAGAAGGAAATAGAAGACTTGATTACACTGCTTAAAGATTACATAGATGTTTTTGCTTGGTCTTACGAGAATATGCTTGAATTGGATACTGATAGCGTAGTATACAAGGTACCGCTGGAAGAAGGATGCAAACCGATTAAGCGAAAAAAAAAAAAAAACTAAGAAGAACCCATCCAGAAGTTTTGATCACAGTAAGGGCAAAAAAAAAAAAACACCGGAACGCTGTTTTTTAGAAGCAATCAAATATCCACAATGAGTTATCAAATACATTCCTCAATTTTGTCTTTGGGGTTCCCATAATTAACTGAAGTCATTCTCACTCTCAAAATCCTAGCTGTTAATTAGTACTATTACTGTTTGATTAAACAGTGAGATGCTTAAAGCTGACAGGAGGAACTCCAGCATGTATTATCCTCAGTGTCTTGTTTAATTTTGAAACCTAAACAGCAGGAAAAGAGATCTTTCATTAACTAAAGCTGAAAACAGGTCTGAAATGAAAAGAAGCAGGAGATCCTTCAACTGAAGTGCACTTTATAGTAAACCAACAATGTGTATACGGACAAAAATCACAAACCAAGACTACAACGCACTGCGCATTTAGAAGCTGACCGAATGGAAACAATATCTTTGTCACGGATAGTTGTTGTCAACAAAATGACAACGTTTAAAGTCGTAGATAAAGGGCAAATCAGATCGCAAATTTTACACGATAACATATCATAGCTTCTTTGACAATGACCAATAATCAAAACCCAAATCCAAAATGTACAGAAAGCAAGAAAGAACATATCTTTAAAACCTATAATCAGATGTAGAAAAAGAAGCAATCCTTTACTTAACCGGGCTGTTAAAGAAACTTGAATAGATAATTCGACTAAGAATCTGATGCATCAAAATTCATAAAAGTTATCAAGAAAAGAAAGGATTAACTGATGCATACAGCTAGGCTCATCAGAATGGAAGCATTAAAAAAAGAATACAAGAAATCTAAAAGCCCCAAGAAATTAGAGTATGTGTGGACTTTAGGGAATTAAATCGTGCTAGCTCTAAAGATAATGTTCCCCACCTATAGACATATGTTAGTTGACAATACAGCTCGCAGCTCCGCATATTTCTTTATGGATGGTTTTTTTTTTTTTGGCTATAATTAGATAAAAATGGCACAAAAAGCTAATGCCTTACCAAGAATATCTATCTAAACTAGCTAGAGAATTTGAGGAAATTAGTCACACATCTAGGAAGGGAAGGAAATCAGTTTTTGAATGCTTTGGCCACACTAGCTTCTATGGCTAGAATAGACTTAGTACTAATTTATAGCCGATACCCATTAATATCATAAATAACCCAGCTCATGGTTGCTTAGTTGAAGGAGAAATAGATGGAAACCATAATACTATGATATCAAGAATTTCATCCGAAACCAGGCCCATCCCATGGGGGCATCCAAAATCAAAATGAAGACCTTGAGGAGGTTGACAATAGATTTTTATCTTGATAAGGGAAGTTTTGTATAAGAAATCATCTTACGGGACTTTGCTAAGATACCTAGAAGAACCTGAAGCCAAAGACGCGTTACAGGAAATCTATAAATGATGTCAATGGACATATGATGGCTAGAAAAATACAAAGAACTAGTTATTTTAGGATGACATTAGATAAGGATTGCATTGACTATGTCCGCAAGTATCAGGTCTACGGTGACAAAATCAATGCCCTTTCGGCTCCTTTATTTAACTTGATATCTCCATGGCCTTTTGTAATATGAGGAATTGATGTGATTAAGCCTATCAACCCAAAAGCTAGCAATGGTCATAGGTTTATTATCATGGCTATCGACTACTTCACAAAATAGGTAGAATCCAGGTAATTTCCTCATGTGATGTAAAAAAAAAATGGTGAAGAAATTTGTTGAAGGAGATTTGATAGGTAACGAGCCACCAGAAAAGATTATAACTAATAATGCGTGGAATTTCAAGGAAAAAAATAATAATAGAACTCTGCACTAAAATAAAAATCAAGCATTCCAATTCCTCGCCGTATAGACCAAAGATGAATGGTGCGGTAGAAGCTGCTTATTAGAATGCTAAGAAGAGTATTCAAAAGATGGTAGTCACCTACAAGGATTAGCATGAGATGTTGCCCTTCATGCGTACTGTACTGCGGTTCGGACCTCAACAGGAGTCGCCCCGTACATGTTGGTGTATGGGATGGAGGCAGTAATGCCTTTAGAGGTAGAAATCCCATCATTAAGAGTATTGATAGACTCTGAACTAGAAGAAGCAGAATGGGCAAAGGTCAAATATGAACAATTGAATTTGATCAGCGAAAAGAAGTTAGCCGCAATCTGTCATCATCAATTATACCAAAGAAGGATGGCCAAAGCATATGATAAGAAAGTCCGATCTCGAAACTTCTGAGAAGGCGATCTGGTATTGAAGAAAATACTGCTTGTACCAGGGCAAGATCAGAGTAAATGGGCCCCAAACTATGAAGGCCCTTATGTGGTGAAGAAGTCATTCTCGGGAGGAGCTTTGCTATTATCTAGAATGGATGGAGAGGATTTAGTTAGGCCAATGAATTCTGACTCTGTAAAGAAATATTATGCCTAATATTTTGTAACCTCCCAATCAATAAGATAAAATTCGGCCATGAATTCTCGTTACAAGAAACTTTTTTACAAAAGCACATGATCTTATAATATTTATTTATGAATTTGACATATTTTGTACACCACACTGGGGGCAAAAGAAGAAAAAAATCATAAAATGTTGATTTGCATTAAAAGTGTCAATTTGCATAAACAAAACCATGTTTTGAATAATTCTTTAAAATATATATCGACTAGATAAAAATATAATAAAAAGGAAACTTCGATGGAGCTAAACAGGGCCCTATGTGGAACAAAAAAAAAAGGAAAAAGAAAAAATCTCTTCATCAAGCGTGAAAATATAGCACGGGAACCACATCCTATGAAGGAAGACTACAACAAACAGGGGGGACCTATGTTTCCAAAAACATGCATATTATATTGTCATAGCACTAACCTGACAGGAAAGGTGTGAGCATGTCATCCCAAATTTTGGAAAACATGGAGAAACAGAATCTCAGGCGAACAAAATCACGAAAGAGAATATGAATTGAGGACCAGTGCTACTTTGTCCCTCGAGACAGGTAAGTCTCCCGTTACAACAAAACTACCTTCATCTTACATCCGGGTAGGTCACCCATTATAACCAGACCATCTTCCTCCATCTTTCAAGGGTAGGTCACCCAGAAGAATGAGACCATTCTAACCGGGTAGGTCACCCAGAAGAATGAGACCATACTAACTTGGGTAGGTCACCCAGGAAAATAAGACCATACTAACCGGGTAGGTCACCCAGAAGAATGAGACCATACTAACTTGGGTAGGTCACCCAGAAAAATGAGACCACGCTAACCGAGTAGGTCACCCAGAAGAATGAGACCATCATAACCGGGTAGGTCACCCAGAAGAACGAGACCATACTAACTTGGGTAGGTCACCCAGAAGAATGAGACCATACTAACCGGGTAGGTCACCCAGAAGAATGAGACCATACTAACTTGGGTAGGTCACCCAGAAGAACGAGACCATACTAACTTGGGTAGGTCACCCAGAAGAATGAGACCATACTAACCGGGTAGGTCACCCAGAAGAATGAGACCATACTAACTTGGGTAGGTCACCCAGAAAAATGAGACCACGCTAACTTCGGTAGGTCACCCAGAAGAATGAGACCACGCTAACCGGGTAGGTCACCCAGAAGAATGAGACCATACTAACTTGGGTAGGTCACCCAGAAAAATGAGACCATTCTAATCGGGTAGGTCACCCAGAAGAATGAGACCAAACTAACTTGGGTAGGTCACCCAGAAGAATGAGACCATACTAACCGGGTAGGTCACCCAGAAGAATGAGACCATACTAACTTGGGTAGGTCACCTAGAAGAACGAGACCATACTAACTTGGGTAGGTCACCCAGAAGAATGAGACCATACTAACCGGGTAGGTCACCCAGAAGAATGAGACCATACTAACTTGGGTAGGTCACCCAGAAAAATGAGACCACGCTAACTTCGGTAGGTCACCCAGAAGAATGAGACCATACTAACCGGGCAGGTCACCCAGAAGAATGAGACCATACTAACTTGGGTAGGTCACCCAGAAAAATGAGACCACGCTAACCGGGTAGGTCACCCAGAAAAATGAGACCATTCTAACCGGGTAGGTCACCCAGAACAATGAGACCATACTAACTTGGGTAGGTCACCCGGAACAATGAGACCATTCTAACTTGGGTAGGTCACCCGTCACAATGAGACCAACTTCATTTTTTTCTTTACAACACTTACTAGTTAAAGTCTTTTACAAATACTTTAGTAGTAAGCATTGTAAAGAAGGGGGCAACTGTCATAACCCAATTTTGGGTCACTCCCCAAAACTACCCGAAAATAACAAAAAAAATAAAATAAAAGGGGCTGGTGTCGATAGAAAATCAAGGTAAAATTTTGGATGTTTTTCGAGAGTTCGATCGTACCTCTTTTACCCAAAAATGAAGGAAATCACAGATTCAAGGTTAAAATAATTTATTATCAGATAAATCTGCGCAATAACTAAGTCGAAAGATATAATTATATCTTTATGAGCCAATTTGATCTAATCGTTGACCAATTTAAAACTGTAATTTTGTTTGAGAGTCAATTTAAGGTCCAGTTGAAGGATTTAATTAAGTGCAAGAGCTTAATTATACTCCAAATTGATCAAATTAATTTTATTAAGGGCTTAGACGATGAGAAATCGAGTCCTTGAATTTAATTCAAGTTCAATTGATGAGATTGAAATTTTCAGAGACCGATTTGAATTTTTTTCAAGCTAATTGTGCGAAATCGGAGACCCAATTGAATAAATTGAGAGTTTAATGGACGATTGAGGGTTAAACCGTGCAAATTAGAAATCGAGGACCAAAGTAAAAAGACACGTAAGGTCAATGTTAATATTTGAAATTTTGACGGGGGTATAATTGCATAAAATCATAATTTCAAATCCAATTGGGGGTGTAATTAGGACAATTATAAATTGAGGGACCAAATTGCAATTCTTCCAAAAGCATGCAGCCGCCGACCAGCCCCCTGCAAGCCACCGGCAAGCCTGTCACCACAGAAAAAAAGAAAAAAAGAGAAAAGGGGAAAAGGGGAGTTCAGACCGTTGCTTGCAACGGTAAATTCTACAATGCCTATAAAATGGCGATTTCAAAGGAGAAAAAGGAGGATGGGAAGGGAGAGAAGAAGAAAAGAGAGGAAACAGAGGAGAAGATTTCTCATGCAGAAAGAACAAAAAAGAGAGAAGTTGCAGTGATCGAAAACAGAGAAAAGAGAAGGAGAGAAGGAGGCGGGGAAGAGTTTCTGAAAGTTTTTGAGATTCTTAGCAAATCGGAAACAAGAAAAAAAACAAGAGAAAAGACACAAAAATAACGCGATTATCCCCATCTCTCTCGGCGTCAAGCTCTCTCTCTCTATAGCTCTCGGTCTGTTAACAAACAGACGACCTTCTCTCTCCCTCTTCCTCTCGTCAGCAGCTCCGGCGTCCACTCCGACCACCAAGCACTACCCTGCCATCACCAGAAACCTCCACTCCAGCAGCACAGCCCCTTTCCCCGGCGAGAAGGCAGCCCAGCAGCCATCCACAACCGAACGACCCGACAGCTTCCAGTGTCCATTCCGACCACCACGGACCTCCGTTTCCGACGTCACCATGACCGGAAGAACCACCTCGACGTCCTCTACGCAACGGTATTAATAGGTACGCCGTTCATCACAGTCGAAAATCTACCATGCACTGTTCATCTTCTTCTTTGCATGCTGCGGGGATGAATTAATTCACTCCCCGCAGCCGATCGGGCCGGGCTTTGTGCCCGGTCCACCCTGTGAAAAAAACTGGGCTGGAAGCCCATGTGCTGAAGGCCCAGTCAAAGTGTAAATGGGCCTTAAGCCCACTATGGGATCGAATGGGCCGAAAGCCCAACCCAAGAATAATGGGTCTAGAATCCAGCCAAGATTAAATGGGCTGGCAGCCCAGCCCAGCCCAGGGGCGGGCTGGCAGCCCAGCACCCATGTAGGTGGGCTGGGCAGCCAGCCCACAAAATATATAAAATGAAAATAAAAAAAAGGAAAAAATAATAATACAA
Source organism: Salix purpurea (assembly GCA_027405865.1). Lineage (NCBI taxonomy): Eukaryota > Viridiplantae > Streptophyta > Magnoliopsida > Malpighiales > Salicaceae > Salix > Salix purpurea. The sequence continues at coordinate 144,480 of JAOWLH010000002.1, read as the reverse complement.
AAATTTGCAAATAAAAATACTTTTAGAAAAATATAAAATGTGTGGTTTTCTTGCATACGGCCAATACACTAGCATATTTTAAAAAATCTTTTTGTTTCAAAAAATATATATTACCTTGGAATCTTAAGAAAAAATGTGTTTTTGCATGAATTTCATAAAGAAAAATCATTTCTTGCTTTTTTGGATTTTACAACTTGTTTGTAAAATCCAAAGGGTATTGGCCAATATTCAAAAAAATATAAAAAACTTTTTTTGGTGATTCGTATTATTCACTGTTGGTATTTGGATAAATAAATCCTAAGGGGTTAATATCCAAAATATTCGGCGGGAATAATATGCTATTATTCACTGTCGGTGTTTGGATAAATAAACCCTAAGAGGTTAATATCCAAAATATTCAGCGGGGATAATATGCTATTTTCACTGTCGGTGTTTGGATAAATAAATCCTAAGGAGTTAATATCCAAAATATTCGGCGGGGATAATACATCATTATCATTTATCCAATACATTTTCAAAAGATTAATAATATAACAAATCATAGACAAACAAAACACCAAGCAGCTTACCTTAGGTAGGGCATACTAGGGGTGCTAAAACCTTCCCTTTACGCAACCAGTCCCTTACCGTAAAATCTCTGAAAAACCAGTTTAGGTTTTCTAGTAACCATAATACTAGGTGGCGACTCCTTTTTTCAAAAATAAAGATAATCCCTCTGACATTGAATTCCTCCGCCTCGCGGGGAGGGTCGCCGCGACGCCACGCTCATTTTTGGGGTGCGACAAACTTTAAATTTCAAGACAACAAATAAACAAAGGGCCAACAAGTTCTACTTGTTCGAAGAGATTATTTCATGGATGAACTTGTCCAAAATTCGGGGGAAAGGCCAAAAGGTTGCAATTGATGACACGACGAGAAGAAGAGAAAAAAGGGGCTGGCAGATTTGATCCGGCGGTGGTGGACATTGAATTTGTGTACCATTGCTGTTGTCATTTGAAGACCTGAACAACCACGCAATTGCAGATTGAAAAAAAATAATCTTCAATGGTGCTGACACATTGAAAATAATATATATTTTGGTGCCACGTTAAAATAATATATTATTTTAGGTGAAATGGGGGCTCTGGTCCCTCAGAAAACTGCGGAACCATAAGATTGGATTTATCAATTCATTTGCATAAGTATAAAAGCTCTGATACCATGTTGAGATCAAAAGAGTGAAGAAGAATTCACACAAAGGAGAAGAGAATTGAGAACAGAGGAAAGAGAAGAGGAGGAGAATTTGAATTTTATATAGTTATTGTTATTCCCTCGCACACCTCATATTTATAAAGGGGGCCTGCGAATGGAGCATTTATTATGATATTTAAATTTAAGACAACAAATAAACAAGGGCCAGCAGCCAGGTTGTTTTCTTTTGTCCAAAGACGAACAAAATCTGATGTCGTCAAGTTCTAGTGTGAAGATCTAACTGTTCGACGAGATTATTTCATGGATGAACTTGTCCAAATTAATGGAGGATGTGCCCTGCGGTCCTGCAGCTTCTTCAGCCAACCTTTTCCAGTCCATAGCCTTTTCCCTCATTTTCTCACCCTCATCCCCTTCCATCAGCTCCTTCACAAGCATCTCCACTTCTTCCCTCTTAACGTTATTGTCAATCTCCATACCAACTCCCCATTCGTTGCAGCTATACCTGCAGTTCATTGCTTGATCAGCGAAGAAGGGCCAGCACACCATGGGAACACCAGCACACAAGCTCTCAATAGTCGAACCCCAACCACTATGTGTTAGAAACCCCCCAACTGCTGGATGGTTAAGCACTTCTTCTTGTGGGCACCAACTTGTAATAAAGCTACGATTATCAGTTTCTGCAAACTCAGCTGGTAAAACTGCTGACTCACCAGTGACCAAATCTGGCCTTATAATCCACAGGAATGAGATCTTACTATTAGCTAGTCCCATTGCAAACTTCACTAGTTGATCAGCCGTCATCACGGTTATGCTTCCAAAATTCACATACACCACTGATTTGGGTTCTTTTGTGTCAAGCCATTGAAGACACGCACGGTCTTCTTTCCATAGATTGTAACCAATAGACTTCAAACCATTATCTTCGATTTGATTTAGGTGTAACTGGAGTGGACCAATGGAATAAACTCGAGGGAAAATAGTGGAGAGGCCATCTAAAACTTCTGGTTCCAAGGCATCAAAAGTATGCAAAGCAATTGCACGAGCTTTAATAGAAGTTTCAGCAGCTCCCATGATAAAGTTAAACACAACGTCATCTGGATCTGTTGTCTGAATAAATGGAAAATCTTTAAGACGAACGTCTTTCATACCAGGAGCCCAGTCTACTTTTGTCTCAAGATAGCCATTCCTTAGATCGCTCAAATCTGCAAAACACAATCTTATTAGACCAAGCCCAACATAAAATTTGATTGCTTAGAAAAGAATAAAGCTGTAAAATAGTAATAAAGCCACTTTGCTTAAAAGTTCAATAACTAAACTTAAAAGTACGTGAATTACCTTTGATTGGGATGAAGCCTTTCTCTCTGAGAGTATAGAGCTGTTTAAATCCCATATAGGCACATGCATTCACAGTGGCATACATCACAACTGGAAGACCAACTTCTTCCCCAGCTCTGATAGAGAATGGAGCAAAAGGATCTGCAACAATGCAAGTAATCGGGGGATTGTCCTCTGATACTGTGTTTTTGAGTTTTAAAAGAAGATCTTTGAAGGGTGCTAAGAAGTTTTTGTTCATGGCATCACAGAGAGAAGGTATGTCTTGGGTGGCATCAAGATCTGACGGGGGGAGGCCATCAGGAATGGTTCTGAAATGGAAGCCAGGCAAATCATCAAGGGCATCAGCTCCTCCTGACCTAAGCAAACGTTTGTGATTGAATTCTGTGTTGACAAATGTGATGTCAAGACCTTTGTAGTGAAGAAGCTTTGCAAATTTAAGCATGGTCTTTATATGACCTTGGACTGGACTCGGGATCACAACAACATGAGGCTTGGAAATAGATCCCATATCTCCCTCTCCCTCTTACTATCTTCCTAGCTAGCTTCGGTACTATCTCATTCTCAAAGAGTCTTTTCTTGTGATTTATAGGCAGCAATTGCTTGTGTTTCTATTTCCAAATTTTTATCTTCCTTGATTATATATATTTTTTTATTAATGTCATGTTTTTCTTCTTGTTTTCTAGCTAGTCATCACAATGCTAGATTTTATATTGCAAAAGAAATATCCTATCTTCGATTGAGATATTTATATCATTTTTTACGGATTGTATTTGTCTGCTGCTCTTTAAAATGAACTTATAGCATAATTTAAAGGATATGTACGACTTTGTAGAATAAAAATGTCGTGTCACAAGTACCTCCAAAATGCACGGATTTTACTGCTTAATTATATAAAATCTTATCCACAATAAATAGATTCTTACTTCACGTCTCTAGCTATATGTTTTATAGCTACATTCATTGTGTGCAGCAGCCAAGCCACTCTCTCAGCAGTAAAACAGTCCATCCCCAGCCAAGCCTCCAAGAAAGACGGAAATTGAACAAATCCATGACACCAACCATTCATTTATTTCACTAAAATGTCTCATTCAGACAGTAGAAATAATATTTGTTAATGAGAAGCTAAAAAAACTAAAATTATTATTATTATTATTATTATTATTATTATTATTGTGTTAATAATGGGAAAATAAATTCAATAAAAAAATAAAAAAAACCTAAAAACTTTAACAAAAAAGCAAACAAAAAAAATGCTCACAAAAACTATTAGTTAAAAAGATCATTCGACGTGAAAAAAAATATTTTTGATATATCAATTTTCAAACGATCACAAACACAAACTAAAATTTAAGAATAATTTTAGTTTTTTTTCTTGCTTTCTCTTTTGTTAAAGTTTTCGACTTTTTTTTTCAGGGTAATTTAATAATTTTTATATTTTTAGCAATAATAGTAATGATATTTTAGATGTTAAGCCTTCGATATTGTTGTTGTTATAATAGGGTGTGTTGATGTTTTTTATTATCAAACCTTGCATGTATAGATATTATATTTTATTTTAATTAACAAACTCTATTAATTATTTCAATCCTAACAATTATAAAAATAATTTGCTCGGCTCGCAATATAATGCGGGTAATTTAACTAGTAAAAAACTAAAACAATGGCCGGCCGCCGACGTTACATCAAAAACATTGAAATAATGGCGATTTTGTAGCTTTTAATATAGTTATATATTATCAAAACACCGAATAAAATACTCGAGGTGCGATGTTTAATCAATGATGAAGAAACTTGTTGTTGTTGTTTCTTTTCTGTCGAGGGTGAGATGTTGTTTTTTAATTAACTCGATGAGAAGGGTCACTGTCCTGTGCTCGGAACTTAGTTCCATGACACTATAAAGGAATAACGAGGAAGCCTTTAGGAGTCTAATATTTGTTCAAATTGTTGAGTCTGTTACAGTGACTGTTAGCAGTTAGGGGTGTTAGTAACTGGGCTGTTTAGTTACTGGGTCATTAAGTAATTAGTTTTCTGTTGTATTCGGTTATGCTTTCAGTTAGTAGTTAGATTTGATTCAAGTGTTAAACCATGTAAGCACTATAAAAGCGAATCACCCTCTGTGAATAAAGAGGAGTTCGTTTTCTGTAAATTGTGAGTTCAACATTTGGTATCAGAGCCTAGAGTGGCCTGATTTAGGGAAAAGAGAAGAGGGAAACACAGAGTGAGAGGAACGAACTGATTTGGGGAAAAGAGAAGAGTGAAACACAGAGTGAGAGGAGCGAAAAGAAGAGTGGAAAATTGCAGAAAGTGAGAGTGATTCACAGCAAAGTGTGAATCAAAATGTCTTCATCTTCCTCAGAGCAATTTGTTACAGCAACGATTCCCAGGGTCAATGGACATTATGACCATTGGTCAATGATGATGGAAAATTTTCTGAGAAGCAAGGAGATGTGGAATTTGGTGGAAGAAGGAATACCAACTCAGAAACAAGGGCAAACCATGAGTGAAAGTCAAAAGAAAACTGCAGAAGATTCAAAGCTCAAGGATTTGTAGATCAAGAACTACCTATTTCAAGCAATCGACCGAGAAATCATGGAAACGATTCTTGACAAAGGATCTGCTAAAGCTATATGGGAGTCAATGAGACAATAGTATCAAGGATCAACAAAGGCGAGAAGAGCTCAATTGCAAGCACTGAGACGAGAATTTGAAGTCTTAAGCATGAAGGAAGGTGAGAAGGTAGACAAATATGTATCAAGAACACTGACCATTATGAATAAAATGAAAGCTCATGGTGAACAAATGCAACAAAGTGCTGTTGTTGGTAAGATTCTGAGGTCCATGACATCCAAATTCAACTATGTGACTTACTCAATAGAAGAATCAAATGACCTGGACAGCTTGAGCATTGATGAACTTCATGGCAGCCTACTAGTACATGAACTGAGAATGGAGGAGTATAAGGAAGAGGATCAAGCCCTAAAAATTGTTCAGGACAACAGAGTGTTTAGAGGAAGGGGCAGAGGAGTGTTTAGAGGATTTCGAGGTAGAGGAAGAGGGCAGCTGAATAACGAACTGATTGAGTGTTACAAATGCCACAAATTGGGACACTTCCAATTTGAATGTCCTTGTCGCACCCCATCGCGAGAGCGCGGCGTCGTGACGACCCTCCCCGTGTGCGGGGGATTCAAAGTTGGGAGTATCATCTTTACTTTCATGAATAAGGGAGTCGCCACCTAGTATTATGGTTACTAGGAAACCTAAACTGTTATTTCAGAGATTCTAGGGTAAGGGACTGGTTGCGTAAAGGGAAGGTTTTAGCACCCCTAGTACGCCCTACCTAAGGTAAGCTGCTTGGTGTTTTTGTTTGCTTATGATTTGTTATGATTTTGATCTTTCAAAGAATATGTTGGTTAAATGGTGAATGTATTACCCCGCCGAATATTTTGGATATTAACCCCTTTAGGATTTATTTATCCAAACACCGAACAGTGAATAATAGCATACTATCCCCGCCGAATATTTTGGATATTGACCCCTTAGGATTTATTTACCCAAACACCGAACAGTGAATAATAGCATACTATCCCCGCCGAATATTTTGGATATTGATCCCTTAAGATTTATTTATCCAAACACCGAACAGTGAATAATAGCATATTATCCCCGCCGAATATTTTGGATATTGACCCCTTAGGATTTATTTATCCAAACATCGGCAGTGAATAATAAATTCCCAAAAATAAGATTTTAATATTTTTGAAATATTGGCCAATACCCTTTGGATTTTTACAAACTTGTTGTAAAATCTCAAGATGCAAGAAATGATTTTTCTTTGCGAAATCCATGCTAAAACACATTTTTCCTCAAACTAATAGATAATATATTTTTTTTTGAAAGAAAATGAAATTTTAAAATATGCTAGTGTATTGGCCGTATGCATAAAACCAAAATATTTTTTGTGTTTTAATTCATAAGGAAAAACAATTATTTTTTTTTTTATGAAAACTTGTATTTATATTTTTGATTTTATTTTTTATTTATTTATTCTGTGGGGGGCTGGGTTGGCAGCCCGCCTGGGGGCTGGGCTGCAAGCCCGCCTTCTGGATGGGCTTCCGGCCTCTCATAAATTTGGGCCAGACTCTCGGCCCACTAATTTCGGGCTTGGACTGGCTCTCCAGTCCAACCCATCTCCAGGTTTTTTGGACCGGGCACAAACCCCCGCACGCTTTAACCAGGCCCGGCCTGCATGAACAGTGAGAGGTGTAAAACGTCCCGTTGCATGCAGGTGAGAGGTAGAGGGTGATGAATAGTGATTTTTCGAGTATGCCAAATGGAGAAACGATTGGTACCTTTGAGTAGAGGAGGTCGGTGTGATTCTCCTAGTCGTTGTGTCTTCAGAAATGGTGGCCTGTGGTGGCCGGAGTGAGCGTGGGAAGGTGACGGGGCTGTGTGGCTGCGACGGGCGCTGCTGCTGCCTTCGGCTGGGTCCACGGCTGGGCTTCTGGAGTGTATAGGAGGTGTTCGGTGGTGATAAGGGTGAAGTTGGGTGGCCTGAGCTGGTGGCCGGGGTGCTGACCGAGAAGGAGAGAGAGACTGACGCCTCTGGTTTTAGAAAGAGAAGCCGAGACCGAGAGAGAAAGAGCTCGACCGAGAGGGATGAAGACCAGTTATCTTTCTCATGTAAATCTTCCCTTGTTTTTTTTTGCCTTTTCTCTGCTCTTTTCTCTACTTTTTTTTTCTCCTCCCTTTTTTCGTCCCCTTTCTGCGTTAAATCCTCCCCCATTTATAGCCATGAAGGCACCCCTTCGGCTGCCCATGGCGTGCAGCCGAGGGGTGGCCGCCTGCCTTGCCCAGTGGCAGCGGTGGGCGTGCCTGACACTGTTCAGGCGACTGAAGAGTGCAGGCATGCCTGCAAGATAATGATTTGACCAAGATGCAATTTGGTCCCTTGATTTAAAATTGTTCTAATCAAAACCTCAATTGGTTTTAAAATTTCAATTTTACACAATTGCGTCCCCGTTAAAATTTCGAGAGTAGCCTTAGCTTTGTGCGCCCTTTTATTTTGGTCATTGGTTTCTGATTTGCTCGATTTAACCCCAATTAACCATTAAACTCTCAATTGATTCAATTTGGCCCCTGATTTCGCATAATTGGCTTGGAAAAATTCAAATCGGTCTCCGAAAATTCCAATCTTATCAATTGAATCCGAATTAAATTCAAGAACTTGATTTCTCATTGATTAAGCCCTAAATAAAATTAATTTGGCCAATTTAAAATATAATCAAGTCCTTGCACTTAATTAAAACTTTTGATTGGACCCTAAAGTAATTCTCAAAAATAATTATACTTTTAAATCGGCCAATGATTAAATCAAACTGACCCATAAAAATATAACCATATCTTGAATTAATTTTATACGCAGATTTATCCGATAATAAATTACTTGAGCCTTGAATCTGCGCTTTCCTTCATTTTTGGGCATAAAAGAGGTATGATCGAGCTCTCGAAAAAACATGCAAATTTTACCTTAATTTTTCTACCGACACCAGCCACTTTTATTTTATTTTTTGTTATTTTCGAGTAGTTTTGGGGAATGACCCAAAATCGGGCTATGACAGTCCTGAATGGGAGAAGGGAGCAAATTATGCAGAATTAGAAGAAGACTATGAGATGCTACTCATGGCTCATGTGGAGATGCAACATGCTTCAAGAGATGAGGTATGGTTCCTAGACTCTGGATGTAGTAATCACATGACTGGTAATAGGATGTGGTTTGTGAGCCTAGATGATGAATTTAGGCAGTATGTGAAACTGGGGAATAATGCTAGAATGACAGTCATGGGAAGGGGAACAATTAGGATGGAAGTGAAGGGAATGATTCAAGTAATTACACATGTTTATTATATTCCTGAACTGAAAAACAATCTCTTAAGCATTGGACAATTGCAAGAGAAGGGGATTGCCATACTTATAAAAAACAACATGTGTAAATTGTTCCATTACTCTAGAGGATTGATTATGCAAAGTGAGATGTCAACAAATCGCATTTTGTGTTATTGGCTTCTATGAACTCTAGAGAACATGATCATGCCTGCTTTAAGATTATCACTGAGAATGACACACAATTATGGCACTGCTAAATGGGGCACTTGAACTACAAAGGGTTAAAAACTCTATATCATAGAAACATGGTGAAGGGATTGCCACTGTTAAAGACCCCTGGAAAATTGTGTGAGGGGTGCTTGATGGGAAAGCAACATAGAGACCCCTTTCCAACCCAAAGTCAGTGGAGAGAAGAACAAAGATTGGAGCTGGTGCATGTAGATATCTGTGGTCCAGTGACACCCGAGTCCAACAATGGAAAGAAATACTTGATTATGTTCATAAATGACTTAACAAGAAAGACATGGGTGTTTTTCTTGACTAGAAAATATGAGGCACTGATCTCATTCAAGTTTTTCAAGGCACAAGTTGAAAAGGAAGCTGACAGGGGTATAATCTGTTTAAGAACAGACAGAGGTGGAGAATTCACCTCTGAAGAGTTCTATGAATTCTGCAGAATTCATGGAATAAAAAGGCATCTTAGCTCTGCATACTCCCCATAACAGAATGGGGTGGCAGAGAGGAAGAACAGGACCAGTATGAACCAAACCCGACGCATGTTGATTGAGAAAAGGGTTCCCAATGAATTTTAGGCTGAGGCTGTCAACTGGACTATACATATATTGAATCGATGCCCTACACTTGCTGTGAGAGACAAAACTCCTGAGGAAGCCTGGAGCAATGTCAAACCTTCTGTGGAACACTTCAAAGTTTCGGCTGCATTGGGTATGTCCACAATGCAGATCAGAATAGGAGGAAACTAGTTGTGAAAAGCATCAAATGTGTGCACTTGGGACTAAGTAGTGCGTCAAAGACATACAAAATGTATGATCCAATTGCCAAGAGGATCATGGTGAGTAGGGATGCTGTGTTTGATGAGAATGAATACTATGAATGGAACAAGGAAGACACTAATACTAGGGAAAGTATTCTAGACTAGGGTGATATTGAAGACTCAAGATCAGAGGAACTATGCAATAAAGAACTGATAGATGGAAGTGTGTTCAGAAATATTGATATACATGAAGATGTAGGCAGGGGAGGGATACAAGTAGAAGTTGATAATGAAGGCAATGAAGAAGTGCAAGATGAATATGATGCTAACAGCACAGAACACATTCAGATTACTGCTGTTGAATCTGAATGTATACAGGGCAGAAATTGCAAAAAACCAGCATGGATAGATGATTATGTAACTGGAGAAGGGCTATCTGAAGATGATGAATTTCAGAATCTAGTCATGTATACTGAGGCTGGAGACCCTAGTACCTATGAAGAAGCACAAAAATGTCCAAAATGGAAGGAAGCCATGGATGGTGAGATTCAATCTATTGAGAAAAATCAGACTTGGGAATTAACTCTATTGCTTTCAGGTGCAAGAGCAATTGGAGTAAAATGGCTTTACAAAACCAAATTGTATGAAAGAGGGGAAATAGATAAACACAAGGCCAGATTAGTTGCACTAGGATATACACAGAAGCAAGGAATTGATTATACTGAGGTGTTTGCTCCCGTTGCCAGATGGGATACCATTAGAATGATCCTAGCACTAGCTGCACACAAGAACTGGTATGTATACCAGCTAGATGTTAAAAGTGCATTTTTGCATAGAAAATTGGAAGAGGATGTGTATGTAGAACAACCTAAGGGGTATGTGAAGAAAGGAGAGGAAAGGAAAAGTGCTTAAGTTGAGAAAGGCATTGTATGGCTTAAAACAGGCCCCTCGGGCTTGGTATAGCAGAATAGAGCCTTACTTTCTGAAGAAAGACTTTATGAAATGTCCAAGTGAACACACTTTGTTCACTAAAACTAAGGAAGAAGGCAAGGTACTGATTGTTAGTATTTACATAGATGACTTGATCTTCACAGGTAATGATAGGGTGCTGATGGAGGAATTCAAATCTGCCATGAAGGAAGAATTTGATATGACAGACCTTGGGAGGATGAAATACTTCCTCGGAGTGGAAGTAACTCAAAATAATGAAGGTATTTTCATCAGCCAACGGAAATACGCTCAAGAAATATTACTGAAATTTGGAATGAATAACTGTAATGCCACCAAGAATCCCATGGTGCCAGGGGTCAAACTAACCAAAGATGAAGCTGGAACAAGTGTTGACCCAACTCAATATAAACAAATGATTGGTAACTTGATGTATCTCACTGTCTCTAGGCCTGACTTGATGTATGTTATGAGCTTATGGAAACACCCAGTGAAGTGCATATGATGGCAGTGAAGAGGATTATGAGGTATCTTAAGGGAACTTCAGAACTAGGCATTCATTACAAAAGGGGTGAAGAAATTGAAGGAATCGTGACCTACTTTGACAGTGATTATGCAGGGGACTTAGATGACAGAAGAAGCACATCAGGATATGTGTTTATGATGGGTTTTGGAGCTGTAGCATGGTGCTCAAAAAAGCAGGCAGTGGTAACTCTATCAACCACAAAGGCTGAATTCATCTCAGCTGCTGTATGTGCTTGTCAGGTTATTTGGATGCTAAGGGTCCTCAATCATCTCGGTTGGGAGCATAAAAGTTGCAAGATTTATTGTGACAATTCTTCCACTCTTAAACTATCCAGAAATCCTATTATGCATGGGAGAAGCAATCACATAGCCATTCGATATCATTTTCTACGGGATCTGTCAAAGGATGATGTTGTAGAACTCAAATATTGTAATACTCAAAGACAGACTGCAGACATCATGACCAAGCCTTTGAAACTTGACACTTTCATCAAACTTTGAGAACAATTGGGAGTGTGTATATCACCTAGAGAATAAACTGATTACTAATAAGTAAGTCGGTATTAAGGGAGGATATGTTGAGTCTGTTACAGTGACTATTAGCAGTTAGGGGTGTTAGTTAATGGGTTGTTTAGTTACTAGGTTGTTAAGTAATTAGTTTTCTGTTGTATTCGGTTATGCTTTTCAGTTAATAGTTAGATTTGATTCAAGTGTTAAACCATGTAAGCACTATAAAAGGGAATCACCCTCTGTGTAAAAAGCGGAGTTCGTTTTCTGTAAATTGTGAGTTCTACATAAATGACTAAGCGTGTGCAAACCCCAGGGGGTTGGCCTGGCGGTGGAGGCCTGGGGCTCGTGGGTGTGCTCCCCATGAGGTCTCAGGTTCGAATCCGCTCAGGTGCAAACAATTCCTTGGGGCCATCGGACTTGGGCGAAGCCCTTGACTTAACTGTGGTGCACTTGTGGGAAACATGCTTGCCGAGGCCTTGTGCACCCCCGGGATTAGTCAGGCCCAGCGACCTGGATACCCGTGGGTAGCTTCGGCTTATCCAAAAAAAAAAAAAAAAGATTAAGCGTGTGCAGTAAAATAATTATCTTTTTTAAAAATTAAAATTGATAAGTTAGATTCATACATATGATTTATATTATTTTTAATATCTCACTTAGATAAAAGTTATTTAAGTTTGGAACTTGTATATATATTCATATTATATTGTGCTTAATTTTTATTAAATAGAATAAGAATGATGAGATTCGATCTCATCACCGTTGAGTTACAAATTTTTGATATTATATTAAAAAATTATCTCATCTAAAAATTTAAGTTTATAAGTGAAATATGATTTATATTATTATCTGAAACTAAAATCCACTATGTCTATGTGATATTGCCATCGTTCATTGTATCAAAAGTAGACGAACTTGTTTAATGAAATGATCGAATGGGATATGCGGTGATTGAAAAATTCAGGGGGGAGGCCAAAAGGTTGCAATTGATGACACGACGAGAAGAAGAGAAAAAAGGGGCTGGCAGATTTGTTCCGGCGGTGGTGGACATTGAATTTGTGTATCATTGTCGTTGTCATTTGAAGGGCTTGACAACCACGCAATTGCAGAATTAAAAAAAATAATAATCTACAATGGTGCTGGCACATTGAAAATAATATATATTTTGGTGCCACGTTAAATTAATATATATATATATATATATATATATATATATATATATATATATTATTTTTAAAAATGTATTTTTAACATTGGCACATTAAAACAATTTGAAAACATAAAAAATAAAAATTTAAGATATTGAAAGTAAAATATTACACATTTACTCTTAATTGATGACTCTACAATTTATGGAATTAAAAAAGACTTAATTGTACTTAATTAAACACATTATCAATTCATTGTCATAAATATTTTGCATATATTTTTGTATAATATCAAGATGTAAACAACACAAAAATAACAAAAAAAAATCAACCTAAATAAAGTAGAAAAATAAGAGTCCTAAGCATAAAGGGAAAAACCAATAAAAATCCTTGAAAAATAAAAAATCTGAAGTTGGTGTTTTAGCTCAAGTGACAGTGAATGCAGAAGAATTATAAATTAAATTATACAATTTTGGATACAATGGAAATGATTGGAAGGTCCATTTAGGCAACCTGAATACGTGATCATGAACTATTTCTCTCAGGTTAATTCAACCTGAATACATGTCATTTCTCAAATTAAGAGTTTGTTTGTTAGGTGAAATGGGGGATCTGTGAGAGATTATTGGCAAATAATAGAAGATAATTAGCAATAGCCGAATTAACTCTGCTATCAAAATTCAAAATTCAAAACTAAACAGAACATTTCAACTTGACTAAACTTGATCTTCAAGGCAGCATCTCACGCATAATTCTGACACTCCTCCTTGTGATTTATAGGCAGCAATTGCTTGTGTTTCTATTTCCAAATTTTTATCTTCCTTGATTATATATATTTTTTCCTCCGAGGGTCCTGAGTTCGAATCCTGCGGGCGTAAACAATTTCCTTTGAGTCATTGGACTTGAGTGAAGTCCATGAATTAACCATCCCGTAGGCCTTGCCGAGACACTTATGGGGCATGGGATTAGTCGGGGCCAGCGGTTCTGGATCACCCATTTCAAAAAAAAAAGATTATATATATTTTTTTATTAATCTCATGTTTTTCTTCTTGTTTTCTAGCTACTCATCACAATGCTAGATTTTATATTGCAAAAGAAATATCCTATCTTCGATTGAGATATTTATATCATTTGTTACGGATTGTATTTGTCTGCTGCTCTTTAAAATGAACTTATAGCATAATTTAAAGGATATGTACGACTTTGTAGAATAAAAATGTCGTGTCACAAGTACCTCCAAAATGCACGGATATTACTGCTTAATTATATAATATCTTATCCACAATAAGTAGATTCTTACTGCACGTCTCTAGCTATATGTTTTATAGCTACATTCATTGTGTGCAGCAGCCAAGCCACTCTCTCAGCAGTAAAACAGTTCATCCCCAGCCAAGCCTCCAAGAAAGACGGAAATTGAACAAATCCATGACACCAACCATTCATTTAATTCACTACAATGTCTCATTCAGACAGTAGAAATAATATTTGTTAATGAGAAGCTAAAAAAACTAAAATAATTATTATTATTATTATTATTATTATTATTATTATTGTGTTAATAATGGGAAAATAAATTCAATAAAAAAATAAAAAAAACCTAAAAACTTTAACAAAAAAGAAAACAAAAAAAATGCTCACAAAAAATATTAGCTAAAAAAATCATTCAACGTTAAAAAAAAACTAACAAAAAAACCAAAAGAAATAATAAAGAAAAAAAATATTTTTGATATATCAATTTTCAAACGATCACAAACACAAACTAAAATTTAGGAATAATTTTACTTTTTTTTCTTGGTTCCTCTTTTGTTAATGTTTTCGAGTTTTTTTTCTAGGGTAATTAATAATTTTTATTGTTTTAGCAATAATAGTAATGATATTTTAGATGTTAAGCCTTCGATATTGTTGTTGTTGTTGTTATAATAGGGTGTGTTGATGTATTTTATTATCAAAACTTACATGTATAGATATTATATTTTATTTTAAAATTAACAAACTCTATTAATTATTTCAATCCTAACAATTATAAAAATAATTTGCTTGGCTCGCAATATAACACGGGTACCGGCCGCTGACGTTACATCAAAAACATTGAAATAATGGCGATTTTATAGCTTTTAATATAGTTATATATTATCAAAACACCGAATAAAATACTCGAGGTGCGATGTTTAATCAATGAAGAAGAAACTTGTTGTTATTGTTTCTTTTCTTTCGAGGGTGAGATGTCGTTTTTTAATTAACTCGATGAGAAGGGTCATTGTCCTGTGCTCGGCACTTAGTTCCATGACACTATAAAGGAATAATGAGGAAGCCTTTAGGAGTCTAATATTTGTTCAAATGACTAAGCGTGTGCAGTAAAGTAATTATCTTTTTTAAAAATTAAAATTGATAAGTTAGATTTTTATGTATGATTTATATTATTTTTTAACATCTTACTTAGATAAAAGTTATTTAAGTTTGAAACTTGTATATAAGTTCATATTATCTTGTACTTAATTTTTATTAAATAATAAAAGTGATGAGATTTGAACTCATAAACGTTGAGTTACAAGTTTTTAATATCATGTTAAAGAATTATCTCATCTAAAAATTTAAGTTTATAAGTGAAATACTTGTATATAATTTATATTAATATCTGAAACTAAAATCCACTATGTCTATGTGATACTGCCATCGTTCATTGTATCAAAAGTAGACGAACTTGTTTAATGAAATGATCGAATGGGATATTTGGTGATTGAAAAATTCTGGGGGAAGGCCAAAAGGTTGCAATTATGACACGACAAGAAGAAGAGAAAAAAGGGGCTGGGAGATTTGTTCCGGCGGTGGTGGACATTGAATTTGTGTATCATTGTCGTTGTCATTTGAAGGGCTTAACAACCACGCAATTGCAGAATTAAAAAAAATAATCTACAATGGTGCTGGCACATTGAAAATAATATATATTTTGGTGCCACGTTAAAATAATATATATATATATATATATATATATATATATATATAAATATTATTTTTAAAAATTTATTTTTAACACTGGCACATTAAAACAATTTTAAAACATAAAAAATAAAAATTTAAGATATTGAAAGTAAAATATTACACATTTACTCTTAATTGATGACTCTACAATTTATGGAATTAAAAAAGACTTAATTGTACTTAATTAAACACATTATTATATTTTTGTATAATATCAAGATGTAAACAACACAAAAATAACAAAAAAAATCAACCTAAATAAAGTAGAAAAATAAGAGTCCTACGCATAAAGGGAAAAACCAATAAAAATCCTTGAAAAATAAAAAATCTGAAGTTGGTGTTTTAGCTCAAGTGACAGTCAATGAAGAAGAATTATAAATTAAATTATACAATTTTGGATACAATGGAAATCATTGGAAGGTCCATTTAGGCAACCTGAATACATGATCATGAACTATTTCTCTCAGGTTAATTCAACCTGAATACACGTCATTTCTCAAATTAAGAGTTTGTTTGTTAGGTGAAATGGGGGCTCTGTGAGAGATTATTGGCAAATAATAGCAAATAATCAGCAATAACTGAATTCAACTCTGCTTTCAAAATTCAAAATTCAAAACTAAACAGAACATTTCAACTTGACTAAACTTGATCTTCAAGGCAGCATCTCACACATAATTTTGACACTCCTCCTTGTGACTTGCCTTGAACAAACCAAGATTTATCCTCAGAATTTCCAGTCGTGATTTTGGAAGAGCCTTGGTCATTAAATCTGCCAATTGAACATCAGTTGAGCAATAAGTGATTTTAATGAGCTAATTCTTTTCAGCTTCCCTTAAAGAATGAAACTTCACATTAATATGCTTGGTTCTTCCATGTTGAACTGGATTTTGAGCAATTGCAATGGCTGACTTGTTGTCGCAATAAAGCTCAGTTGGTGTACCCTAGTTTTGACCCAAATCTGCTAGAACTTTATTCATCCAAATTGCTTGATTAGCTGCAGCAGCCATGGAAATATACTCAGCTTCAGCAGTTGATTGTGCCACCACCTCTTGTTTCTTAGCATTCCAGCAAATTGCACCTGAACCAACTGTGAAAATGTAACAAGAAGTACTCTTCATGTCATCAATGCTACCTGCCCAGTCATTATCTGCATAGCCAATCAGATTTACTCCTCCTGTTTTCAAATACCAAATTCCCAGATCACTTGTTCCTCTGACATACCTTAACACATGTTTAGCAACTCCCATATGAACATTGCTAGGTGAGCTCATGAATCTTGACAATAAACCAGCTGGGAACATCAAGTCTGGTCTGGTTGCTGTCAGATATAACAGACTGCCAACCAGACTTCTATACACAGAAGGATCTTCAAGCTTCTCCCCATCATTCTTCGAGATTTTCTCATTCTGTGCTAATGGAGTAGCAGCTTCTTTGCATGAATCTAACTTAAACCTTTTTAACACATCAACAACATATTTTTTCTGAGATACAAAGATCCCAGAACTGCTTTGGTGTATTTCCATTCCAAGAAAATAACTCATAGCACCCAAATCACTCATGTCAAACACATTCTGCACTTCCAGTTTAAATTTTGCTAGCAACTTTGAATTGCTTCCAGTCACTAACATGTCATCGACATAAAGAGAAATTATAAGCTACTGACCACCATCTTCTTCCTTCAAATACAGAGTAGCCTCACTTTCACTTCTTTTAAATCCCAATTGAATTAAATGAGAGTCAATTCTGCTATACCAAGCCCTTGGTGCTTGTTTTAGCCCATAAAGAGCCTTGTGAAGCTTGTACACTTTGTGCTCTTCCCCTGCAATCTCGAAACTTTCAGGTTGCTGGACATAAATTTCTTCAAGAAGTATCCCATTCAAAAAAGCTGACTTCACATCCAAATGGTATACATTCCATCCCAATTGTCTAGCAAGAGCAAGAAGAAGTCTTATGGTATTATGTCTTGGAACTGGTGCAAAAGTATCTCCATAATCTACCCTAGCCACTTGAGAAAAACCTTTGCAACCAATCTAGCCTTGTGTTTAAAAACTGAACCATCAGGATTAAACTTGGTTCTAAACACCCATTTCACACCAATCTTCTTCTTATCATCAGGTAGCTTTGTCAATTTCCAAGTTCCATTTCTTTCAATGGAATCGATTTTAGCCTTCATAGCCTCAATCCAGGCTTGAAGGGTTGTAGTCAGTGTAGGTCATAGGCTCAGAATGCACTAGATTGCATCTCTCATAAACATCAGCCAAGGACCTTATCTTACAAACATCTGCGTCTGTAGTAGCTTCAATGTCTGTTTGCTCTTCAGGGTTCATCATCTGTTCTTTCAGTTGTTGGTCTTAGAGTTATGACTCTATGATCAACTTCATTCATTTCCAAATTCCAGTTGCTGAATTCATCAACCTGCACATCTCTACTAATCTGAATTTTGGCTTTATTCAAGTTGTAGACTCTGTATCCCTTTGATTATGCTGCATATCCAACAAGAATCCCTTTCTCAGCTACTGCATCATGAAAATAGCAGAGAGGGCCAAACATTTTCAAATGCTTGACAGTAGGTTTCACTCCAGACCAAACTTCAAAAGGTGTTTTGTGTTGAACAGATTTTGTTGGTAATCTATTTAACAAATACACTAAAGTATTAATAGCTTTAGCCCATAAGAACTTTGGCAAATTCTTTTCGAACAACATACATCTGGACATTTCCATGACAGTCGTGTTCTTCCTCTCCGCAACACCATTCTGTTGTGGAGAGTAGGGCACTGTCAATTGGTGCACAATCCCAGCTTCTCGACAGTAGGAATGAAACTCTTTTGAAGTATACTCCCCACCATTGTCAGTTCTTAGCATCTTGATCTTCTGTCCCCTTTGAGTTTCAGCCAAGCACTTAAAGGTTTTAAATTCTGAAAGTGCTTGAGACTTGTTCTTCAAGAAATGAACCCAAGTCATCCTGCTAAAGTCATCTATGAAGAACATGAAATAAACATTGTTGTTCAAAGATGCAATGCTCATTGGTCCACAAATGTCAGAATGAACCATTTGTAAATTTCTTGCTGCTCTGCTTGATGCAATTTGTGGAAATGGCTTTCGGTGCTGTTTTCCAAGTTCACAGCTTTCACATATCTGTTTACTAGCATAGATCTCAAGCATCCCTTCTACTAATTCATTATCATGCAACATCATTAATGAATTAAAATTGTAGTGCCCGAACCTTTTGTGCCACACAATGCTTTCATCAATTTTAGCACCTAAAGCATGCCCTTCTATTGCATTCAGATTCAGATAAAAGCTATTTCCCCCCATTTTTATTTTTGCAATTGCTGAATCATGTGAATCAGTAATAAAGCAATTTTTTTCTCTAAATGACACTTCATACCCA
This sequence comes from Salix purpurea, assembly GCA_027405865.1. NCBI lineage: Eukaryota > Viridiplantae > Streptophyta > Magnoliopsida > Malpighiales > Salicaceae > Salix > Salix purpurea. Next base: position 125,579 of record JAOWLH010000002.1, on the reverse strand, counting down.
TTTCTCAGCATCTGAGCAACACTAAAGAGATTCTGATCAAGTTCTGGAATGTATAAAACATTGGTGATAATTTTCGTACCTTTGCTTGTATTGACAGTAACAGTTCCTCTCCCTTTTGCTTCAATAACATCTCCATTTCCCAACTTATTTTTTGGCTTGATTGACTTGTCAATTGTAGAAAAAATTGATAGAAATTTGGTCATGTGGCTGGTGCAGCCACTATCAATCAACCATGTATCCCTTCTAGAATTGTATTCATCACAAGTCACCATAAACAGGTGTTCTTCATTAGCTTTACTTTCTTCAGAAACATTTGCATGTTGCTGAATTTCATGCTGAGGTGATTTCTTCTTCAACCTGCAAAATCTCTCACTATGACCAACCTTTTTACAGAAATCACGTTGAAGAAGTGATTTCCCTTTGAACTAGCAATTGATCTCAGCATGGTTAGTTCTTTTACAATAAGAACAGGGAGTAAAAATCTGTCTGCTAGCAGGTACAGCTGGTTTAAATTTGGAGAGAATTAGTTTACCATTGTTAAAGTTTTTCTTTGGTAAACTTCCAGTTTTTTTCCCTTATTGTTTGCTTGAAAAGCTCCTTCAATAACTTCATCATCCCTCATCTGCACTCTTTGCTCCTGGATGTGCAACTTGCTAATTAACTCAGCAATGGTAAGATTTTGCAAATCGCAAGACTCTTCTATTGCTGAGATTTTAGCTTCGAATTTTTCAGGGACTGACATCATAAGTTTTTCTACAATCTTATGAGCTTCAAATGTCTCCACGAGGAGCCTCATTTGGTTTACTACATTCATCAATCTGCCAGAGTAAGCTTTGATAGATTCATGGTGTTTCATCTTCATCAATCCGAATTCTCTCTTAAATGCTAGTAACTTGACAGTTTTGTCTCTGCGGCTGCCTTCAAATTCGACTTGGAGCTTATCCCATATTAGCTTTGGTGTTTCCAAGTCCATAATTTTCGTAAATATATGATTTGCAAGTCCGGAATGAAGACTGGTGATGGCCCTGTCTTTCTTCAGCTTTTCTTCTTCAAAAGCCTTCATCTGTGCTATGGTAGGATTTCCATGTAATTGTGGTGGATCAGCATCTGTTGCCACGACATTCCACAATCCTAGAGATCTTAAGGAGAATCTCATTTTCACGGCCCAGATGTGATAATGTTCACCATAAAAAATTGAACTGATGAGTGTGAGTGTCCAGAAGAAGATGAGGACGCCATGAATTTTTCTAAAAAATAGTCTCTCGGTGTTTACGCTCAACCCAAGGTGTTTACACTCAAATCTCACGTGTTTTCACTCAAATTTCCCCTAAGCCCGTAAGATCAATTTGCTCTGATACCACTGTTGAAAATTAAAGATCTGAATAGTATCTGTTTCTAACAGGTGCTGTTTGGATTAAAATTTGGAATTTGCAACAGAAGAGAATTTGAAGATAAAGATGAATGTATCTTATTAAATTAGAAAATGCCTATTATATAGGCTTACAGAAACATCAATTGTAATAAAAAACAAACTCTCAACAACCATGAGAGATTATTGGCAAATAATAGCAGATAATCAGCAATAGCCGAATTCAACTCTGCTATCAAAATTCAAAATTCAAAACTAAACAGAACATTTCAACTTGACTAAACTTGATCTTCAAGGCAGCATCTCACGCATAATTCTGACACTCTGTTCCCCTCACAAACTGCAGAATCGATGATCTAATCTTATCAACAGCAATCCTTGGTAGTTTTCAAAATAAAGAACGCCAGAAGGGGGCCTGCAAATGGAGGCATTTATTATAATATTTAAATTTCGAGACAACAAATAATTAAGAAGGGCCAGCCAGGTTGTTTTCTTCTGTTCAAAGACGAACAGAATTTGATCTCTTCACACAATTTCTAGTGTGACGATCTAATTGTTCGAAGAGATTATTTCATGGATGAACTTGTCCAAATTAATGGAGGATGTGCCCTTCGGTCCTGCAGCTTCTTCAGCCAACCTTTTCCACTCCATAGCCTTTTCCCTCATTTTCTCACCCTCATCCCCTTCCATCAGCTCCTTTACAAGCATCTCCACTTCTTCCCTCTTAACGTTATTGTCAATCTCCATACCAACTCCCCATTCGTTGCAGCTATACCTGCAGTTCATTGCTTGATCAGCAAAGAAGGGCCAGCACACCATGGGAACACCAGCACACAAGCTCTCAATGGTCGAACCCCAACCACTATGTGTTAGAAACCCCCCAACTGCTGGATGGTTAAGCACTTCCTCTTGTGGGCACCAACTTGTAATAAAGCTACGATTTTCAGTTTCTGCAAACTCAGCTGGTAAAACTGCTGACTCACCAGTGACCAAATCTGGCCTTATAATCCACAGGAATGAGATATTACTATTAGCTAGTCCCATTGCAAACTCCACTAGTTGATCAGCCGTCATCACTGTTATGCTTCCAAAATTCACGTACACCACTGATTTGGGTTCTTTTGTGTCAAGCCATTGAAGACACGCACGGTCTTCTTTCCATAGATTGTAACCAATAGACTTCAAACCATTATCTTCGATTTGATTTAGGAGTAACTGGAGTGGACCAATGGAGTAAGCTCGAGGGAAGATAGTGGAGAGGCCATCTAAAACTTCTGGTTCCAAGGCATCAAAAGTATGGAGAGCAATTGCACGAGCTTTAACAGAGGTTTCAGCAGCTCCAATGACAAAGTTAAATACAACTTCATCTGGATCTGTTGTCTGAATAAATGGAAAATCTTTAAGACGAATGTCTTTCATACCAGGAGCGCAGTCTACTTTTGTCTCAAGATAGCCATTGCTTAGATCCCTCAAATCTGCAAAGCACAATGCTATTAGACGTCCAGGCTCAACATGAAATTTCATTGCACATAATCTTTGATCTTGCCCGCCCGTATGATTTAAGTGTAGTTATTCTTTTCGGAACGAGGACAAATCAAATCAATTAAATTGTAATATTATTTTCTGAAGGTATTTGCTAAATGATTTCAACGATTTGATTTCTAGGAGTAGTGCTTATTTTTTTTTTTTTTTAAGATATATTGAAATATTTTTATTTAAATTTATTTTTATATTAATATATCGAAACGATATAAAAACAACCAGTTTTTTTTTTATAGGAATTTGAAGTTAAAGCGGTGACCTAACCTCTTAATTATTGTCAGATTTATAGAGAAGTGATTTAGAAAACGATATTATATAAAATCGGCTTGGTTCTATGGCACGTTTTTTTGAATTATGCTAAAAAAAAGTTGCAAGGAAAAATATATAAAAAAAGTTGTTGTCGTGATAAAGACGTAAAATATTATAATCATTTCTTCATCAAGTTGCAAGAAAAAATCTGGATGTGAAAATTTAGAAAACCATAAAGCAGCAAAATAGTAATAAAGCCACTTTGCTTAAAAGTTCATTAACTAAACAGGTATGTGAATTACCTTTGATTGGGGTGAAGCCTTTCTCTCTGAGAGCGTAGAGGTGTTTGAATCCCATATAGCCACATGCATTCATAGTGGCATACATCACAACTGGAAGACCAACTTCTTCCCCAGCTTTGATGGAGAATGGAGCAAAAGGATCTGCAACAACGCAAGTAATCGGGGGATTGTTCTCTGATTCCGTGTTTTTGAGTTTTAAAAGGAGATCTTTGAAGGGTGCCAAGAAGTTTTTGTTCATGGCATCACAGAGAGAAGGTATGGCTTGGGTGGCATCAATATCTGAAGGAGGGAGACCATCAGGAATGGTGTCAAAATGGAAGCCAGGCAAATCATCAACGGCATGAAGTCCTCCTGACCTAAGCAAACGGTTGTGATTGAATTCTGTGTTGACAAATGTGATGTGAAGACCTTTGTAGTGAAGAAGCTTTGCAAATTTAAGCATGGTCTTTATATGACCTTGGAGTGGACATGGGATCACAACAACATGAGGCTTGGAAATGGATCCCATCTCCCTCTCCTTCTCTCTTAATTACTAGCCTGGTAGTTTCGGTGCTATGCTCATTCTCAGAGTCTTTTCCTGTCTTATATAGCCTCCAAAATGCAAGGATCGTTCTAATTGAATTTTCTAGTTGTATGAATGCACGATTCGCTTATTTGACCCAACTATTTCTTTCGTTGGAAATTATTATTAAAATATATAAACAGTTGTAGTCTTCAAGATATAGCTTGACAGTCGGTTTTCAAATCTATTATATGAAAATTTACCAATGGTTTTAATATAAAAGAGCATAAATATTTTCTTAATTACATTTAGCATAATATTGTTAGAGAATAATATAAATTATATTCAGGAGTCTTACCTGACAGATTATGTTTTTAGGTGAGATATTCATTAACATGGTATTAGAGTCTTGTTGACGCAGCTATCACGAGTTCGAATCTCACCACCTTCATTCTATTTGATAAAAATCAATCACAAGGTACAGTAGGCTTGTGTGCAAGTTTTAAACCCAAAAGCCTTTCATTTTAGTGTGTGTGTTAGAAAATAATATAAATTATATTTTAAAATCTTATTTAACAGCATAAGCTTTTAAATGAGATGGTTACTTAACAAATATAATATATATTTTGTAAGGTCCACGCGTCTATATACCTAATTAGAAGAAACGTTAATTTCTTTGATAGCCTAAAGATGTTTAATTTCCTAATCCTTTCATTTTATTCATTAGAAAATAATGAATAATATTTACTTTAATTATTTCTATATTTGACACATCATTATATTTTTTATTGAAAATAAAAACTAGAAAAGGAAAAAATTTCCATGCCTCTCGGTTTAATTCTTATGCAAATTTATCCAATAATAAATTATTTTAGACTTGAATATGTATTTTTTTATTTATTTTTAGGCACAAAAGAGATACAATTTGGGGCTCTCGAAAACGTCTAAATTTTTTACCTTGATTTTTCTACCAACACCAATCTTTTTTATATTATTTTTGTTTTATTTTGGATATATTTAAAGGAATAACCCAGATGGGTTATGATATTAAACACAACTTCATCTGGATCTGTTGTCTGTATATATAGAAAATCTTTAAGACGAACGTCTTTCATACCAGGAGCACTGTCTACTTTTGTCTCAAGATAGCCATTGTTTAGATCGCTCAAATCAGCAAAACACAATCTTATTAGACCAAGCTCAACATGAAATTTCTTTCTATGGCACGCTTAATTATTGTCAAATATATAGAGAAGTGATTTAGACAAGGATATTATATAAAATTTGCTTGGTTCTATGGCACGTTTTTTGAATTATGCCATCGAACAGTATACCATAACATATTATATAAAAAAAAGTTGTTGTCGTGATAATGTCTTATAATCATTTCTTCATCAAATTGCAAGGAAAAATCTGGATGCTTGGAAATTTAGAAAAGAATAAAGCTGTAAAATAGTAATAAAGCCACTTAATTTGCTTAAAAGTTCATTAACTAAACAGGTATGTGAATTACCTTTGATTGGGGTGAAGCCTTTCTCTCTGAGAGCGTAGAGCTGTTTACATCCCATATAGCCACATGCATTCAAAGTGGCATACATCACAACTGGAAGACCAACTTCTTCCCCAGCTTTGATGGAGAATGGAGCAAAAGGATCTGCAACAACGCAAGTAATCGGGGGATTGTTCTCTGATACCGTCTTTTTGAGTTTTAAAAGGAGATCTGTGAAGGGTGCCAAGAAGTTTTTGTTCATGGCATCACAGAGAGAAGGTATGGACTGGGTGGCATCAAGATCTGAAGGAGGGAGACCATCAGGAATGGTTTCAAAATGGAAGCCAGGCAAATCATCAACGGCATGAAGTCCTCCTGACCTAAGCAAACGTTTGTGATTGAATTCTGTGTTGACAAATGTGATGTGAAGACCTTTGCAGTGAAGAAGCTTTGCAAATTTAAGCATGGTCTTTATATGACCTTGGAGTGGACATGGAATCACAACAACATGAGGCTTGGAAATAGATCCCATCTCCCTCTCCTTCTCTCTTAATTACCAGCCTGCTAGCTTCTGTAATATGCTCATTCTCAGAGTCTTTTCCTGTCTTATATAGCCTCCAAAATGCAAGGATCGTTCTAATTAAATATTCTCAGCAAAATTGTCTGCTAGTAGCGTAACATTGCAATATCTCCGGCATCTATCGAATTAGGCCCCTTTTCTAGTCGTATGAATGCACGATACGCTTATTTGACCCAACTATTTCTTTCATTGGAAATTATTATTAAAATATATATACAGTTGTAGTCTTCAAGATATAGCTTGACAGTCGGTTTTCAAATCTATTATATGAAAATTTACCAATGGTTCTAATATAAAAGAGCATAAATATTTTCTTAATTACATTTAGTATAATATTGTTAGAGAATAATATAAATTATTGAGCTGTTAACTTACAGTTATAGAAGTTTGTTTATTCAGTTGTAAAACAGTTATGATCAGTTGTAGATCAGAGCTGTTAAGTTAGTTAAGAAAGTTGTTATTCACACAGTCAGTATACCTGTATAAATACTGAACTTCACTTGTAAATGAACACACGAAATATATTCATCACAAACACATAGTTGTTTGTTTTCCAGTTCATATTTTCTCTCTTCTCACTGCCAAAGTGCAGTAATTCTATATAAATCATATTCAGGAGTCTTACCTGACAGATTATGTTTTTAGGTGAGATATTCATTAACATGGTATCAGAGTCTTGTTGACGCAGCTATCACGAGTTCGAATCTCACCACCTTCATTCTATTTGATAAAAATCAATCACAAGGTACAGTAGGCTTGTGTGCAAGTTTTAAACCCAAAAGCCTTTCATTTTAGTGTGTGTGTTAGAAAATAATATAAATTATATTTTAAAATCTTATTTAACAGCATAAGCTTTTAAATGAGATGGTTACTTAACAAATATAATATATATTTTGTAAGGTCCACGCGTCTATATACCTAATTAGAAGAAACGTGTACGGAAGTGATCAAATGTTATATTCAAATGTTAAATTATCATAGCTATGGAATTGATATGTCAAAAAGCAATATAAAAGGTAGCCGGGAAACAAACAGTTTTATTCATGCGATTAAATTATCATAGGTTGTGGAAATTTCCAAGAATTTTGGTAAATTTAACAACTTCACTCGACAGATTCAAGTTTAGCAATGCTTCCAAAAATGAGAATCTCAGATAGAGTAGTTGGCCGTGGTTTGGCTTGAAAATATATTAAAGGGTTCTTTAGCGATCACCATCACTAATTACAAGTGCCTCCAAGATGCATGGATTTTATTAATTAATTATTTCTATATTACATTAAATCTTCCTACCAAAATTAGCTGATGACATAATTGAGGGACAACTTTTTCTAATTATTAGTGATGGGGAAAGGGTGAAATGGGGGTTCTGTTGCCCCAGAAACTGCAGGATCGATGATCTATTCTTATCAACAATCAATGGTCGTTTTAAAAAAAGAATCCAATATAGTTTTAGGATTCCATGTACCTTTCTAGAAGTTCTCATGATCTCAGCATAGAGAACTTAGTTGTGTTTGGCTAAGGAAATTTTCAATGCTTGTTTTCATTATTTATTCCGGTAATGTTTAAAAGTATGACAATAGTTTTATATATATATATATATATAAACTATTATATTTCTTAAAATTATTTTTAACAACAACATATTTAGATAATATAAAAACACTAAAAAAATAAAAGAAATTATAAAACACAATTTCTAGTTTTCTACACCAAATGCAAACGAACACGCTTGCGATTTGGGTTTTTTTAAGTGATTTTACTGGAAATAGCGGTAGTAATTTGGTCCTTTTTAGAAGGCCAGTTCCGTCTTTTAAAAGAAGATCCGTGCATGGGCCCACCCTTTATCCATGAAGGTCACCCATAACAGGGTGTCCTTAAAAGGATTAAAGATAAAAAATTACAAATGGAAATAAGAGAAAGAGGGAGAGAGAAAGGAAAAAAAAAAAAAAGTAAATCTAAAGCATGGCTGATGGACGGCTAAGATTTGGTCAAAGGCTGCTGGAGATCTTAGAAGATAGAGAGAGATTGAGGGTCAGAAATTGTCAGAGCCGGACATTCCCTCGTTAGCTCTGCTTTACTCAGCCTGTGTATGTTTCTGTGTGCTTATCAACAATCAATGGCCCAGCAAATGGAGCCTTTATTATAATATTTAAATTTCGAAACAACAAATAATTGAAGAAGGGCCAGCCAGGTTATTTTCTTCTGTTCAAACACGAACAAAATTTGATCTAATTGTTGGACGAGATTATTTCATGGATGAACTTGTCCAAATTAATGGAGGATGTGCCCTTCGGTCCTGCAGCTTCTTCAGCCAACCTCTTCCACCCCATAGCCTTTTCCCTCATTTTTGTTAGAGTATAGAAGAAGAATAGTCTAGAATAGTGTAATGTGTATAAATAGAGAAGTGCACACACAACAAATGTATGCAAAACAGAATTCAATACAATGTAATTCTAAATTTCAGTTTCCCTCTCTTTTCTCTCTTCTCCCTCTCTAAACTAATTCTTCTCTCTTTCAATTATCTGCAAACTCTCAATCCTAACATGGTATCAGAGCTTCAAATGCTCACGCAATTACATTAAAACAAATTTCTCATTCCTATCGCTTCCATAATCTGCAGATTGCATTTCTTTAAGAAGATACTGTGTAAACACTTAGCTGCCAAAAGTGTTTGATAAAAGGTTTCTGTGAACTTAATCATCTCACACCAATGGAATACCTATGAAAGAGAGCGAAGGTATCCGCAGAAGAAGCAGCGAAGGTATCCTCAGAAGAAGCAGCGAAGAAATCTCAAACACTTGAACAAATTTAAAGTCTGGAAGAAAGTAGACACGGATAGCACTGCCATCACGAACCTGCTCCACGATGCATTGCATAGGTCTTCCCTTATTTGCAGCTAACAGACTCATAGCATCTAAATTAGTTGATGAAATCGCCAAAGCACTGTTCCAGATTCAATTCGACGGCACGCATCTTTGCCTTCTTCACCAGTAGAGACAGCATTTTCTTCGGTAACGTCACCGTCTCTCTCTCTCCACGTTATTAACATTGTTCCTTCTCTCAATAGCAACATCGCGATTGATTCCAAAAGCACGGACTTGATTCTGCATCACGGCGGCCTGAGAAGAGAGATTGATCACTCTCTTGACGAATCAGGTCTAGCTCATTAGTTAGGGTTTGGAGGCGAGAGAGAGAGTGTATATTTTGTTAATCTTGTATTTATGTTTACAGTGCAGAAAACTATATATAGAAGCTATTCTTACTACAGTACAAAAGACATACACATATTAACCATTATCTGTTATAACAAGAATATGTTATAACAAACCTTTACAGCTGAATTTAAAAAGTTGGTTTCAATTGGGGTTTCTAATTAAATATTTTATTCATTTTATGGGTTGAATTTGAATTGGGGTTTCTAATTTGTTTTGACTTGGATTCCATGTTGTTGTCATGAGCTCATGTTAAGATCGGAAGTTCAATATTATGATTGACATGCCACTATTTCATTTTAAAAATTTTATAGTATTTTTATATTTTTCTTGGGGTTATAAAAAAATAATCTAACCCGCAAGTTAGCACGAATAAAAAAAACTAAGTAAAAGCTAAACCTGCACGATGAGGTAATATTAAAATATCATAGCCATATCTATCAGTATTAAATTAAAGGAAAAGTTTAAGTAATTATTGGTGCTTTAATTAATGTTTAAATGATGCCGCTACCTTCTCTTTTTTACATGCATAGTATATGTTTTTTATGGAAAAGCTAATAACTTTACATCATGAAAACAGAAAAAAAAGCAAAGACAAAAATAAAAACATATTAATATCTTATGTAAGGGTAATTCGTTCCTATGCTTGGTGTTTGGTAAGGCAATATGACCGGTGTTTGAAACCTGCAAGAGATTCTCTTTGATAAATTTAGGGATTCCTCGATGCTTAATTAGTAAATATTGTTTTAAGAAAAACGACCATAATGGTTTAGAGTGAATATAAAAATAAATATATAGTAGAAAATGAAGATTGAGAACTTTTTTTTAAAGAATTTATAGTATTTTTATATCTAGTGAATCTTTTTTTTTTTCAAAGGGCTAAAATATTATTTTACATGAAGATGAATAATAAATATTTTCTATATACCATTTTACCTCCCGAACCGAAAAATTTGACCCCCGTGTCCAATGTTATTTTAGACATTTTCAAGAGATATGAATGGTATTTCCGAATTATTTGCACAATAAAACTACTGTGTAAATTTATTGCACATTAGAAGAGAATAAAGTTTCTTAAGATGAGACTCTAAAATATAAAATTTGATTTCTTTTTCAACAAGTAAACAAAAACTATTTGATTAATCAAATATTCTTTTTCAAATGGATTGATAAAAAAATTAAAAACCACATGAACTCTCTTTTCATGTAGTTGGTGGCCAGTTTTCCCAATCCATAATCTATTGCGAGTGGAAATTTATTTTATTTGGTGTTGTCTGATAAACTTAACACGTGAAAAGCATGGCGGTAACCTTCTTTCTTTCACATGCATGTGGGAGGAAGATCCGTGTTCATGATAGCTGTTTTTCATGCTTTACAGAGTCTCCTACTTGATTACATATGTGAAATGGGGGCTCTGTTGCCTTCAAAAACTGCAGGATCGATGATCTAATCTTATCAACAATCCATTGTAGTTTTGAAAATAAAGAACGCCAGAAGGGGCCCTGCAAATGGAGCCTTTATTATAATATTTAAATTTCAAAACAACAAATAATAGAAGAAGGGCCAGCCAGGTTATTTTCTTCTGTTCAAAGACGAACAGAATTTGATCTAATTGTTCGACGAGATTATTTCATGGATGAACTTGTCCAAATTAATGGAGGATGAGCCCTTGGGTCCTGCAGCTTCTTCAGCCAACCTCTTCCACTCCATAGCCTTTTCCCTCATTTTCTCACCCTCACCCCCTTCCATCAGCTCCTTCACAAGCATCTCCACTTCTTCCCTCTTAACGTTATTGTCAATCTCCATACCAACTCCCCATTCGTTGCAGCTATACCTGCAGTTCATTGCTTGATCAGCAAAGAAGGGCCAGCACACCATGGGAACACCAGCACACAAGCTCTCAATGGTCGAACCCCAACCACTATGTGTTAGAAACCCCCCAACTGCTGGATGGTTAAGCACTTCCTCTTGTGGGCACCAACTTGTAATAAAGCTACGATTTTCAGTTTCTGCAAACTCAGCTGGTAAAACAGCTGACTCACCAGTGACCAAATCTGGCCTTATAATCCACAGGAATGAGATCTTACTATTAGCTAGTCCCATTGCAAACTCCACTAGTTGATCAGCCGTCATCACCGTTATGCTTCCAAAATTCACGTACACCACTGATTTGGGATTTTTAGTGTCCAGCCATTGAAGACACGAACGGTCTTCTTTCCATAGATTGTAACCAATAGACTTCAAACCATTTTCTTCGATTTGATTTAGGAGTAACTGGAGTGGACCAATGGAGTAAACTCGAGGGAAAATAGTGGATAGGCCATCTAAAACTTCTGGTTCCAAGGCATCAAAAGTATGGAGAGCAATTGCATGAGCTTTAACAGAGGTTTCAGCAGCTCCAATGACAAAGTTAAACACAACTTCATCTGGATCTGTTGTCTGAATAAATGGAAAATCTTTAAGACGAACGTCTTTCATACCAGGAGCGCAGTCTACTTTTGTCTCAAGATAGCCATTGCTTAGATCCCTCAAATCTGCAAAGCACAATCTTATTAGACGAAGCTCAAACATAAAATTAATTCATTGCACATAATCATTGATCTTGCCCGCCCGTATGATTTATGCGTAGTTATTCTTGTCGGAACGAGGACATATCAAATCAATTAAATTGTAATATTATTTTCTGAAGGTATTTGCTAAATGATTTCAACGATTTGATTTCTAGGAGTAGTGCTTATTTTTATTTAAATTTATTTTTATATTAATATATCGAAATGATATAAAAACAACCATAAATCTCTCAAAGAATCTTGTACTACATTGGAGGAGCAAGCACATGCGAGTGACAGTCAATGGAGAGGATTTGAAGGTCCATTTAGGCAACCTGAATACTTGATCATGAACTATTTCTCTCCAGGGAGTAAAAGTCTAAAGTTTGAAACTTTCCTTATAACACAATGGTGGGGAAAAAACAAAGAAACGTACACGAGTGACTCTCCATTTCTCTTTGAATGACTTTGGAAGCAAATTCTGTGCAGACAAACAGCTTCATTCAACATATTCAAGTCTAGCATACTTTATTTTTATACATTCCACTTTTTTATTTATTTTAATTAAATATAACGAGCTCCTAAAAAATCCAAGTAGCTTGGGGTAAGATGTATGTTTAGGATAACTGATTAATATCTTGGCTATGATAGTCTGAGATATTCTTTCTAGCCAAGATGCTTGTTGCCTGATAAGATAAGGTGGACAAAGGTTATCTTTAAAAAAAATTGAGGATTTTTTTATGTTTAAGTAAATCTTTTTTTTTAGAGAGCAAAATCATGATATTTTAGAGAGGGTTTAAAAATAAATATGTAATAGAGATGATTAAATTTTAAGGAAAATAGAATAAAATGAATTAAAAAAAATGCTTGATCATCTCCTTGATTAGATGATTAAAATAATTTCTTTGATAGCCTAAAGATGTTTAATTTCCTAATCCTTTCATTTTATTCATTAGAAAATAATGAATAATATTTACTTTAATTATTTCTATATTTGACACATCATTATATTTTTTATTGAAAATAAAAACTAGAAAAGGAAAAAATTTCCATGCCTCTCGGTTTAATTCTTATGCAAATTTATCCAATAATAAATTATTTTAGACTTGAATATGTATTTTTTTATTTATTTTTAGGCACAAAAGAGATACAATTTGGGGCTCTCGAAAACGTCTAAATTTTTTACCTTGATTTTTCTACCAACACCAATCTTTTTTATATTATTTTTGTTTTATTTTGGATATATTTAAAGGAATAACCCAGATGGGTTATGATATTAAACACAACTTCATCTGGATCTGTTGTCTGTATATATAGAAAATCTTTAAGACGAACGTCTTTCATACCAGGAGCACAGTCTACTTTTGTCTCAAGATAGCCATTGTTTAGATCGCTCAAATCAGCAAAACACAATCTTATTAGACCAAGCTCAACATGAAATTTCTTTCTATGGCACGCTTAATTATTGTCAAATATATAGAGAAGTGATTTAGACAAGGATATTATATAAAATTTGCTTGGTTCTATGGCACGTTTTTTGAATTATGCCATCGAACAGTATACCATAACATATTATATAAAAAAAAGTTGTTGTCGTGATAATGTCTTATAATCATTTCTTCATCAAATTGCAAGGAAAAATCTGGATGCTTGGAAATTTAGAAAAGAATAAAGCTGTAAAATAGTAATAAAGCCACTTAATTTGCTTAAAAGTTCATTAACTAAACAGGTATGTGAATTACCTTTGATTGGGGTGAAGCCTTTCTCTCTGAGAGCGTAGAGCTGTTTACATCCCATATAGCCACATGCATTCAAAGTGGCATACATCACAACTGGAAGACCAACTTCTTCCCCAGCTTTGATGGAGAATGGAGCAAAAGGATCTGCAACAACGCAAGTAATCGGGGGATTGTTCTCTGATACCGTCTTTTTGAGTTTTAAAAGGAGATCTGTGAAGGGTGCCAAGAAGTTTTTGTTCATGGCATCACAGAGAGAAGGTATGGACTGGGTGGCATCAAGATCTGAAGGAGGGAGACCATCAGGAATGGTTTCAAAATGGAAGCCAGGCAAATCATCAACGGCATGAAGTCCTCCTGACCTAAGCAAACGTTTGTGATTGAATTCTGTGTTGACAAATGTGATGTGAAGACCTTTGCAGTGAAGAAGCTTTGCAAATTTAAGCATGGTCTTTATATGACCTTGGAGTGGACATGGAATCACAACAACATGAGGCTTGGAAATAGATCCCATCTCCCTCTCCTTCTCTCTTAATTACCAGCCTGCTAGCTTCTGTAATATGCTCATTCTCAGAGTCTTTTCCTGTCTTATATAGCCTCCAAAATGCAAGGATCGTTCTAATTAAATATTCTCAGCAAAATTGTCTGCTAGTAGCGTAACATTGCAATATCTCCGGCATCTATCGAATTAAGCCCCTTTTCTAGTCGTATGAATGCACGATACGCTTATTTGACCCAACTATTTCTTTCATTGGAAATTATTATTAAAATATATATACAGTTGTAGTCTTCAAGATATAGCTTGACAGTCGGTTTTCAAATCTATTATATGAAAATTTACCAATGGTTCTAATATAAAAGAGCATAAATATTTTCTTAATTACATTTAGTATAATATTGTTAGAGAATAATATAAATTATTGAGCTGTTAACTTACAGTTATAGAAGTTTGTTTATTCAGTTGTAAAACAGTTATGATCAGTTGTAGATCAGAGCTGTTAAGTTAGTTAAGAAAGTTGTTATTCACACAGTCAGTATACCTGTATAAATACTGAACTTCACTTGTAAATGAACACACGAAATATATTCATCACAAACACATAGTTGTTTGTTTTCCAGTTCATATTTTCTCTCTTCTCACTGCCAAAGTGCAGTAATTCTATATAAATCATATTCAGGAGTCTTACCTGACAGATTATGTTTTTAGGTGAGATATTCATTAACATGGTATCAGAGTCTTGTTGACGCAGCTATCACGAGTTCGAATCTCACCACCTTCATTCTATTTGATAAAAATCAATCACAAGGTACAGTAGGCTTGTGTGCAAGTTTTAAACCCAAAAGCCTTTCATTTTAGTGTGTGTGTTAGAAAATAATATAAATTATATTTTAAAATCTTATTTAACAGCATAAGCTTTTAAATGAGATGGTTACTTAACAAATATAATATATATTTTGTAAGGTCCACGCGTCTATATACCTAATTAGAAGAAACGTGTACGGAAGTGATCAAATGTTATATTCAAATGTTAAATTATCATAGCTATGGAATTGATATGTCAAAAAGCAATATAAAAGGTAGCCGGGAAACAAACAGTTTTATTCATGCGATTAAATTATCATAGGTTGTGGAAATTTCCAAGAATTTTGGTAAATTTAACAACTTCACTCGACAGATTCAAGTTTAGCAATGCTTCCAAAAATGAGAATCTCAGATAGAGTAGTTGGCCGTGGTTTGGCTTGAAAATATATTAAAGGGTTCTTTAGCGATCACCATCACTAATTACAAGTGCCTCCAAGATGCATGGATTTTATTAATTAATTATTTCTATATTACATTAAATCTTCCTACCAAAATTAGCTGATGACATAATTGAGGGACAACTTTTTCTAATTATTAGTGATGGGGAAAGGGTGAAATGGGGGTTCTGTTGCCCCAGAAACTGCAGGATCGATGATCTATTCTTATCAACAATCAATGGTCGTTTTAAAAAAAGAATCCAATATAGTTTTAGGATTCCATGTACCTTTCTAGAAGTTCTCATGATCTCAGCATAGAGAACTTAGTTGTGTTTGGCTAAGGAAATTTTCAATGCTTGTTTTCATTATTTATTCCGGTAATGTTTAAAAGTATGACAATAGTTTTATATATATATATATATATAAACTATTATATTTCTTAAAATTATTTTTAACAACAACATATTTAGATAATATAAAAACACTAAAAAAATAAAAGAAATTATAAAACACAATTTCTAGTTTTCTACACCAAATGCAAACGAACACGCTTGCGATTTGGGTTTTTTTAAGTGATTTTACTGGAAATAGCGGTAGTAATTTGGTCCTTTTTAGAAGGCCAGTTCCGTCTTTTAAAAGAAGATCCGTGCATGGGCCCACCCTTTATCCATGAAGGTCACCCATAACAGGGTGTCCTTAAAAGGATTAAAGATAAAAAATTACAAATGGAAATAAGAGAAAGAGGGAGAGAGAAAGGAAAAAAAAAAAAAAGTAAATCTAAAGCATGGCTGATGGACGGCTAAGATTTGGTCAAAGGCTGCTGGAGATCTTAGAAGATAGAGAGAGATTGAGGGTCAGAAATTGTCAGAGCCGGACATTCCCTCGTTAGCTCTGCTTTACTCAGCCTGTGTATGTTTCTGTGTGCTTATCAACAATCAATGGCCCAGCAAATGGAGCCTTTATTATAATATTTAAATTTCGAAACAACAAATAATTGAAGAAGGGCCAGCCAGGTTATTTTCTTCTGTTCAAACACGAACAAAATTTGATCTAATTGTTGGACGAGATTATTTCATGGATGAACTTGTCCAAATTAATGGAGGATGTGCCCTTCGGTCCTGCAGCTTCTTCAGCCAACCTCTTCCACCCCATAGCCTTTTCCCTCATTTTTGTTAGAGTATAGAAGAAGAATAGTCTAGAATAGTGTAATGTGTATAAATAGAGAAGTGCACACACAACAAATGTATGCAAAACAGAATTCAATACAATGTAATTCTAAATTTCAGTTTCCCTCTCTTTTCTCTCTTCTCCCTCTCTAAACTAATTCTTCTCTCTTTCAATTATCTGCAAACTCTCAATCCTAACATGGTATCAGAGCTTCAAATGCTCACGCAATTACATTAAAACAAATTTCTCATTCCTATCGCTTCCATAATCTGCAGATTGCATTTCTTTAAGAAGATACTGTGTAAACACTTAGCTGCCAAAAGTGTTTGATAAAAGGTTTCTGTGAACTTAATCATCTCACACCAATGGAATACCTATGAAAGAGAGCGAAGGTATCCGCAGAAGAAGCAGCGAAGGTATCCTCAGAAGAAGCAGCGAAGAAATCTCAAACACTTGAACAAATTTAAAGTCTGGAAGAAAGTAGACACGGATAGCACTGCCATCACGAACCTGCTCCACGATGCATTGCATAGGTCTTCCCTTATTTGCAGCTAACAGACTCATAGCATCTAAATTAGTTGATGAAATCGCCAAAGCACTGTTCCAGATTCAATTCGACGGCACGCATCTTTGCCTTCTTCACCAGTAGAGACAGCATTTTCTTCGGTAACGTCACCGTCTCTCTCTCTCCACGTTATTAACATTGTTCCTTCTCTCAATAGCAACATCGCGATTGATTCCAAAAGCACGGACTTGATTCTGCATCACGGCGGCCTGAGAAGAGAGATTGATCACTCTCTTGACGAATCAGGTCTAGCTCATTAGTTAGGGTTTGGAGGCGAGAGAGAGAGTGTATATTTTGTTAATCTTGTATTTATGTTTACAGTGCAGAAAACTATATATAGAAGCTATTCTTACTACAGTACAAAAGACATACACATATTAACCATTATCTGTTATAACAAGAATATGTTATAACAAACCTTTACAGCTGAATTTAAAAAGTTGGTTTCAATTGGGGTTTCTAATTAAATATTTTATTCATTTTATGGGTTGAATTTGAATTGGGGTTTCTAATTTGTTTTGACTTGGATTCCATGTTGTTGTCATGAGCTCATGTTAAGATCGGAAGTTCAATATTATGATTGACATGCCACTATTTCATTTTAAAAATTTTATAGTATTTTTATATTTTTCTTGGGGTTATAAAAAAATAATCTAACCCGCAAGTTAGCACGAATAAAAAAAACTAAGTAAAAGCTAAACCTGCACGATGAGGTAATATTAAAATATCATAGCCATATCTATCAGTATTAAATTAAAGGAAAAGTTTAAGTAATTATTGGTGCTTTAATTAATGTTTAAATGATGCCGCTACCTTCTCTTTTTTACATGCATAGTATATGTTTTTTATGGAAAAGCTAATAACTTTACATCATGAAAACAGAAAAAAAAGCAAAGACAAAAATAAAAACATATTAATATCTTATGTAAGGGTAATTCGTTCCTATGCTTGGTGTTTGGTAAGGCAATATGACCGGTGTTTGAAACCTGCAAGAGATTCTCTTTGATAAATTTAGGGATTCCTCGATGCTTAATTAGTAAATATTGTTTTAAGAAAAACGACCATAATGGTTTAGAGTGAATATAAAAATAAATATATAGTAGAAAATGAAGATTGAGAACTTTTTTTTAAAGAATTTATAGTATTTTTATATCTAGTGAATCTTTTTTTTTTTCAAAGGGCTAAAATATTATTTTACATGAAGATGAATAATAAATATTTTCTATATACCATTTTACCTCCCGAACCGAAAAATTTGACCCCCGTGTCCAATGTTATTTTAGACATTTTCAAGAGATATGAATGGTATTTCCGAATTATTTGCACAATAAAACTACTGTGTAAATTTATTGCACATTAGAAGAGAATAAAGTTTCTTAAGATGAGACTCTAAAATATAAAATTTGATTTCTTTTTCAACAAGTAAACAAAAACTATTTGATTAATCAAATATTCTTTTTCAAATGGATTGATAAAAAAATTAAAAACCACATGAACTCTCTTTTCATGTAGTTGGTGGCCAGTTTTCCCAATCCATAATCTATTGCGAGTGGAAATTTATTTTATTTGGTGTTGTCTGATAAACTTAACACGTGAAAAGCATGGCGGTAACCTTCTTTCTTTCACATGCATGTGGGAGGAAGATCCGTGTTCATGATAGCTGTTTTTCATGCTTTACAGAGTCTCCTACTTGATTACATATGTGAAATGGGGGCTCTGTTGCCTTCAAAAACTGCAGGATCGATGATCTAATCTTATCAACAATCCATTGTAGTTTTGAAAATAAAGAACGCCAGAAGGGGCCCTGCAAATGGAGCCTTTATTATAATATTTAAATTTCAAAACAACAAATAATAGAAGAAGGGCCAGCCAGGTTATTTTCTTCTGTTCAAAGACGAACAGAATTTGATCTAATTGTTCGACGAGATTATTTCATGGATGAACTTGTCCAAATTAATGGAGGATGAGCCCTTGGGTCCTGCAGCTTCTTCAGCCAACCTCTTCCACTCCATAGCCTTTTCCCTCATTTTCTCACCCTCACCCCCTTCCATCAGCTCCTTCACAAGCATCTCCACTTCTTCCCTCTTAACGTTATTGTCAATCTCCATACCAACTCCCCATTCGTTGCAGCTATACCTGCAGTTCATTGCTTGATCAGCAAAGAAGGGCCAGCACACCATGGGAACACCAGCACACAAGCTCTCAATGGTCGAACCCCAACCACTATGTGTTAGAAACCCCCCAACTGCTGGATGGTTAAGCACTTCCTCTTGTGGGCACCAACTTGTAATAAAGCTACGATTTTCAGTTTCTGCAAACTCAGCTGGTAAAACAGCTGACTCACCAGTGACCAAATCTGGCCTTATAATCCACAGGAATGAGATCTTACTATTAGCTAGTCCCATTGCAAACTCCACTAGTTGATCAGCCGTCATCACCGTTATGCTTCCAAAATTCACGTACACCACTGATTTGGGATTTTTAGTGTCCAGCCATTGAAGACACGAACGGTCTTCTTTCCATAGATTGTAACCAATAGACTTCAAACCATTTTCTTCGATTTGATTTAGGAGTAACTGGAGTGGACCAATGGAGTAAACTCGAGGGAAAATAGTGGATAGGCCATCTAAAACTTCTGGTTCCAAGGCATCAAAAGTATGGAGAGCAATTGCATGAGCTTTAACAGAGGTTTCAGCAGCTCCAATGACAAAGTTAAACACAACTTCATCTGGATCTGTTGTCTGAATAAATGGAAAATCTTTAAGACGAACGTCTTTCATACCAGGAGCGCAGTCTACTTTTGTCTCAAGATAGCCATTGCTTAGATCCCTCAAATCTGCAAAGCACAATCTTATTAGACGAAGCTCAAACATAAAATTAATTCATTGCACATAATCATTGATCTTGCCCGCCCGTATGATTTATGCGTAGTTATTCTTGTCGGAACGAGGACATATCAAATCAATTAAATTGTAATATTATTTTCTGAAGGTATTTGCTAAATGATTTCAACGATTTGATTTCTAGGAGTAGTGCTTATTTTTATTTAAATTTATTTTTATATTAATATATCGAAATGATATAAAAACAACCATAAATCTCTCAAAGAATCTTGTACTACATTGGAGGAGCAAGCACATGCGAGTGACAGTCAATGGAGAGGATTTGAAGGTCCATTTAGGCAACCTGAATACTTGATCATGAACTATTTCTCTCCAGGGAGTAAAAGTCTAAAGTTTGAAACTTTCCTTATAACACAATGGTGGGGAAAAAACAAAGAAACGTACACGAGTGACTCTCCATTTCTCTTTGAATGACTTTGGAAGCAAATTCTGTGCAGACAAACAGCTTCATTCAACATATTCAAGTCTAGCATACTTTATTTTTATACATTCCACTTTTTTATTTATTTTAATTAAATATAACGAGCTCCTAAAAAATCCAAGTAGCTTGGGGTAAGATGTATGTTTAGGATAACTGATTAATATCTTGGCTATGATAGTCTGAGATATTCTTTCTAGCCAAGATGCTTGTTGCCTGATAAGATAAGGTGGACAAAGGTTATCTTTAAAAAAAATTGAGGATTTTTTTATGTTTAAGTAAATCTTTTTTTTTAGAGAGCAAAATCATGATATTTTAGAGAGGGTTTAAAAATAAATATGTAATAGAGATGATTAAATTTTAAGGAAAATAGAATAAAATGAATTAAAAAAAATGCTTGATCATCTCCTTGATTAGATGATTAAAATAATTTCTTTGATAGCCTAAAGATGTTTAATTTCCTAATCCTTTCATTTTATTCATTAGAAAATAATGAATAATATTTACTTTAATTATTTCTATATTTGACACATCATTATATTTTTTATTGAAAATAAAAACTAGAAAAGGAAAAAATTTCCATGCCTCTCGGTTTAATTCTTATGCAAATTTATCCAATAATAAATTATTTTAGACTTGAATATGTATTTTTTTATTTATTTTTAGGCACAAAAGAGATACAATTTGGGGCTCTCGAAAACGTCTAAATTTTTTACCTTGATTTTTCTACCAACACCAATCTTTTTTATATTATTTTTGTTTTATTTTGGATATATTTAAAGGAATAACCCAGATGGGTTATGATATTAAACACAACTTCATCTGGATCTGTTGTCTGTATATATAGAAAATCTTTAAGACGAACGTCTTTCATACCAGGAGCACAGTCTACTTTTGTCTCAAGATAGCCATTGTTTAGATCGCTCAAATCAGCAAAACACAATCTTATTAGACCAAGCTCAACATGAAATTTCTTTCTATGGCACGCTTAATTATTGTCAAATATATAGAGAAGTGATTTAGACAAGGATATTATATAAAATTTGCTTGGTTCTATGGCACGTTTTTTGAATTATGCCATCGAACAGTATACCATAACATATTATATAAAAAAAAGTTGTTGTCGTGATAATGTCTTATAATCATTTCTTCATCAAATTGCAAGGAAAAATCTGGATGCTTGGAAATTTAGAAAAGAATAAAGCTGTAAAATAGTAATAAAGCCACTTAATTTGCTTAAAAGTTCATTAACTAAACAGGTATGTGAATTACCTTTGATTGGGGTGAAGCCTTTCTCTCTGAGAGCGTAGAGCTGTTTACATCCCATATAGCCACATGCATTCAAAGTGGCATACATCACAACTGGAAGACCAACTTCTTCCCCAGCTTTGATGGAGAATGGAGCAAAAGGATCTGCAACAACGCAAGTAATCGGGGGATTGTTCTCTGATACCGTCTTTTTGAGTTTTAAAAGGAGATCTGTGAAGGGTGCCAAGAAGTTTTTGTTCATGGCATCACAGAGAGAAGGTATGGACTGGGTGGCATCAAGATCTGAAGGAGGGAGACCATCAGGAATGGTTTCAAAATGGAAGCCAGGCAAATCATCAACGGCATGAAGTCCTCCTGACCTAAGCAAACGTTTGTGATTGAATTCTGTGTTGACAAATGTGATGTGAAGACCTTTGCAGTGAAGAAGCTTTGCAAATTTAAGCATGGTCTTTATATGACCTTGGAGTGGACATGGAATCACAACAACATGAGGCTTGGAAATAGATCCCATCTCCCTCTCCTTCTCTCTTAATTACCAGCCTGCTAGCTTCTGTAATATGCTCATTCTCAGAGTCTTTTCCTGTCTTATATAGCCTCCAAAATGCAAGGATCGTTCTAATTAAATATTCTCAGCAAAATTGTCTGCTAGTAGCGTAACATTGCAATATCTCCGGCATCTATCGAATTAGGCCCCTTTTCTAGTCGTATGAATGCACGATACGCTTATTTGACCCAACTATTTCTTTCATTGGAAATTATTATTAAAATATATATACAGTTGTAGTCTTCAAGATATAGCTTGACAGTCGGTTTTCAAATCTATTATATGAAAATTTACCAATGGTTCTAATATAAAAGAGCATAAATATTTTCTTAATTACATTTAGTATAATATTGTTAGAGAATAATATAAATTATTGAGTTGTTAACTTACAGTTATAGAAGTTTGTTTATTCAGTTGTAAAACAGTTATGATCAGTTGTAGATCAGAGCTGTTAAGTTAGTTAAGAAAGTTGTTATTCACACAGTCAGTATACCTGTATAAATACTGAACTTCACTTGTAAATGAACACACGAAATATATTCATCACAAACACATAGTTGTTTGTTTTCCAGTTCATATTTTCTCTCTTCTCACTGCCAAAGTGCAGTAATTCTATATAAATCATATTCAGGAGTCTTACCTGACAGATTATGTTTTTAGGTGAGATATTCATTAACATGGTATCAGAGTCTTGTTGACGCAGCTATCACGAGTTCGAATCTCACCACCTTCATTCTATTTGATAAAAATCAATCACAAGGTACAGTAGGCTTGTGTGCAAGTTTTAAACCCAAAAGCCTTTCATTTTAGAGTGTGTGTTAAAAAATAATATAAATTATATTTTAAAATCTTATTTAACAGCATAACCTTTTAAATGAGATGGTTACTTAACAAATATAATATATATTTTGTAAGGTCCATGCGTCTATATACCTAATTAGAAGAAACGTGTACGGAAGTGATCAAATGTTATATTCAAATGTTAAATTATCATAGCTATGGAATTGATATGTCAAAAAGCAATATAAAAGGTAGCCGGGAAACAAACAGTTTTATTCATGCGATTATATTCATGAAATCTGCAATAAGTGGTTGGTGAGTCACGTGATTGTAAAACCGGTTCAGCACAAATAAATTATAGCTATGAATCTATGCTGTTAAATCTATGGGTTTTATTTATTTTATAATCTCAATTCAATAAATTGTTGACTTTAGAAGCATATGATTATCATTTAAATTGGGATCACATGATGCCAACCAGACAACAACTACAAGTATTTTTTTTTTTAATTCAAAAGAAAAGAGGATGTTGGTCCGTCAATCAGGATATTGATCATCCATTTATTATTTGACAGATCACAAAGTTTAGTTCCTGTTCAAGACATCTTAGGTTAGTACATGAATACTCGTAAAAAACTTGTACCATTGGAATACACATACACACACACACATATATATATATATATATAATATTGTTTCTAGAAACATCAAATAGGAAAGAAAGTTACGGTCTTTTTATCAATCGATCAGTCTATTCAATATATAGTTACTTAACCCCTTTTATTGATCCATAAATAGCATTGTAAAGCTATCCCTTATTGTAAAACAATGCTGCCTCGGAAACACTTTGGCTCATACATCTCCTCCGCGAGCTTGGATTTCCACTCAAAGCTCCTCCTTCCCTGCTCTGCGATAACCTGGGGGCCACTTATCTCAGCTACAATCCAGTCGACCACTCACGCATGAAGCACATCCAGATTGATCTTCACTTTGTCCGAGATCTAGTCAAAAAAGGCACCATTCAGGTGCAGCATGTCCACACCACGGATCAACTCGCAGACCTACTTACAAAACCTTTATCTCAACAACGCACTGCAGCTTTACGTTCCAAGATTGGCCTTACTGAAGGAAGCCCTATCTTGAGGGGGTGTATTGGGGAAAGCTGCACAAAATCAGCTTGACAATCATCAACACATTCCCAGCAACATTCAACAGCAACATTCATGCTCTTGTTTCCTTTTTCAGCCTCTACTAGCCGTTAGAAATCTTTCCATTAACTGTACAAATCCTTCAATTAATTGTACATTCATTTTTCCAAACGTTACACTCTGATTCAATGTTTATATATAGTTCATTACTGATCAATAAAAATCATGGTATTTTTCATTGAAATTCTGTGTCAAACAATTCTCTTATATCCCTAAAGCTTAATAGAGCTATGAAAAGTCAACTTCATTTAACAACTATGTTTGCTTGATAAATGCCTTTTTTGTTTTTTGAGTAATCATTTTTGGCACGAATTCTTGTAATGTTTTTCAACCCCAATCTTTATCAAATCACCATCACTTCCACTGTTTTGCACGCGTGATTAATTATTCGAATTTGTAAGAATTTGAAATACAATTAATTTCAGTATATTCAATTATATTGTTATTACAATAGGGGGTTTATACAAAAAATAATCAATACAATTTTAGCTAAAATATGCTCTTCATCTGGAGAGTGCATGAATTAATTTACAATACTTACTGTATACGCTATATCTGGCCTAGTATGTGATAGATATATTAACTTTTTAACTAACCATTGATAACACCTTTTGTCCATCGGATTCTGATTTGCAGAGTCTTCAAGCTTATGATTTATCTCTATAGGTGTTTCGGCAGGTTTGCATGCTAGCATTCTTGTTTTAGTGAATATTCCAGTTTTTGACCTTGATACCTCGATTCCCAAGAAGTACTTCAGTGATCCGAGATCTTTCATTTCAAATTTTGATGTTAGAAACTATTGTAGTGTTTTTCTCTCTTCTAAGTCATTTACTGTCAGGACTATATAATCCACATATACAATCAAAGTTGTTACCTTCCCTTTGTGTTTTATAAACAAGGTGTGATCTGAATTACTTTGCTTATAACAAAATTCCTTCATTGTGGAGGAGAATCTTCCAAACCAAGCTCGGGGTGACTGCTTCAAGCCATATAACGCCTTTTCAACTTGTACACTTCAGAGCTACATGAGGATTCTGTTTTAGCTCCAGGTGGTAGTTCCATATAAACTTCTTCCTCAAGTTCTCCATTGAGGAAATCATTCTTGACGTCGAATTGCTACAATACCCAATCTCGATTCGTTGCTAGAGATATGAGAATATGAATGGTATTCATTTTTCCCACTGGAGCAAAAGTCTCTTGATAATCAACTCCATACTTCTGTGTATACCCCTTAACAATAATTTTTTGACCTTTGGGTAGTGAACATAGTTCTCAGGTGTTATTCCTCTAAAGTGTCTCCATTTCTTAATTCATCGCCTAAGTTTATCTTGAGTCCGCTAATGCATCCTATACATTACTAGAAAAGGCACAGTAGAAAATTGATTAATAGAAAATAAATATGGTTATGATAATCTATGAGAGCAAACATAATTATTGATGAGATATTTAGTCTTGTTTTGGGGTCAGGTTTGTATTGTTTCTATGAGACTCCCCTATTTGGCCTTTGTGGATATATATTGGATATATTTTCCATAAGGCTAGGAATCTCATTAGTTTTATCAGAACGAGGATTCAAACATACCTGAGGAGGAACATTCTGGGTTGATTCTTTGGGTAATGGTATACATATGGGCAGAGTCAAAGAGGGGTTCTTACTGAGAATACTCTGATCTATGTAGATTTCCAAGTCAGCATCCTGGTTTTGGATATTGGGAGCCACATAAATTTCCCTAATATTTCTTTCAATAAGTCATCCATTTCTTCCACCTCAAATATCCCTTCATTCCCTTCATTGTTACTCTCCCCTTGAAGAGAAGGTCCATAAGCTCCCCCAAAATAGTAGGGTTCTGATTCTCGAAACGACGTATCTAGGGTCACATGCATCTTCTGATGTTTGGAATCATAACACGCGAGTGGATGACTATGAAAGGTTCTAAATTTTTATTTAAACTTCGTAAATAGGGAATACAGTGGCTTTTGGTCAGTTTAAAAATTTCACAATGAAAATCCAAATTGCCTAAACCTGAAAATAAATGAGATTGGAGCTTCTTAAGATACCTAAAATAGAGATGTCCTAGCCTTTGATGCCACAACCACACAAGAGCTTGTTTTCGGTCTATGTGCTACAGTATTTGTTCTTCACCGAAACACTTACTATTCAAATCAACCAGAAAAATCCAAACCGAAACCCAGAAATTCAAAACCCCAACCCCGACATTCAAACACAAACCCAGAAATACGAACCCTAACCTTAGAGCCCAGAAATTCACCAAACATAGAAACAAAAATTCACAAAAAAAAACACACAAAACCCATCTCAAACCTCGAACCCACAGAATTGAAATTAACCGCACGAACATACTTACCTCCAACCCGTCACCACAAATTGTTTTTCATCAAGACAACTCAGCATTTCCAACAAGCATTGTAGTGGATGAAACAAATTATGCATTATGGTCACAACTTATGGAAATGAGAATCGGAGCTCGAAACAAAGTTGGATACCTTACCGGAGACAAGACAAGACCCGAAATAGGCGACTCAAGACTGGATGCATGGGTCACCAAGAACCATCGAGTCAAGAGTTGGCTCATTGACCTAATGAACCCAATGTGGATGCAGCGGTTCATTCGTTTACCCACGACCAAGGACATATGAGAGGCTGCGCCCGAACCTTCTATGACGACACTGATAAGACCTGCATCTTTGAATTAAACCAATGATCATTTATCACAAAACAAAATAGTCATCCTTTATCCATATATTACACAGAATTTGTGGCCATTTTTCAAGACATCGACTTCCAGAGTGCATTCCAAGATGGAACAGTGGACGATGTCCTTCACCTTCACTCAGCCATGGTAAGGCTCCGAGTTCATATCTTTCTCAGTGGCCTTGACCCATCCTTTGAACAAATCTGTGGTGATGAAGGGATCCAAAATTGGACCTTGAAGGGGCTTACGTCGTTGTTCAGCGAGAGCAATCCCAGAAGCAGGTCATGGACGACAAGCATAATGGAGGTCCTATTGTGTTCCCTGAGCACGCAGTGATGATGGCTAGGCATCATCGACTGGTGGGGGAGCACGGGGGAGAGAGATGCTATGGGGCGCGATCTGAAATTGAGGGAAGAGACAGGGGAAAATATGAGGGCTAACCGTCATGGGTGTCATAACCCAATTTCTGGGTTTCTCCCCAAAATCTACCCAATAATAATAAAAATAAAATAAAAGGGGTCAACATTGGTAGAAAAATCAATGTGGAATTTTTAGTTGTTTTCTAGAGTCCGATCGAATCTCTTTTGTCCCCAAAAATTGAGGAAAATACAGATTTAAGGCAAAAATAATTTATCATTGAATAAATCTGTGTCAAAATTAAGTCAAAAGGCATAATTATAATTTTACAGGCCAATTTGATTTAATCATAGGCTAATTTAAAGTATAATTATGTTTGAGAATTAATTTAGGGTCCAATTGAAGGATTTAATTAAGTGCAAGGACTTAACTATACTTTAATTTGGTCAAATTAATTTTATTAAGGGCTTAGTCAATGAGAAATCAAGTTCGTGAATTTAATTCGGGTTCAATTGATGAGTTTGGAATTTTCGGAGACCAATTTGAATTTTTCAAGCCAATTATGCGAAATCAGGGGCCAAATTGAACACATTCAGAGTCTAATGGCCAATTGAGGTTTAAAACGCGAAAATCAGAAATCAAGTGCTAGAATAAAAAGGCCGCACAAAGCTAAGGTTGATATTTGAACTTCTAACGGGGGTATAATTGTATAAAATCATAAGTTTAAATTCAATTGAGGGTGCAATTAGAGCAATTATAAATTGAGGACCAAATCATACTTTCACCTTCCTAAATATTTCGAAAACTGCACTATTCAAGCATGCCTACACTGCATGTTCAGGCATGCTCGATATTGAAGGTTTAGGCTGCGGCAACCCTTCGCTGCATGCCATGGGCAGCCGAAGGGTTGCCTTTCATGGCTATAAATACAAAGGAAGAAGAAACAGGGAGGAGAGAGAAAAAAAAGGAGAAAAAAAGCAGGAACAGAGGAAAACACAGACGAGTGGGGAGGAAAAATTACGAAACAGGGGAGAGAAATAGAGAATCACAAATAGAGGTGAAAAAACCAGGAAAATTTACACACAGAGAGGGAGACGACAGAACACGTCCATCATCTCTTCATCTTCCTCATCTCCGGCAAAGTCAGCCATCTCTCTCGGCCATATTCCTCATCTCCAGTTGAACCAACAACAGCCTCTCTCTCTCTCTCTCTCTCTTCCTTCGCCGCAGCAACAAGCTCTCTCTCCTCCAACTCTCTCTCCTCGCCAACTTTTGCAACAACTCCCGACGAGCACAACAGCAGCAAACACCTCCATTGTGACCTACAATGGATCATCCTTCTTCTCCGGCGACGAGCAACGAAGCAGCAGCCACAAAGAAAACACAAGTCAGCCACTTCCAACCCCTCCTCCGACCACCATAAAAGTACTCGGATGACCTAGATATCTCTTCTCCATAATAAAAGTGATGTCAGTGCAATTTTTCAGGAATTCCATAAAATGGTGCTAACCCAATAGCAACGACACATTTGTACACTTCAATTAGAGAATGGTACGGAGTTTATGGATCAAGTGTTAGGTAATTTTTTAAGTCATCATAGAATTCGACATTAGACCTCTGCACGTATACTCCCAGCAGAACGAATTAGCAGAAAAAAAAACAGGTAGATTATGGAAATTGTTCGTGCTTCTCTAATTGGAATGAATCTTCCCAAATATTATTGGGGTGAGGCAGTCAAATCAACTATCTACTTAATAAATCGAACACCATCTAGTGTAATTGAATTTCAATCTCCTCAAAAGAAGATGGAATCTCTTCTATCTATTCCTCATCTACTAAATCTAGAACCATGAGTGTTTGGTTGTACGGTGTATGTCCACATCCTTAAAGTCCTGCGAAGCAAACTAGATCCCTGTGCAAAGCAGTGCATTTTTATAGGTTACTCAGAGTTTCAGAAAAGATATCGGTGTTATGATCCTCACCATAAAAAACTACATGTAACCTTGGATGCATCATTTCGAGAATTAGAACCCTACTATTCAAGGGGAGTTCCTGGGTCTTCTCTTCAGGGGGAGAGTAACAATGAAGAGAACAAATATATATTCGAATTAGAGGAAAGTGGAGGGTTAGAGGAAATGAGACCAAGTTGTGATGATGACTGGGAATTTTGCACAAACCTCAATTTTGCCAGTAACAACCCTGCTATGTCTCTCCTTAGTCTCCTCAGGTATCTCTAAATCCTATTGTTAATGAGATAAATGAAAATCCTATCCTAGAAAAAAATGTGATCAACAAATATCCACAAAAACTAAACCGGGGAGTCCCAAAGAAACAATATGAACCTGATCCCAAAAACAAAACTAAATACCCCATCAATAATTACATCTTTTCCCATAGATTATCGGAATCATATGCATTTACTGTTAATCAATTATCCAATGTGTCTATTCCTAGTAATATATGGGATGCATTAGCAGACCCAAAGTGGACCAAGGCGATGAATGATGAGATGGAGGCACTTCAGAAAAATAACACTTGGGGATTGTGTCAACTACCAAAAAGAAAGAAAAAAGCTAGGTGTAGATGGGTGTTCACGGTAAAACTAGAAACAAACAGGAGTATTGATAGATACAAAGAAAGATTAGTTGCAGAGGGATATACGCAGAAGTATGGAGTGGATTATCAAGAAACTTTTGCCCTAGTTGCAAAAATAAACACCATCCGTATTCTCATATCCATAGTAGTGAATCGAGACTAGGCCCTACAACAATTCAATCTCAAGAATGTTTTCCTTAATGGAGATCTTGAAGAAGTTTACATGGAATTACCACTTGGAGTTAAAAGTAGGTCCTTCTGTGGAACTGAAGTGTGCAAATTAAAAAAGGCATTATATGGTCTAAAGCAGTCACCTCGAGCATGGTTCAGAAGATTCTTATCCACGATGAAGGAATTCAGCTATAAGCAAAGTAATTCATATCATACTTTGTTTGTAAAAAACAAAAAAGGGAAGGTAACAACATTGATCGTATATGTGGATGATATGATCTTAACAAGAGATGATCCAGAAGAAAGAAAGGCACTACAACAGTTCTTGACATTAAAATTTGTAATGAAAGATCTTAGACAACTAAAGTATTTCTTGGGGATTGAGGTCTCAAGGTAAAAAACTGGGATATGTCTATCACAACAAAAATATATGTTAGATTTTTTGACATAAACCAGAATGCTTGCGTACAAACTAGTTGACACACCTATGGAAATGAATCACAAGCTGGGACAAACAAAAAATCAGACTCCAACACACAAAGGATGTTATTAACTGTTAGTTGGAAAATTGATATATTTATCACATACAAGGCCAGACATCCTATGCAGTAAGTGTGGTAAGGTAGTTCATGCATTCACCAGGAGAAGAATATATGAAAGCCGTATATCGGATCTTAAAGAGTGCACCAGGAAGAGGACTACTATTTTCTAAAAAGGAGGTCCACAAGGTTAAAGGGTATACAAACTCGGATCGGGCAGGAAATCAGACTAATAGGAGAGCAACATTATAATATTTTATGTTTGTAGAAGGCAACCTTGTCACTTGGAGAAGTAAGAAGCAGAATACCTAGGTATGGCTCATGGTGTGTGTGAATTACTATGGATGAAATAGGTGTTACAAGACTTGGGAATTGATTATGGGACATCCATGGATCTACACTGTGATAATAAGGCAACTATTGAAATTGCTCATAATCCTGTTCAACATGATCATACCAAACACGTTGAAGTCGACCGACACTTCATTAAAGAAAATCTTGATCAAAAAATTATACAATTTCCATTTGTTTTGTCTGAAGATTAGCTAGCCGACATTCTCATAAAGGTAGTCTACGGAAGGTTGTTTTATGATGCAATTAGCAAGTTGGGCATGATAAATATCTACGCTTCAACTTGAGGGGGAGTGTTAAAAATATGGTCGTTATTTTGTCATTAACTGAAAATGAAAACTGTGTTTTAGTCGGGAAAAGTAGGGTTGTATTCTAGCTAGTTTAATATTGTAATTATTCTATAAATTCAACATCAAATGTAATAGCAAAATATACTGGAAAATACATTCAAACTTTTACAATAACCAAAAATATATGGAGTTGTCCTTGCACATCTGCGAAATGATACAGGAATGGTCCCAGGTTAATGTCTTGTAGAAATTAATTCTACAAGATTGGCTGCTACGAAGAAGGAAAGAAGAAAAGGAAGAAGAAGTTTATGTTTCTTTGATAACTTAACAATTGATTGTATTTCTTTCTAATCGTAACTAACTGACTCAATTCTAAGAGGAGAAGATGCAATTGAGTTCTCTAGGGTAGTAAAAGTCTAAAGTCTAAAGCTCGGAAATTTCCTTATAACACAATGGTGACTCTCCATTTCTCTTTGAATGGCTTTGGAACCAAATTCATCCGTTTTGAGTCACCGTGTACAGTCAGAGATTTTGAGTCTTGGGAATATTAATGTCTTTTAAATTTTTATGAAAATTAAGATTAAGAAATTTTTGTGTTTCTTATAATTAATTAATTATAAGTAGTACAATCTAAAATAACTTGTGAAATGTTTCAAAATCAAAACATTTTATATCAATAAAAAAACAAAATATCAATAGAAATAAAATTGACAACCTTTCATGAACGGTTGACCTTTCTTGTTCTTTGGATTTGTCTTCTTTTCCTTTCAGGGGCTGTGCATGTACGTACGTTGCTTTCTATGCGGGGGATGAATTCATAGTGGCCCACAACTTTAGCTCCAGGTACATACATTTTAAAAATATATTTGTATAAATAATAATAATAATAATAATAATAATAATAATAATAATAATAAATCCATGGCATGGCTTGGTTTTTTTTTTTTAAATACCATTTTTTTTAATTTTTTTTATCTACATATTGAATTTAATTCAATAACTAGTTTAAATTTGATAATTATTTTATTTATTTTAATATACAAAATTATTATGCATAAGATATATTACCTTCACCATGTTCGATCTCAAAGAGAATTTTCCTGTCATTTACAGCCAGCAATTCTTGTTTTTCTATTTCCAAATTTTGGATCTTCCTTGAGTTATTTTTAATTAACGCCATTTTCCGCTAGGTCATTGTGCGATCACTATCACTGACTACATTTCCCTCCAAGATGCAGGGATTTTATGAATTAATTAATTATTATAGTTTAGAGATTGTGTTTTGTTTTTTAAATTAAGTCAGAAAAATAATAATAATAATAATAGCAAGTTGATGCTATGAGGCAGCGATGGACAAAAGTGGGTGCATTTATGGCTGAAAGATTCGATAGACAACTTGCTCTCGTTATTAGTGATGGGCAAGGGGAGAGATGGATAGCTACGTGACTGTTTCGAAGATAGCGATGTGTTTCTTCTACTTTGCTCATCCCTCACAAAACCCTTGTTTTGACAACAGAGAGGATTAGAAGGTCCATTTAGGCAACCTGAACTATTGAAGCCCAACATCCATGCAGCAATGAAGATCCATGCAAGGATGGTATTGAAGCCCAACATCCATGCAGCAATGAAGATCCATGCAAAGCTAAATGAAGAAACAAATCACAAGGCAACGGCTACATCACCAGAATGGCAACTCTATGCAGCAATGAAGACTCATGCAGTAAAGAGCAATATTCATGCAACCTTGACAGCACTGCAACGGCTACAAATCCAATCCAGAATGGAAGCTTTGTTGATTAAGGAAAACAGAGAATATCCTGGTCATCAATTGTACCCCATATCCTAGCCTGCATATACCAATCTATTTGTATTTAAATACCATCTCTGTAACATATTTTCAATTATTCAAAATAACAACAATCAACTTTGTGCTCACGATCTATAGTCCCTGTGAAACTCTCAATTTCTTCTTGGTATCAGAGCCTCCGTGTGCACAATCAAAGATCCAACCCAAAACCAAACAAACCACAAGGCAAACATGATGTCTCTTTCACTCAATGTTGGCAATTTTGTTACACTCAAACTCTGCCCCACAAACTATCCACTATGGCGAGAACAAGCCTTGGCCCTTGCAGAAAGCCAAGAATTACTTGGCCATCTCACCAATGAAGATCCTGCTCCCACCAAATACACCACACCAAATCCCTCAGATACTGAAACCTCTCAACCCAGAATGACTGAAGAATATATTAAATGGAGAAAGCATGATCGACTCCTTCGAGGATGGATAATTGGTACACTTTCTGAAGAATCACTTGGGCTTGTTGTGGGATTAGACACAGCAAATGGAGTGTGGGATGCACTAAAAAATGCATACGCTGAAGACTCTCAAGAACGAGAATTCACTCTCAGACAACAAGTTACGTATCTTCGGAAGGATGACAACAAAACAATTGGAGAACACATTCAAATTTTGAAAGGCTTATGCGACAGCCTTGCTGCAATTGGAAAACCAGTTCCAGACAAGGAAAAGGTGTTCTGTTTGCTCACCAGCCTTGGTCCTCAGTACGAAACCTTCACCACTACCATGCTAAAACCACCAAGACCATCATATTCTGAAGTTATCTCTCAACTTCAAAGCCTTGATCAAAGACGTAACTGGTTCTCAAATCAAGCAAATATACATACTCCACAAATGGCCTTCTATGGTCAGTATCAACAAAGATATCAGAAACCAGGGTATCAAGGCAACAGACAGATCTTCACTTCAACTGGAAGAGGATTTCAAGCACAACAATCAAAAGATCAAAATCTTGGATACTCACCTAAAGCTGCTTCCAGTCCACAGCACAGGGCTGCTTCCAGTCCACAGCACAGGCGACCTCCCCCACCTGGTGAAAGACGCATGACACCTGCTGAGAGAGATCTGTACCGTGAAGAAAAATGCCAATATTGTGGTATGATAGGACACATAGCAAAAATATGCTGGTGGATACCGAAAAGAACAACACAACAAGATAACATGCCACAAGCTTTAGCAGCTCTTACCTTGGACAACACGGTTGCTGAGACAGAATGGACCTCGGACACAGGAGCTTCAAACCATATGACAGGTAAGCAAGGTATGTTGTCCAACATTCAAAAATATTCAGGTTCAGATTCTGTTCTAATTGGTGATGGATCTTCTCTGCCAATTATTGGTATTGGAGATTCCTGCATCAAACAAAACAACAAAATCTTACCTCTTAATGATGTTCTATTTGTTCCACACCTAAAGAAAAATTTGCTCTCAGTAAGTCAACTAACAGATCAGTTTCCAGTTAAATGTGAATTCACTGACATTGATTTCTTTATAAAGGAACGCAAGACAGGACAAATAGTGATTGCAGGGAGGCGCAAGGGTGATCTTTATGTGATTTCCAACTCTCCAGAACTTTATTTCTCACATCGTTTCAAGTCTGGATCAACAAGCATTTGGCATCAACGCCTAGGACACCCTCAATTTTCTACTTTACAGTTGTTAAAAAATAAAGGAATGATTGATGTTATTGGCAATGCAAAACTCGAACAAATTTGTGACAGTTGCCAATTAGGGAAACTCAGTAGATTACCCTTCTCTCATTCTAAGCATTTCAGTACTAGTATTTTTGATAAAATTCATTGTGATTTGTGGGGACCTGCCCCTGTTTTATCTCTTGGAAAATTTCGATACTATGCATGCCTAGTTGATGATTTCTCTAAGTATACTTGGATAGTTCCTCTACAAAACAAATCTGATTTTATAACTGCTTATTTCGCATTTGAGCAATATGTTAGCAGACAATTTAACAAAAAAATCAAAGTGTTTCACTCAGATGGAGGAGGAGAATTCATAAATTCAAAACTGTCATCACACTTCTTGTCTACTGGAATTGTGCATCAGGTATCCTGTCCATACACACCACAACAAACAGGTATGGTTGAAAGGCGACATAGGGTAATACGTGAACTTGGAATGACTATGCTATTCCACAGTGGTATCCCTCTATATCTATGGGTCGAAGCCTTCTCTACTGCTGTCTATTTAATAAATCGCTTACCTTCATCAGCACTTGATCATGAAACACCATATTTTACACTTCATGGCATTCATCCTGATTATACCTCACTTCGTGTTTTTGGTTCAAAATGCTTTCCTTATACTTGGGATACACGGACAAACAAATTTGACCCCAAAACAGTCCCATGTGTATTTGTAGGGTATAGTGATAAACATAAGGGATATAAGTGCTTTCATCCCTCTAGCAAGAAATTCTATATTTCACGTCATGTAGTTTTTGATGAGCATTTTTTTCCTTACAAAAAGTCTACACATCTCAACACAGCATCACCTACACAGCATGTTATAAGCATCTTTGACTCATGGTTGCCTCATAATAATTCTACTGCTGCTATAGAAACCG
This sequence comes from Salix purpurea, assembly GCA_027405865.1. Lineage (NCBI taxonomy): Eukaryota > Viridiplantae > Streptophyta > Magnoliopsida > Malpighiales > Salicaceae > Salix > Salix purpurea. Next base: position 89,996 of record JAOWLH010000002.1, on the reverse strand, counting down.
AACCTCAAACATCAAGTCCACCTTGCTCAAGTCCTATATCTGTTATACCATTGCTAATACCTGATTCCAGTACTCCTACAGATCCCTCTTCACACCAACGTAGTAACCAGCAGTTAAGGACACCTTCTATATCCAATACCAGTGTTCTTGAGCAATCTCTTGACATCTCTAGCAGTAGTGAAATTAGTCCATCTAGTGCATGCATTCAACCCCCTCAAATCCATGCAGATCAAACACAGCAGCAGCACACTCACACACCACAAACTCACAAATCACAGCCCATGGTTACCAGATCCCAAAGAGGCATCATCAAACCCAATCCAAAATATGCCTTACATTCATCTATAACGTCAGTCAATATCCCTCGTATACCTCATAATATACGAATTGCTCTAGCACATCCTGGTTGGAAAGCTGCTATGATTGAAGAGCTTGATGCTCTCCACAAAAATCAAACCTGGAAACTAGTTCCACGAACCACACACATGCATGTCATTGGTTCCAAATGGGTCCTCAAACCAAAACTGAAAACCGATGGGTCTTTAGACCGTCTCAAGGCACGAGTTGTAGCCAAGGGATATCATCAAGTGGATGGCCTAGATTACACTGAAACCTTCTCCCCTGTCATCAAACCTGGAACCATTCGAATGATCATAACTATAGCTCTTGTTAGAAAATGGGAGATTCGTCAACTTGACGTAAAAAATGCATTCCTTCATGGGTTAATATCAGAAGAAATATACATGGAACAACCCCCAGGAATGATTGATCCTGCCTATCCTCAACATGTGTGCAAACTTCAAAAGGCTCTCTATGGCCTTAAACAAGCACCTCGTGCTTGGTTTGATAGATTTAGTGCTTTTCTTCTAACATATGGCTTCTTTTGTAGCAAAGCTGATCCATCCCTCTTTATCTCACATTCGGAAGCAGGTACACTAGTTTTACTTCTTTATGTAGATGATATCCTTCTCACAGGTTCCTCCTCAAAACTTGTTTTCACTTTCATTGACCTCTTAAGTACTGAATTCTCTATGAAGGACCTAGGGCAGATTCACCACTTTCTTGGCATCGAAGTCACACAAACTCCTACTGGTCTCCATCTATCCCAATCCCATTATGCCCTTACCATCCTTGAAAAGGCAAAAATGGTTGACTGCAAACCTATGAACACACCGCTTGAAACCAAAATTCAAGCTTCATCCGATGCTGCTCTACTTGAAGACCCAAGTTCCTTTAGAGGACTTGTTGGTGCCTTACAATACTTAACACTCACTAGACCTGACCTTTCATACAGTGTCAATTATACATCACAATTCATGCATGCTCCCACAGTAGCCCATCTTAAACTTGTCCACAGGATCCTAAGATATGTCAAAGGCACAATCACAACAGGATTGCATTTTACATCCCACACTTCACTTGATCTCTGTGCGTTCTCTGATGCAGATTGGGCAGGTTGTCCCACTACTAGACGTTCAACAACAGGGTATTGTACATATCTTGGAAAAAACTTGGTCTCCTGGTGTGCTAAGAAACAACATACTATCTCTCGCTCCAGCACCGAAGCCGAGTATCGTGCCATGGCAAATACAGCTGCTGAACTCACCTGGTTGTCCTTTATCCTGGCAGACCTCCGCATTCAAACATCTTCTACTCCACGCCTCTACTGTGACAACTTAAGTGCTCTCCATATGACAATCAACCCCGTGTTTCATGCTCAAAGTAAACACATTGAATTGGACTACCATTTTGTGCGTGAAAGGGTTGCTCTCGGTCTCCTTGTTACTCAATATATCCCTTCAACAGAACAAGTAGCAGACCTCTTCACAAAACCAATGTCAAAACCTGCTCTCACATATTTTCGCACCAAACTCTGCCTCCAACCACGACAGAGTTTGAGGGAGGGTATTGAAGCCCAACATCCATGCAGCAATGAAGATCCATGCAAAGATGGTATTGAAGCCCAACATCCATGCAGCAATGAAGATCCATGCAAAGCTAAATGAAGAAACAAATCACAAGGCAACGGCTACATCACCAGAATGGCAACTCTATGCAGCAATGAAGACTCATGCAGTAAAGAGCAATATTCATGCAACCTTGACAGCACTGCAACGGCTACAAATCCAATCCAGAATGGAAGCTTTGTTGATTAAGGAAAACAGAGAATATCCTGGTCATCAATTGTACCCCATATCCTAGCCTGCATATACCAATCTATTTGTATTTAAATACCATCTCTGTAACATATTTTCAATTATTCAAAATAACAACAATCAACTTTGTGCTCACGATCTATAGTCCCTGTGAAACTCTCAATTTCTTCTTGAACTAGCTTATACTTTTTTTTTTTTTGATATAAACCACGCGGTGTCCCAAGCGCTGGCCCAGACTAATCCACGTTCGCATCGGGTGGGTCCTGAAGGGGTGAAAGTGCTCCCCAAATGACCGGCTCCATACAAGAGGAGGGTTTGAACCCCTAACCTCTCTTAAAGGATGAGAGCGCCCTCACCACTCACACCAGGACCCCTTGGGTGAACTAGCTTATACTTGATCATGAACTATTTCACTCTGGGGAGTAAATGTGTTAAGTTTGGAACTTTCCTTATAACACAATGGTGGGGGAAAACAGAGAAACTTACACGAGTGACTCTTCATTTCTCTTTGAATGATTTCGGAAGCAAATTCTGTTCAGACACACAGAAGTCATAGGTTGAGGAAATTTCCAAGAATTTTGTTAAATTTAACAACTTCACTCGACAGATTCAAGTTTAGCAATGGTTCCAAAAATGAGAATCTCAGATAGAGTAGTTGGCCGTGGTTTGGCTTGAAAATATATTTAGCGATCACCATCACTGATTACAAGTACCTCCAAGATGCATGGATTTTATTAATTAATTATTTCTATATTACATTAAATCTTCCTGGCAAAATTAGCTGATGACATAATTATTAGTGATGGGGAGGGGGCCCTGTTGCCCTCAGAAACTGCAGGATCGATGGTCTATTCTTATCAACAATCCATGGTCGTTTTAAAAATAAAGAACGTCAGAAGGGGCCCTGCAAATGGAGCATTTATTATGATATTTAAATTTCGAGACAACAGATAAACAAAGGGCCAACAAGTTCTACTTGTTCGACGAGATTATTTCATGGATGAACTTGTCCAAATTAATGGAGGATGTGCCCTGCGGTCCTGCAGCTTCTTCAGCCAACCTCTTCCACTCCATAGCCTTTTCCCTCATTTTCTCACCCTCATCCCCTTCTATCAGCTCCTTCACAAGCATCTCCACTCCTTCCCTCTTAACGTTATTGTCAATCTCCATACCAACTCCCCATTCGTTGCAGCTATACCTGCAGTTCATTGCTTGATCAGCGAAGAAGGGCCAGCACACCATGGGAACACCAGCACACAAGCTCTCAATGGTCGAACCCCAACCACTATGTGTTAGAAACCCCCCAACTGCTGGATGGTTAAGCACTTCCTCTTGTGGGCACCAACTTGTAATAAAGCTACGATTTTCAGTTTCTGCAAACTCAGCTGGTAAAACAGCTGAATCACCAGTGACCAAATCTGGCCTTATAATCCACAGGAATGAGATCTTACTATTAGCTAGTCCCATTGCAAACTCCACTAGTTGATCAGCCGTCATCACCGTTATGCTTCCAAAATTCACGTACACCACTGATTTGGGATTTTTTGTGTCCAGCCATTGAAGACACGAACGGTCTTCTTTCCATAGATTGTAACCAATAGATTTCAAACCATTTTCTTCGATTTGATTTAGGAGTAACTGGAGTGGACCAATGGAGTAAACTCGAGGGAAAATAGTGGATAGGCCATCTAAAACTTCTGGTTCCAAGGCATCAAAAGTATGGAGAGCAATTGCACGAGCTTTAATAGAAGTTTCAGCAGCTCCCATGATAAAGTTAAACACAACGTCATCTGGATCTGTTGTCTGAATAAATGGAAAATCTTTAAGACGAACGTCTTTCATACCAGGAGCGCAGTCTACTTTTGTCTCAAGATAGCCATTGCTTAGATTGCTCAAATCTGCAAAACACAATCTTATTAGACCAAGCTCAACATGAAATTTCATTGCACATGATCATTGATCTTGCCCGCTCGTATGATTTAAGATTAGTTATTCTTGTCGGAACGCGTACATATTAAACCAATTAAATTGTAATATTATTTTCTGAAGGTATTTGCTAAAAGATTTCAACGATTTGATTTCTAGGATTGAGTGCTTATTTTTTATTTTAAGATATATTAATATAAAAATAAATTTAAATAAAACTTTTATATGAAATTTAAGTTAAAATGGTGACCCAAATTAACACCTCTTAATTATTGTCATATTTATAGAGAAGTGATTTAGAAAATGATATTATATAAAATTTGCTTGGTTCTATGGCACGTTTTTTGAATTATGCCATCGAACAGTATACCATAACATATTATATAAAAAAAAGTTGTTGTCGTGATAATGTCTTATAATCATTTCTTCATCAAATTGCAAGGAAAAATCTGGATGCTTGGAAATTTAGAAAAGAATAAAGCTGTAAAATAGTAATAAAGCCATTTAATCTGCTTAAAAGTTCATTAACTAAACAGGTATGTGAATTACCTTTGATTGGGGTGAAGCCTTTCTCTCTGAGAGCGTAGAGCTGTTTACATCCCATATAGCCACATGCATTTATAGTGGCATACATCACAACTGGAAGACCAACTTCTTCCCCAGCTTTGATGGAGAATGGAGCAAAAGGATCTGCAACAACGCAAGTAATCGGGGGATTGCTCTCTGATACCGTGTTTTTGAGTTTTAAAAGGAGATCTGTGAAGGGTGCCAGGAATTTTTTGTTTATGGCATCACAGAGAGATGGTATGTCTTGGGTGGCATCAATATCTGAAGGAGGGAGACCATCAGGAATGGTGTCAAAATGGAAGCCAGGCAAATCATCAACGGCATGAAGTCCTCCTGACCTAAGCAAACGTTTGTGATTGAATTCTGTGTTGACAAATGTGACGTGAAGACCTTTGTAGTGAAGAAGCTTTGCAAATTTAAGCATGGTCTTTATATGACCTTGGAGTGGACATGGGATCACAACAACATGAGGTTTGGAAATGGATCCCATCTCCCTCTCCTTCTCTCTTCCTAGCTTCGGTACTATGCTCATTCTCAAAGAGTCCTTTACCTGTGTTATATAGCCTGAAATGTTTGTTTTTCTATTTCCAAATTGTTATCTTCGTTGATTTTTTTTTATTAATGTCATGCCAAGTTATTGCCGTTGTATTTTAGTGATCACAGAGCACGAGTACCTCCAAAACGCAAGAATCGTTCTAATTATATAAAATATTCTCAGCAAAATTGTCTGCTAGTAACATTGCAATATCTCCGGCCTCTGTCTGTGCCCCTTTTTCTAGTCGTATGCGTGCACGATACGCTTCTTTGACCCAATTATTTCTTTCATTGAAAATTATTATTAAAATATATAGCCACTAGAAAACTTTATTTATAGCAATGAACAGAGTAAATTGAATTAATATTTATAATCAGTTTAATCTAACAGAAGATTAAAAAAGGGTTCAATTATCGTTAAGTGAAATGTGTGCTATGGAATTGAAATATTACAAAAAGTAATATAAAAGGTAGCCGGGAAACAAACAGATTTATTAATGCGATTATATTCATGAAGTCTACAAGAAGTGGTTGGTGAGTGACGTGATTGTAAAACCAGTTCAGCACAAATAAATTATAGCTATGAATCTATGCTGTTAAATCTACCAGTTTTATGCTGTTAAATCTACCAGTTTTATTTATTTTATACTCTCAATTCAATTAATTATTGACTTTAGAAGCACATGATTGTCTTTGAAATTGGGATCACATGATGCCACCCAGAAAGCAACTCCAAGTATTTTTTGTTTCTTTAATTCAAAAGAAAAAGAGGGTGTTGGCCCGTCAATCAGGATATTGACCATCCATTTAATACTTGACAGATCGCAAAGTACAGGAATACTCGTAAAAAGCTTTTACCATTGGAATAAACATGGAATTATTCCCAATTTTTTTTTTTTGGTTTTGCGTTATACTTTTAAATTGTCAGCTAATAAAAATAAATATGAGAGAAAAAGGCTGATAGAGAAGACAAATATAAAAAAAGAGAGAAAATTGTATTGGTCACCTTAGCCTAGAAGGCAACTACTAGGTCCGGTTGCCCAAACTAGATGAAAGCACTCGAGTGTCAGTGCCCCATATCTTTTTTATATTATATTATGGTTATATTTGATATTGCAATTGTTGTGGTTAAAATTAAAAAAAAAAATAGTTTTATAAAAAATATTTTTAGTTGCGGTTTATAACTGAAATTGAAATATTTGATTAAAACTGTGATTGAATTTGAGGTTTAATGAAAAACAGTTTCGTGTATTTGGTTACCATATTTTTCATATTAATATCAAATTATAAAATTATTTTAAAGGATATATACATATACACACCCCCTGCTCCTAAATAAACATTTAAAAGCTCTATGCAATAATGCATATCACTTTAATTTGCTTCCCCAATTACCCGTGCCTTGTGCCTTGTAATCTGAAGGAAAACCCGGAACAATAACGGGTAAAAAAAGATAACAGTGATGCATATCACTTTAATTTGCTTCCCCAATTGCCCGTGCCTTGTGCCTTGTAATCTGAAGGAAACCCAGAACAATAACGGGTAAAAAAAGATAACAGAGAAAAAACAAAATATTTTTGTCAATAACTCACTTCTTTGAAGCTATATACGGAGCACCATTAAAAGAAACCCTACCAAAACTCAGGTGACCAATCTAGGACAACTCGAGCCAAACCTCTCTACCTCGCCAAATCTTGCGGCCATTTCCTCTTCCTCATTAAAAACCCGTTGCAATTTCCAAGATTCCCTCTACCACCATTCTCTTTCTCAAATTACAATCTCTTTCTCTTTGCACAATGTTACCTTCCCCTTTACTGTTCTTCTTGCTTTTTGTCTTAATTTTCAGCTTCATTTTCTTTCTTTTTACTCCTCCCAAGCACTTCCTGCCTATCATCCATGGTTCTTTTTTTACTTGAAACTCGGGGTGGGTTCTCCTCCATTTGATATTATTTGATTAATTTATAAGTATCTGCAAAGAAATTGCATCATTCAACAGCACTTATGTTTTCTTTGCTCTTTCCATCTCTTACTCTAGCAAATATATACACACACCGTTGTTGTTAGCTACTAAGGTTTAATTTGGAATTAATTTTCAACGGTAATTTCTATAATGGGATTAACGAAATATGTGAGTGACGAGCCACGAATAGCTATTTCTCCTCAACTAGTATCTATTCTTCATCGAATCAAACGTTTGATTTAACAACTATGTTTGCTTGCTAAATGCCTTTTTTGTTTTTTGAGTAATAATTTTTGGCACAAATTCTTGTGAAGTTTTGCAACCCCAAGCTGTGTCAAATCACCATCACTTCCATGTTGGAAATACAACAGTAACAGAGGAGAGGATTGGAGGGTTTATGGTGCACACTCACATCTTTTCATTATGAAACTCATACAATATATATAGACATTATAAAATGTCTTTTACAATATTCAAAGTACTTAATTAATATTGAGACTCTTCAATACTTACTCTAGATTCATAGTACTACTAGATTCATAGTATTTCTAGATTCATTGTATTTCTAAATTCATAGTATTTCTAATGTGGATAGTAATGATTGTATTAACTTCAATACACTTAATCTTGATAAATAAGTTTAATAACTAACATTCACCCCTCTTAAACTTGTTTCATCAATCTTCACGATTCCAAGCTTCTTCTGTAGATAACAAAAAACTTCAGTCTTCAATGGCTTTGTAAAAATTTTAGCAATCTGTTCATGAGTGTTGACATGAACTAACTCCACATCGCCTTCTTTTATGTGCTCTCTAATAAAAATGAAATCGAGTATCAATATGCTTTGAACGTTCATGATGCACTGGATTCTTTGCAAGAGCTATAGCAGACTTGTTATCAACGAAAATTCTTGTGGCTTCACTCTGTTTCTGTTGCAGATCTTCCATTAATTTCCTTAGCCATATTACATGACACACACATGATGCAGCAACAATGTATTCTGCTTCACATGTGGATAATGCAACAATAGATTGTTTCTTGGATGTCCATGTGAATGTTGTTTCTCCCATGAAAAATATGAATCCAGTTGTGCTTTTCCTGTCTTCCAAGCTTCCTGCCCAATCACTGTCACTATAACCTGTGATTTCAAAATTCTGTGATGATGAATAACATAATCCATAGTTAAATGTTCCTTTAATAAACCGAAGGATCCTCTTTGTTGCCTTCAAATGTGAACTCCTTAGTCTCTCCATGTATCTGCTAACCAAATCAACTCCAAACAGAATGTCTGGTCTGGTACAATTTAGATAACGCAAACACCCCACAATACTTTTGTAGTATGTAGGATTAACTAAATCTCCTTCTCCTTCTTTAATTAACCTCGTTCCATACTCAACTAGATTGTCTGCTGGATCACAATCTTCCATAGCAAATTTCTTTAACACTTCTGTTGCATACTTGGCTTGAGAAATGAAAATTCCATTACTGCATTGCTTCACTTCTAATCCCAGAAAATATGCTAGAAGACCTAAGTCTGTCATCTCAAATTCCTTTACCATGGATTGCTTGAAATCTTGAATCATTGTAGGATTATCCCCTGTGAACAGAATATCATCCACGTATAAACAAACAAATATTATTCTACCATGCAAGTTTTTCTTCACATATAATGCATGATCATACGGGCATTTTGTAAACCCCTTCTGACAAAGATAGTCATCAATTCTTGAGTTCCATGCTCTTGGTGCTTGTTTAAGCCCGTAAAGAGCTTTCTTCAATCTACACACTTTTCCTTCTTCTCCTTTCACTATAAAACCAGCTGGTTGCTCGACATATACTTCCTCTTCAAGATTGTCATTCAAGAATGCTGACTTTACATCCATCTGAAATATCTTCCATCTTTTCTGAGCTGCTAGTGAGATCATCAATCTTACTGTTTCCATTCGAGCTACTAGGGCAAAAACATCTTCATAATCCACTCCATATCGGTGCTTGTACCCCTTCGCTACTAATTTGGCTTTATGCTTTTCAATTTCTTCTTCTGCATTCTTCTTTGTCTTGAAGATCCATTTTACTCCTATTGCATTGTGTCCTTCAGGAAGTGTAGTCAATTCCCATGTATCATTTTTTCGAATGGAATTGATCTCCTCCTTCATTGCTTTCTTCCACCTGTCTTCCTGATATGCTTCTTCAAATGTAATAGGATCATTTTTTGAAAATAGGCAAAGCATGTTTACATCATAAAGATCCATTCTTTCTGTTACATCATAAATCTCCTGAATGCTCTTTGTCTTTCTTGTTGAACTTGGAGAACTAGATGGGCTGCTAGTTGATGGAGATGGAGCTATCATGATTTCTCCTTCATCATTTTGAATTGCTCTTCATCTACAATCAGTTTCTGCAGCTGATTATCAGAGCTCTAGTTCCATTCTTGCTCTTCATCAAACCTCACATCTCTTAACATGATCACCTTTTTTGTCACTGGATTGAACAATTTGTAACCATATGAATTTTCTCCATATCCCAGTAGTATGCATTTATGACTTTTATCATCAAGCTTAGTTCTCTTTTCTTCTTGAATTTTGGCATAAGCAATACTGCCAAAAATTCTTAGATGATCGACTCTAGGTTTCTTCATGCTCCAGACTTCTTCTGGTGTAAGCATATGAAGTCTCTTTGTTGTAAATCTATTCAACAAGTACACAGCACATACAACTGCATCTCCCCAAAACTCTTTAGGACAATTTTTTTTTCTTTTAGCATACATCTAACCATGTTGATAATAGTCCTATTTTTTCTCTCTGATACCCCATTCTGTTATGGAGTCTGTGGCATTGTAAGCTGATGTACTATACCATTCTCTTTACAATAATCATCAAAAGCATGAGAAACATACTCTCCTCCCCTATCAGTTCTTAGGCTCTTTAACTTGTATTCACTTTGTTTTTCTACTAAGTTTTTAAACTCCTTAAACTTACTCAACACTTCTTTCTTTTCTTTTAGCACATATACTCATGTTTTTCCACTAAAATCATCAGTTAATGTAAGGAAATACATGTTTCCTCCTATTGATGTAGGCGTAATTAGCCCACACACATTTGAATACACCAATTCCAGATGCTGAGATGCTCTAGAACTCTTCTTTGGAAAAGACTTTCTGTGTTGTTTTCCCATTACACATACTTCACACAAGTTGTTTGTGTGCTCTAGCTTTGGTATTCCCAGAACCATCTTGTTTTTCTCCATCAACATTAGTGATTCGCAGTTTAGATGTCCATATCGCAAATGCCACAAATTCATCATGTTGGAGATTTTTTCCTTGAAATAATTTGACAGGTATATATTCAGGTCTAGAGGAAACATCCTGTTTCTGGTCATCTTAACTAAAGCAATCATAGCTCCAGACTCATCAAAGATCTTCAAATTCTTATCCTTCATCTGCACTTCAAACTCTTTCTCCAGAAACTGCCCCAAACTTAAAATATTGTTCTTCATGTCTGGAACATAAAACACTTCTGTTATGAACTTCTGCTCACCATTCTTGAGTTTTATAAGGATTCTACCACTTCCTTCAACTGGTATTTGAGAAAGATCTCCAAAGGTAATTTTACCTCTATAACTTTCATCAATATCGACAAAAGCTTCCTTCATGCCACACATATGATTTGATGCTCCTGTGTTAGATACCAGGTCTGGAGTTGCTGCCATCAAATTTTTCACATGCTAATAATAATGCAGGTTCTTCTGAATCACTCACCTTCTTAGCAAAGTTGACATTTTTATCTTCAAATTTGTATTGTGAGCAATTTGAAGCAAAATGACCATACTCCTTGGAATTATAACACTGCACGCTTGCATTATTATTTCTCCAGTTTGAATATCCTCCATGACTTCTTCCTCTGGTTTTGCCTCGACCTCTAACATTGAAGTTTTGATTTCGTGCTCCATGAAACTCTTGATTTCTATATGATTTTCCTCCTTTTCCTCTTCTATGTAGGAACCTTCCTCTCTGGAATTCTCCTCTACCAAATTCACTAGCATTCTTCACAGTTAATTGTGTCTGCAAAGTATGTTCAAGAGATCTTCCTTCTCTTATTCTGTTAATTTTTTGCTCATGGGCTTGCAGTGATCCCATTAAATCTTCTACTGTCAGATCTCCTAAATCCTTTGATTCTTCAATTGCTACAACCACATTATCAAACTTTGAATCCAACGATCTCAAAATTTTCTCCATCACACGAACATCATCAATATTTTCACCACTCCTTCTCATTTGGTGAACCAAAGAGATTACTTTTGTGAAGTAATCTGAAATTGTCTCATTACCTTCTTTGTTCATCTTCTCAAAATCTCCTCTCAAAGATTGTAACCGAAGTCTTTTTGTTTTTTCAACTCCATTGTAAGTTTTGCTAAGAATTTCCCATGCCTCTTTTGACGTCTTTGTTGGTGCCACCATCTCAAGGGTTGCTTCATCAAGCCCTTGATAGATCGTGAATAACGCCTTATTATCTTTCTTCCTTGATTCTCTCATTGCTTGTCTTTCTGCATTGCTCATCACTGCATGTTCTCTTGGTTCAGTGTAACCGTCTTCAACTAATTCCCATAACTCTTGGGATCTAAGTAGTGCTTTGTATTGAATACACCACAAATCATAGTTTTGTTTGGTAAGGCAGGGAATATGGAATTGAGAATTGTTGTTGTTGGAGGTCTTTTCTACTCCCAAGCTCTGATACCAATTTTGTTGGAAATACAGCAGTAACAGAGGAGAGGATTGGAAGGTTTAGGGTGCACACTCAGATTTTGGTAGAATACAATACATTAAGAAATGGTACTCTCACATCTTTTCATTATGAAACTCATACAATATATATAGACATTATAAAATGTCTTTTACAATATTCAAAGTACTTAATTAATATTGAGACTCTTCAATACTTACTCTAGATTCATAGTACTACTAGATTCATAGTATTTCTAGACTCATTGTATTTCTAATGTGGATAGTAATGCATTGTACTAACTTCAATACACTTAATCTTGATAAATAAGTTTAATAACTAACATTCCACTGTTTTGCGCTCGTGATCAATTATTGGAATTATTGTTTTCATTTTATATAGTATTGTTGATAGTTATATAGAGAAAAATACATAGTTGCTATCTAATAATCTAAGTCAATCAGGAGTGTTTGACAGAGAATTATATATCAAAAGTCAAGTACTTATTTTTTTTTCTTTTCTGAACTCTTGTTTGATATTTTTCATTTTCGACAGGATCAACTGGCTAGATTAGTTCTCATTTGATCGTGGGAGGTGAAACATTTTGCTTGTGAAATGGGCTGGTAACTCACATGATTGTAAAACAGTTCAACACAAATATTATAGAAGCAGCAATGACAAAATATGAGCAAAAATATTACAGCTGGAGCGATCCTCATTGCTGCCATAACATCGCAGTAAAAAAGCCAACTACTGCGTGTTTTTTTCTTTTTCTTTCTTTTCTTTTTCCTGTTATATCCATGAGTAAATACGTTGTAAATTGTAGAATCTCATTAATCATGCTAAGAATCTATGTTGTTAAATCTATCAGTTTTATTAATTATATACTCTGAATTCAATAAATTATTGACTTGACAAATATACGATTGTCTTTTAAGTTGGGATCACATGATGCCAACTAAAAAACAACTACAAGTATTGACTTAGATGATGATATTGTGATAATTTATAAGAAATAAATAACCAAACCAAAACTTAATATAAAGATCAATTCTAAATAAATAAAATGTCATTTAAAAATATAAAATGATATCGTTTTAAAAATTAAATATGCTTTGTTAAACCAAGTTAACTTTATTATTATATTATCTATGTTTTATTTTATTATTAAATTAATTGGGTTATTGAATATATTTAAGTTAATAAGATGACTCTGATTTAAAAAAAAAAAAAAACATAACTAATTACTGAAAAATTATTTTTATATTAGAAAAAAATGATTCTAGCTGGATGGTGGGGAATACTATTCTAGTTGCTAAAAATAATATGTTGGTTTCGTAGACTTGGGATAGTAAAATAAATGACTAATGATCTAACCATATGTTAAAGTAAATTATGTTGCTTATGTTTTTGAGTTTATCTGTAATAAGTAGTGGAAGACCTATTCTATAGGAAATACCTATTCTATAAGAGTTATTTCACGTTTTAGGTAATGGAGATAAAATTGTTATTCTGTTCTATTTTTGGTTCTTGTACAGCCTATTGAAAGGCTTGTTACTTATTCATTCCATGAATAGAGAGTATTTGATCTTCTATTACATTTTCATTACATAAAAGTGGTATTTGAGCCTAATTTTGTTCAAAAGAGTTTCAAGAATTTGTGATGAACATGGAATTCAAAGACAATTGATTACAACATACACATCACAACAAAATGAAATATCAGAGAGAGAAAACCAAACTATTCTAAATATGAGAGTTCCAAAGAACAATTGGCCAGAAGATGTGAAATAAAGTATTCACGTTTTGAATCGCAGTCCTACATTTGTTGTTCAAAACATTACTTCTAAAGAAGGATGAAAGCTATCAGTTGAACGCTTCAAAGTGTTTAGATGCATTGTATATGGATATGTTCCAAATGAGAAGAGAAAGAAGCTAGATGACAAAGGAGAAAAATGTGATAATGTAGTTGTCGAAAAGTATAACATAACATATTATAAACAAAAAAGTAGTTGCCGTGATAATGTTTTATACTCATTTCTTCATCAAGTTGCGAGGAAACATCTGGATGCGTGGAAATTTAGAAAATAATAAAGCAGTAAAATAGTAATAAAACCACTTTGCTTAAAAGTTCATTAATTAACCAGGCATGTGAATTACCTTTGATTGGGGTGAAGCCTTTCTCTCGGAGAGCGTAGAGGTGTTTGAATCCCATATAGCCACATGCATTCACAGTGGCATACATCACAACTGGAAGACCAACTTCTGGTTATAGCAAGTCAACCTCTCTGAATTACCTGCATCATTGATCGAGGATTTGTGGAGTAGGTTGTCTCAATTGTCGTTTCCTTCTGCAGCCCATAAATAGACTAGTACATTTCCAAATTACTGGGAGAAGCAGTCAGCAAAGAAAAGCAAGAGAACCAAAAATATACGGTACAGGAGTGGTCCCAGATTTATCCAAACCTGTCATCACCTAATTAATACAATCAAAATATCCTTTACTAAAGAAGGGAGAGAGAGTGATTCATTCTTTCAAAGATAAATTCCTACCGAGAGCATATCATCATCATCATTTATAGCCAGCAAAGGTTGATTGTTTATTTTTTATCAACTCCATGAATTCCATTTCCAAATAGTTGGTGTTTTAGCTCAAGTGACAGTCAATGAAGAAGAATTATAAATTCAATTATACAATTTTGGATACAATTGAGAGGATTTGAAGGTCCATTTAGGCAACCTGAATACTTGATAATGAACTATTTCTCTCTGGGGAGTATAAGTCTAAAGTTCGGAATTTTCCTTATAACATAATGGTGGGGAAAAAGACAGAGAAACTTGCACGAGTGACTCTCCATTTCTCTTTGAATGTCTTCGGAACCAAATTCTGTTCAGACAAACAGAAGTCTTAGGTAGTGGAAATTTCCAAGAATTTAGTTAAATTTAACAACTTCATTCAACAGTTTCAAGTCTAGCAAGATAGACTAAAAGATGGGGTATCAAATTTAGCAAGGGTTCCAAGCAATATTTTATTTTAAAAAAATAAGTCAGGAAAAAAATAATATGGCTGAACGATTTGAGACACAACTTGTTCTCCAATATATCAATACAATATATTGCACTGGGGTCGATGTTAATTAAATCCTCTTTGTCATAACCCAATTTTGGGTCATTCCCCAAAACTACTCAAAACAAAAATAAAATAAAATAAAAGGGGGATGATGTCGGTAGAAAAAAAATTAAGGTAAAATTTCGATGTTTTTTCGAAAGCTCAATCGTACATTTTTTGTGCCCAAAATGAGAGAAAATACAAATTCAAGGTAAAAATTAAGTCAAAAATCATAATCATATTTTTATTAGGCCAATTCGATTTAATCGTGGCCCAATTTAAAATATTATTATGTTCGGGGATTAATTTAGGGCCCAAGTGAAGAATTTAATTAAGTAAAAAGACTTAATTCTACTTTAAATTGACCAAATTAATTAAGTGCTTAGTCAATGAGAAGTCAAGTTCTTGAATTTAATTTGGACTCAGTTGAGAAAATCAGAATTTTTGGAGATTTGGAGACCTAATTGAATTTTTTCAAAGCTAATTTGGCAAATTGAAGACAATTGAGAGTTTAATTGTCAATTAAGAGCTAAATTGCTTAAATCAGAAATAAGGGATCAAAAGATAAAGGCGCGCAAAATTACGGTTGATGATTGAAATTTAGACAGGGGCACAATTGCATAAAATTACAAGTTTAAATCTAATTGGGGATACAATGAGAACAATTACAAAGCAAAGCACCAAAATGCACTTTTCCCCAAAGCACCCCTTTTTCCACCTGCACCGGCTGAAAAGCCCCTGCACTTGCCGCCAACAAGTTTCCTGCACCCGCCGCCGACAGGCCACCTGACCGGAGCCACCAACAAGCCGAAAGCAGCCCAACATGTGCAACGGTAACCCCGGCTGAGTGCTATAAAAACCGATGACCAGGATCCAGAAGGGGAGGAAAAACGGGGGAAAGAAAGGCTGAAAGAAAAAAGAAAAGCTCACGTAAATTTTCGAACCACTGTCTCCCTCGCACCAACTCCCTTTCACTCTCACTCTCTGTCGTTTTTCTCCTCTCTCTCTCTAAAAAACGCAACAGACCCGAAGCTCTCTATCTCTTCCTCTCGGGCAGCCAACTCCCATCACTGTCGACCACCTCATCATCACCCGCAACCTCCCCTCCATGCCAGCAGCCCAGCCGTGGCCTCCGTCGAAGCAGCAGAGTCAGCAGCAGTTGGCAGCGGCGGGAGCCCGCCAGCTTCCGAAGCTCCGTCCGGCCACCACAGGCCGCCATTTTCGACGCCACAATGACCGGAAGAACCATCTTGATCTCCTCTACCCAATGGTATTAACAGTTTCTCCTTTCGTCACACTCGAAAATCCTCCCAATTTACTGTTGATTGCCATTTTTTCATGCACAGGGAGTGAATATTCACTCCCCGTGCCACGTGCCACTGTTCTGCGTTATGCAGAACAGTGGGCTGGCTGGGCCGGGAACGAGGCCCATCCAGGACAAAAATGGGTGGGCCCCAAATGATGGGCCCATCAGGGCTGGGCAGCCAGCCCTATATATATATATATATATATATAATAAAAAATACAAAATTTGCAAAAAATATTTTTATTAAAAAAAATATGTTGTTTTCGTGCATACGGCCAATACACTAGCATATTTTACAGAATCTTTTTGTTTCAAAAATTTATATTACCTTGGAATTTTAAAGAAAAATGTATTTTAGCATGGATTTTGCAAAAAAAAAATCATTCTTTGCATTTTTGGATTTTACAACATGTTTGTAAAATCCAAAGGGTATTGGCCAATATTCCAAAAATATTAAAATCTTATTTTTTTATTCTTTTGATTTATTATTCATCATCGATGTTTGGATAAATAAATCCTAAAAGGGTTAATATCCAAAATATTCGATGGGGATAATATGTTGTTATTCTCTGTCGGTGTTTGGATGAATAAATCCTAAGGGGTCAACATCCAAAATATTCGGCGGGGATAATATGTTGTTATTCACTATCGGTATTTGGATAAATAAATCCTAAAGGGGTTAATATCCAAAATATTCTGTGGGGATAATACACCATAATCATTTAACCAATACATTTTAAAAGATTAATAATATAACAAATCATAAGCAAACAAAAACACCAAGCAGCTTATCTTAGGTAAGGCGTACTAGGGGTACTAAAACCTTCCCTTTACGCAACCAGTCTCTAAAATCTCTGAAAGACCAGTCTAGGTTTCCTAGTAGCCATAATACTAGGTGGCGACTCCCTCTTCCTAAAATAAAGATAATCCCTCCGACATTGAATTCCTCCGTATACGGGGAAGAGTTGTCACGATGCCATGTTCTCGCGGTGGGGTGCGACACTCTTTATATTTTATTTTTATAAATTCACTTTTAAATTTTTTTAATTAAATATTGATGAGCGCCTAAGAAAATCCAAGTAGCGTGGGATAAAATGTATATTTAGATAATTGATTAATATCTTGATTATGACAGTCTCATTTTTTTCCAAGCCAAGACCCTTAGTGCCTGATATGATAAGGCGAACAATGTCTCTTACATGTAAGAGATATCTTTAAAGAATTTGATGATGTTTTGATGTTAAAGTAAATATACTTTTGAGAGAAAAAACTCAGAGAATGAAGATGAATAACCTTTAAGGAAAATAGAAAAAAATGAATTAGAATGGTATAGAATTACTGTGAAAAAACAGAAGAAATGTTAGGGCCAAATAATAAAGGCTGCAGCTTGTGGAAACCAAACACCTTCTTGATATCATTTGCGTTCCCATAAAATTTATGAGATGTTATTTACCATATGTTCCATCTTCCTCTCTTCTCCAATATCATCGCAACAACAAATCTCTTCGCCTCATCCCCCTGCAAAAAAAGTAATGAGTCAATGGGAACACATATTATAAGCAAGTTCCTATTTGCAGAGGGTATTTATCTAACCAGGGTAGCCAATTGCTGTATAATTTCTTGTGAATAATATCCGTGTGACCATCATGGTGCTCAACCACACTGCCCCTGTAAAAACAAAAGTCCCATCTGCAAGACATGTGCTAATTCAGCCTAAGGAATATCAAATAGCAGGTAATCTGAAAAAAAAAAAATATTAGGATGAAGTACTTTTACCTGAATTGTTGGTCCTAGATCAAGTGTACAAATAAACTCGTATACTTACATGGGATACTTGTATTTTCTGTTTCCAGAGAAACCACTTCACTAGTTGAATTTCCCACATCAGATCCCTTAGTGGATCGCTGGATTGAAGCTCTTATATCTCCAAACAAGTCAGCCTCAAGATTCTCCAACGTCAAATTATCACTCGCTAATGTGGATATTGAATTAGTAGATTTATGAATATCCTCATCGATTCCAGGTAACATATGTTTCCCACCTCCCATCATGGTAGAAATAATTAACAAAAGCAAACCTGCACTTGTGAAGAAAGCACTGTCCCAAGCTATACTTTTGCGCAAGTTATACTTTTCTTCTTTTTCATCCTTTGTGCTTCCATTGATTCAACTAGCTCAGCTCCTACTTCTCCCCCGTCAAATTGCGTGTAGTTGGCATCCGTAAAACCCAGATTACTCTTGGCCTCTGTCTTGTTTGAATATGAGATTTCGATTGATTGTGTTTCAATTGATTTGTTTGCATGTTATTTGGTTGGGTAATTTGTGGGAGATGAGAGGAAGAAGGTCAGGAGTAGAGAGGAAAAGATAAGTCACATCTTGTACTAACTTCGTATTTCCTCTTATTGCATATATCTTGTTTGATGAATTGCCAGTTTATATACTGATCAATTCTCATGCTTTACACACTATTGTAACTACTTCTAACTGATTCATAACTACCAAAGAATCAGTTAGTTACATCTCTTCTAGTTACAACTAATTACAACTGAATTAACATGCATTGTACTTAGTTACAAAGTCTTCAGTCAATCTGCACAAGTCTTCTTCTTCTTCAACACTTTAAGTCCACGTGGGCATAGCAACTTATACATTAACACCCCCTCCTAAGCTGCTTACGATTTTCACACCAAGCTTTGATCTGAGTTCAAAGAATCTATCTTTAGGCAACCCCTTGGTGAATATATCTGCCAATTGTTCTTCACTGCTGCAGAATTTAATGTCAATAACATCTCCTTGTACTGCCTCCCTTATGAAATGAACTTTCCTGTTAATATGCCTTGTTTTCTGATGGAATACTGGGTTCTTTGCCATTGCTATAGCTGACATGTTATCACAATATAGGTTTGTAGCTTTTACTTGTTTTTCTCCAAGATCATCAAGTATAGCCCTCAGCCATATTACTTGGGCAGTTGCTTCAGAAGCTGAAACATATTCAGCTTCTGCAGTTGATAATGCCACTGTGTTTTGCTTCACTGAAGCCCATGAAAACACACCACTTCCAAACCCAAATGCATATCCAGAAGTGCTTCTACTGTCATCTTCACTTCCACCCTAGTCTGCATCACAAAACCCCATTAGCGTTGCTGATTTCTGCCTTGTATATTCAATTCCATAATCCAGTGTGCCTTGGACATATCTGAGAACCCTTCTAGCTACTCTTATGTGCTTCTTTGTTGGCTGGTTCATAAATCTTGATAACAGACTTGCAGTGTACATTAGGTCAGGCCTTGTTGCTGTCAAATACAGCAAGCTTCCCACTATTTTTCTGTAGACATTTGCATCTGCTAACTCACTTCCATCTTCCTTTCTCAGCCTTTCACCAGTTGCTAGAGGAATGGAGACTGGTTTCCAATCAGCCAGCCCGAACTTCACAAGCAAGGATCTTGCATACTTGCTTTGATGGATAACAATGCCTTGATCAGATTGTATCACACCCATGCCCAGAAAATGATGGAGAAGACCAAGGTCAGTCATCTCATATCTCAACATCATTTCCTTTTTAAATTCATCCATCAATCTGTCACTACTGCCAGTGTACACAATATCATCTACATAGATGGACATAATAAGCTGATTTCCCTCACTGTCAGCCCTTGTATATAGAGTAGGTTCACATGCACTTCTTTTGAACTTACTCATAATGAGATAGGTGTCAATCTCACTATACCAAGCCCTAGGTGCTTGTTTAAGTCCATATAGAGCCTTATTCAACTTGTACACTTTGTTTTCTGCCCTTTGAACACTAAACCCCTCGGGTTGCTCAACAAACACCTTCTCATCAAGCATTCCATTTAGGAATGCTGATTTAACATCTAACTGGAATAATTTCCATTTTTTCTTGCTTGCTAGAGCAATAAGTGTTCGGATGGTATCCAACCTTGCAGCTGGTGCAAAGGTTTCATTATAATCAATTCCAGGCTTTTGTGCATAGCCTTTTGCCACAAGTCTAGCCTTATATTTGTTCACCGTACCATCCAAATTTAGCTTGACCTTATATACCCACTTGACCCCTATAACAGGCTGGTTAATGGGTCTTTCAACTAGCTCCCATGTATTGTTTTTCTCAATCATGTTCAACTCAGCCTTCATGGCATCCTGCCAAGCTGCATCCCCTGTTGCTTCTAAGTAATTTTCTGGTTCAATCATGCTTGCACTGCACCTAGCATATATATCTTCCAAGGTTCTGATTTTTACTGGTGTTTGTGAATCAATTTCTGAATCTGTGCTACTGTCTTCATCATCAATTCTGCCTTCTGCACATTCCTGAGATTGTTCACCATTTTCTAGCTGAGTCAATTCAGTTTGTATGTCTTCATTTATGCCTTCAAACACAAACTGTATAGGGTTAGACTTCCCACTGCATGTCTCCCATGCATAAATGCTATCTTCATCAAATATCACACTGCGAGACAATGCTATTCTTTTTGTCTTTGGGATATAAACCCTATAACCCTTCTCACAGCCACCATACCCCATGAAAACCCCTTTTTCAGCCTTGTTATCCCATTTCTGCCTAAGAGCATCTGGAATATGGGTGTAGCAGATACACCCAAACACCCTTAGGTGCTTAATGCCAGGTTTTCTCCCCGTGAACTTCTCAATTGGGGTCTTGGCTGCCACTGAAGTTGTATAACTTTTATTCAACAAATACACAGCTGTGTTAACAGCTTCAGCCCAAAATTCCACAGGTATGTTCTTCTCATTCATCATAGATCGAGCCATTTCACAAATGGTTCTGTTTTTCCTCTCAGCAACACCATTTTGCTGAGGGGAATACCCAACTGTTAGTTGCCTTTCAATTCCATGATCAGAACAGAATTCCTGAAATTCTGAGGAGGTATACTCTCCACCTCTGTCACTTCTCAGCCTCTTCACCTTATAGCTACTTTGCAATTCAACTAGAGCTTTGAATTTCTTAAGCATGTTTAGAGCATTTGATTTATTTCTAATGAAATATACCCAACAAATCCTTGTAAAGTCATCAATGAATATGATAAAATACTGTTACCTCCATTTGATTCACTTTGCATAGGTCCACACAAATCTGTGTGGACCAATTCTAGTGGCTGACTTGCCCTCCATGCAGCATCTTTATAAAATGGTTGTCTTTTGTGCTTGCCCAGCACACACCCTTCACACACAGCATCCACATTCATCACCTTAGGCAGCCCTGACACCATGTCCATCTGCTGCATCTTCATGCTCTCAAAGTTCAAATGCCCATACCTTCTATGCCACATCCACACACTTTCTGAGATAGAGGCCTTTCTTGCTGCAGTCACCACTGATTCTAGTGTTAAAGGGAAGCATTTGTTGCCTTTCATAATCACTTTAGCAACCACATTAGTGAGTGTTTCATCATCGAAAATCATAGCCTTGTTTCCTCCAAACAAGATATAATAGCCATGCTCCATCATTTGCCCCACACTCAGCAGGTTTTCATCCAAACCAGGCACCAACAGTACCTCTTGTATGTGTCTTACCCCATGTTTTGTGTCCACTACAAGAGTCCCCTTCCCTGCTGCTTGCACAAGGTCACCAGAACCCATCTTTACCTTGCAAGTTACTGATCTATCAATGTTAATCAGTTTTGACTCTTGTGAAGTCATGTGGTTACTACATGCACTATCCACAAAACACACATCTTCATCTACAATGCTTGCTGCATGACATGCATAAAACATTGTGCCTGTGGTTGTTTCTTCTTCTTTTGCTGAATTAGCCAGTTGTTTGTTGAAGCTGCAATCATTTTGCCCATGACCAAATCTGCTACACTTCTCACATCTTTGTTTCCCTTTGAATCTGCAGGTGCCAAAGTGAAATTTCTGACAGGTGCTACACTTCGGCTTTGTGCTTGACTGAAAATTACTTCCACTTCTATACTGTGAATTTGATGAATTGTTATAATTCACTCCAGACTTCTGATTCCAGTTTGCATTTTGCAGATTTGGCAGACTTCCACTTTGACTCCAATTTGCAGCCTTCCTTTGTTGATTCTGCCACTTTGGATGTGATCTGCCAGGTGAGCCCTTGTTGTTGTGAGAGTAGTTATTTCCCCCAATTCTTAGGCTACTGAATGCTCTTTCAGTATTCACAAATCTTTCCCTTTCATCATGCATATCTTCCCTTCGATCAAACACTTTAATTGAAGCAATAACCTCTTCACTTCTAAGTGTTTTCAAATCTTTTGTTTCTTCAATAATCGAGACTATGGATTTATATTTTCTGCTAAGACTCATCAAAGTCTTTTGCACTATCCTTGCTTCAGTTATCTCTTCTCCTAGTGA
Organism: Salix purpurea; assembly: GCA_027405865.1. Lineage (NCBI taxonomy): Eukaryota > Viridiplantae > Streptophyta > Magnoliopsida > Malpighiales > Salicaceae > Salix > Salix purpurea. Next base: position 67,374 of record JAOWLH010000002.1, on the reverse strand, counting down.
CTTCATGTCATTTATCACTCCAAAGAACTTAGTCAAGTAATGATCTAGGCTTTCTCCTTTAGCCATTCTCATATACTCGAATTCAGCCCTTACAGCCTGCAATTTCACCTCTCTAACTTTATCATCTCCTCTGAATTCTCTCCTCAACAGATCCCATGCTCCTCTTGCTGTTTCTTCATTTCTTATTCTAGGGAAAATATCATCAGTCAAGGCTCATTGGATAATACTTAGAGCCTTGGCATCTTTGATTCTTTTTTCTTTAGTCTCAGCAGCAGCCTCTCCTGATTCAGTTTTCTTGTCTTTCAAACCAGAAGTTTCTCCACTACTACTTTTATTGGAGACTTGTGTTGATGTATCACAACACTCAACCACATCCCATAGATCATAAGCTCTGAAGATAGTCTTCATTTTAACTGACCAAAAATCATAGTTCTCACCATTAAATTGTGGTGTTCGAAGGTCTGATGATCCAGTCATATCTTTGCTGTTGAATTCTGTTTTTGATTGATTTTCTTCCACAGTTCTTACGCCCCTACTTGATCAAAAAATCAGCTCTGATACCATGTTTGAATCTGAGATTTTGATTGATTGTGTTTCAATTGATTTGTTTGCAGGTTATTTGGTTGGGTAATTTGTGGGAGATGAGAGGAAGAAGAAGGTCAGAAGTAGAGAGGAAAAGATAAGTCACAGCTTGTACTAACTTCGTATTTCCTCTTATTGCATATATCTTGTTTGATGTATTGCCGGTTTATATACTGATCAATTCCCATGCTTTACACACTATTGTAACTACTTCTAACTGATTCATAACTACTAAAGAATCAGTTAGTTACATCTCTTCTAGTTACAACTAATTACAACTGAATTAACATGCATTGTACTTAGTTACAAAGTCTTCAGTCAATCTGCACAAGTCTTCTTCTTCTTCAACACTTTAAGTCCACGTGGGCATAGCAGCTTATACATTAACATGTCTTAGCAGCATCTGCACTTTTAGTGCTAATAGATTATTTATGCCATACAAAATCAAACAAATTTGTTCACAATCTGCAATCTTTTGGGCACTTTAACGCTTACATAAATCTCCCTAAAGCTCTCTCAGTCACCATTTGCTAGTCAAACAGAAACGAGGCCACTGAATATGGCCCCTGATCATCAATATTAAAATTCAACTCCCAAAAACAGAAATAATTAATTTTGGAAAATGAAAAAGAAAAAAAGAAGCTCGGTGTAGGGAAGAAGATAAAATGCAAGAAATGAAATGCAACTAAACCCTAAACAAAGTTTGAAACTAAGGAATTTAAAAAATGGAAATGCTGACCATACCGTGCGTCCAGGCAACACCGGAAGAAGATCTTCGTTGTGGTGGTGATGGGTCTACTGGGTAACTAAAGATCGAAGCCGGCAAGGTGGAGATCGTGAAGCAGAGCTGGAATGAATTGTTGCCTTCACTGTTCACAATGGTGTTTTCAGTAGAGAGATGCATATTTAAAAAGAGAACGGGAGAGATAGAGTGACGAAGAAAGGAATTTTAATTAAGTTTAAATAGAAGCGCGCCAATCGATGTTATTAATTTATATTATTTTTTCATTAAAACATTTGCAACGGATTAGCCGTTGCAGATGTAATTTACAACGGACAATCTATTATAAATTTTATTTTATTTGCAATGGATTATCCGTTGCAATTGATTTATTATTTTTTTTTCAAAATATGTTTTGCATCGGAAAATCCGTTGCAAAATATATTCCATTGTTAATATGTTCCAATTTTTGCAACGAATTATTTCGGTTGTAAAAATCCATTGCAAACGATCTCTTTTTCTTGTAGTGTCACCATACTCTCGTAAACTAGTGGAGAATCTTTGTTGACCATGGTTTGTTTTTGCTGGAGCTCTTGCCAGACGCAAGCGTATGCTCTTTCTAGATCCATGTAAGAATATGAAATACAATTAATTTCAGTATATTCAATTACATTGCTGTTACAGTAGGGGGTTTATATAGAAAATAATTACAATACAATTTTAGCTAAAATACAATACACTTTAAACTACCAGAAATATTTTCTCTATTATAGTAATAAACGACTATATTGAACTAAAAGGCTATATTTCATCAGAATCAATGTTTTCATTTTATATGGTATTGTTGATAGTTATATAGTGATAAATACATAGTTGCTATCTAATAATCTATGTCAATCAGGAGTGTTTGATAGAGAATTATTTATTGAAAGTCAAGTACTTATATTTTAGGCCATTGATCGTTCTATCTTGGAAATTATTATTAGCAAAGATACTTCCAAGCAAATATGAGATTCTATGAAGAAGAAATATCAAGGCTCTTTAAGGGTGAAACTTTCACAACTTACAGCTCTCAAGAGAGATTTTGAGACTTTACAAATGAAGGATGGAGAACTAGTTTACCAAATATTATGCAAAGACCATGGGGATATAAAAAAATGTGGTTCATAGTGAAAAAAATAAACAATATTGTAACTATTGAAAGGATTCTACATTCCTTATCGTCAAAGTATGATTATGTTGTTTGCTCAATCGAAGAATCAAATGATATAAAAGTTATTTCTTTTAAAGAACTTCAGAGCTCATTGTTAATATATGAGCAAAAGATGAGACGAAGCACCATCACAGAGGAGCATGCTTTAAAAGCTTCTACCTTTAATGAATCCTCACACATGAGAGGAAGAGGTTGACGCCATGGAAATCGAGACAACAAAAATGGAGCCAGAGGGAGAAGACGTGAATAACCATTTGGCAAAACTAATATGGAGTGCTATAGGTGTCACAGGCTTAGTTACTATCAATTTGAATGCTATACCAAATTACCTCATAACAAAGAAAGAGGAATATTGGAGAGAAAAAACCAAACTATTCTAAATATGAAAATTCCAAAGAAGAACTGGCCAGAAGCTGTGAAATGGAGTATTCATGTTTTGAATCGCAATCCTACATTTGTTGTTCAAAGCATGACACCTAAAGAAGCTTGTAATGGACGAAAGCTATCAATTGAACACTTCAAAGTGTTTGGATGCATTGTGTATGCACATGTTTCAGATGAGAAGAGAAAGAAGCTAGATGACAAAGGGGAAAAATACGTGTTCCTTGGAATCAGCAAACACTCAAAAGCCTTCAAATTGTTCAATCTTATCACAAAAAAGGATGGTCATGAATCGAGATGTTTTGTTTAAGGAAGATAACACTTGGAATTGGACAGAACAAAGTGCAAACCAGCTGCAAATACTAGTATTGTTTGATGATAAAGAAGTAGAAGTACGTGAACAATCAGACCATCAACAACAACACCAACAACCCCTACAAAGCCTGGAATTAGACTAGGAATTACAACAGCTAAGCCTTTATAAAGATTGACCAGATCAACAAGGTTCACGATCTCAATGAGGTTGAAGAAGGACATCTTGGATGAAAGATTATGTGGTGACTGGTGTTGTTCAATCTAGTGAGCAATCCAAAGATGATTTCTCCCATTATGCATTTTTATCAGATTGTGATCCTATCACATTTTAAGAAGTTGCTAAAGAATCAAAATGGAAAAAAAATCCATGGACAAAGACATCATGTCAATAAAAAAAAAACAATTGGGAATTGATAAAACTTCTCGAAGGAAAAAAATTCATTGGTGTTAAATGGATTTACAAATCCTACAAAGCTCGACTCGTTGTGAAGGGGTACAAACAAGAATTGATATTGATTTTGAGGAGGTGTTTGCATAAGTTATTATTCACTTCGTGTTATCAATTGCTGCACTGAATTCATGGACCATATATCAACTTGACATAAAGTCAACATTCTTGCATGGAACATTGGAAGAGAAGGTGTAAATTGATCAACCTCCTGGATACGTGAAACAAGGTCATACAAATTAAGAAAGCATTATATGGATCAAAACAAACACCAAGAGCTTGGTACATCCGTATAGATGCTTACTTTAATTAGGAAGGTTTTCTTAAATGTCCTTATGAGCACGGCTTATAAGTTAAATTTGGAGTTGATAAGAAGGTGTTAGTTGTGTGCTTGTATGTTGATGATCTAATTTATATGGGCAATGATAGATCCATGTTTAATGAGTTTAAGAAATCTATGATGAAGGAATTTGATATGATAGCATATCCGACCTTAATCTACTATGATAACATATCCACCATAAATCTCTCAAAGAATCTACATTGGAGGAGCAAGCACATGCCAGGTCTAATTTTTGGAGATATTATTGTTATTCTGTTGCTATTTCTGAGTTGTTGTACAACCTATTTAAAGGCTTGTTACTTATTCATTCCATGAATAAAGAGTATTTGATCTTTTATTACTTTTTCATCTCGTAACACCATCAACAATCCATTCTCTCTTGCTAGCTATCTACCGTCACCATGTTCAATCTCAAAGAGAATTTTCTTGTCATTTATAGCCAACAATGTTTGTTTTTGTTTTTTTTCTATATCCAAATTCTGGATCTTACCTGAGTTTATTTATTTTTGAGTAACTCCATGAACTCCATTTCCAAATATTTGGTGCTTTAGCTCAAGTGACAATCAATGGAGAGGATTTGAAGGTCCATTTAGGCAACCTGAATACTTGATCATGAACTATTTCTCTCCAGGGAGTAAAAATCTAAAGTTTGGAACTTTCCTTGTAACACAATGGTGGGGAAAAAACAGAGAAACTACACGAGTGACTCTCCATTTCTCTTTGAATGACTTTGGAAGAAACTTCTGTTCAGACAAACAGAATTCATAAGTTGTGGAAATTTCCAAGAATTTTGTTAAATTTAACAACTTCATTCAAATGTTTCAAATCCAGCAATGGTTTCAAGATAGACTAAAAGATGGGGTATCAAATTTAGCAAGGGTTCCAAGCAATATTTTATTTTAAAAAAATAAGTCAGGAAAAAAAAATAGCAAGTTAATGCTATGAGGCAGCAATGGACAGAATTGAGTGAATTTATCGCTGAACGATTTGAGAGACAACTTGTTCTCCTTACCAGTAATAGGCAAAGGGAGAGATGGATAGCGAGAAATATGAAGGAATCTCAATTATAGAGAGAACATATCCGTCTTCAAATTAAATTCCCATCTAACCTCAAAATATATCAATACAATATATTTCACTGGGGTCGATGTTAATTAAATCCTCAGAATTTGATAATGTTTTGATGTCTAAGTATATATATTTTTGAGAGAGAGAACTCATGATATTTTAGAAAAAAAATTAAAAATAAATATGTAGTAGAGAATGAAGATGAATAACCTTTAAGGAAAATAGAATAAAATGAATTAAAAAAATATGCTTCATCATCTCATGTTCAATTTCCTAATCCTTTCCTTTTATTGATATTACTTCAATTATTTCCTTAACCGACACATCGTTAATTTTTTTTCATTGGAAATAAAAACTAGAAAAGAAAAGGAAAACTTTTCGATGCATGAATTTCAATTTGTTTGGTTCTATAAACACTTCTTCTTCACTCCTCAGTGTCTTCACCATGCAACGTCCTCAGCCCAGGCTAATGCTCCTCTCTCCTAGACCAACGCATAAACTCACCAAACGTTGTTGTTGGTGACTTGCATGAATCACAGAGCTTGGAAGCCATTAAAGAGGAGGAGGAGGAGGAGGAAGACTTGAAGCTTCTCTTCTGATGTGTTGTATTTTCGTTGAAAGTAGGAAGCCTAATTTTGTTGGATTCGAGGTTATGTGGTAGTGCTTTACTATTGTGATCCGGGAGATCCAAGGACTAACAAATAGGAGATCGACATGTGGATTAGGCTTAGCCAAATCTAAAAGATTTTGACTGTTTTTTTTATCTTTTTGATTTCTTTTCAGCCATGGCTATATATATATATATATATATATATATATATATATATATATATATATATATATTAGTTTTGAGTCACCGTGTACAGTCAAAGATTTTGAGTCTTGGGAATATCAATGTCTTTTAAAATTTTATGAAAATTAAGATTAAAGAATTTTTTGTATTTTTTATAATTAATTAATTAATTATATATAAACAATACAATTTAAAATAACTTGTGAAACGATTCAAAATCAAAATATTCTATATCAATAAAAAAACAAAATATCAATTAAAATAGAATTGACAACCTTCTTGAACGGTTGACCTTTCTTCTTCTTTGGATTTGTCTTCTTTTCCTTTCACCGGCTGTGCATGTACATACGTTTCTTTCTCACAACTTTAGCTCCAGGTTCATACATTTTAAAAATATATTTGTATAAATAATAATAATAATAATAATAATAATAATAATAATAATAATAATAAATCCATGGCATGGCTTGGGTTTTTTTTTTTAAATACCATTTTTTTATCTACATATTGAATTTAATTCAATAACTAGTTTAAATTTGATAATTATTTTATTTATTTTAATATACAAAATTATTATGCATAAGATATATTACCTTCACCATGTTCGATCTCAAAGAGAATTTTCCTGTCATTTATAGCCAGCAATTCTTGTTTTTCTATTTCTAAATTTTGGATCTTCCTTGAGTTATTTTTAATTAACGCCATGTTCCGCTAGGTCATTGTGCGATCACTATCACTGACTACATGTCCCTCCAAGATGCAGGGATTTTATGAATTAATTAATTATTATATTTTAGAGATTGTATTTTGAATTTTTAAATTAAGTCATAAAAATAATAATAATAATAATAATAGCAAGTTGATGCTATGAGGCAGCGATGGACAAAAGTGAGTGCATTTATGGCTGAAAGATTCGATAGACAACTTGCTCTCGTTATTAGTGATGGGCAAGGGGAGAGAAGAGATGGATAGCTACGTGACTGTTTCGAAGATGTGATTATAATTTTTTTTGGAAATATTTTTTTATTTATAAATATATTAGAATTATTATTTTTTGAAAATTATTTTTAATATATTTGCATGAAAATTAATTAGTTTGTTTGTTTGATAGTATAGTTGAAATTGTTTTTAAAAATATTTTTTTATTTAAAAATAAATCAAAATAATATATTTTATTTTTAAAAAATTATTTTTAATATTAGCACCTGAATTTTTTTTAAAAAAAATACTATTTTTTTAATTAAGAAAAACATTTAAAAAAAAAAAATTTAAAACATAATAACAAACATTGCCTAGGAGTTTGTTTAATAGGTGAAATGAGGGCTCTGTTGCCATCAAAAACTGATTACAAGTCCCTCCCCCAAATGTGATTACAATTACCTCAACAAAGAACACTGTTCCTTTAAGCAAACGTCTGCGATGGAATTCTGTGTTGACAAATGTGATGTGGAGACTATGTTCAATCCCGACGAGCCTTTTCTTGTTATATATAGGCAGCAATGCTTGTTTATCTATTTCCAAATTTTTATCTTCCTAGATTATTAGTTTTTTTTTTTATTAATGTCATGTTTTTCTTGATGTATTCTAGCCAGGCATCCTAATGCATTAGAACAGAGTTGCACTACGTACTTATGTTTTATGTTTCTTGTAAGGCTTTATGCAGCCAAGTTATCGTCTTAGTTGAATAAGGGAGTATTTCTTGTAGTTTTAACAATAGAGAGGATTAGAAGGTCCATTTAGGCAACCTGAACTAGCTTATACTTGATCATGAACTATTTCATTCTGGGGAATAAATGTGTTAAGTTTGGAACTTTCCTTATAACACAATGGTGGGGGAAAACAGAGAAACTTACACGAGTGACTCTCCATTTCTCTTTGAATGATTTCGGAAGCAAAATCTGTTCAGACACACAGAAGTCATAGGATGTGGAAATTTCCAAGAATTTTGTTAAATTTAGCAACCTCACTCGACAGATTCAAGTTTAGCAATGGTTCCAAAAATGAGAATCTCAGATAGAGTAGTTAGCCGTGGTTTGGCTTGAAAATATATTAAAGGGTTCTTTAGCGATCACCATCACTGATTACAAGTACCTCCAAGATGCATGGATTTTATTAATTTACTATTTCTATATTACATTAAATCTTCCTACCAAAATTAGCTGATGACATAATTGAGAGACAACTTTTTCTCATTATTAGTAATGGGGAAAGGGTGAAATGGGAGCCCTGTTGCCCTCAGAAACTGCAGTAATCCATTCTTATCAACAATCCATGGTCGTTTTAAAAATAAAGAACGCCAGAAGGGGCCCTGCAAATGGAGCATTTATTATGATATTTAAATTCCGAGACAACAAATAAACAAAGGGCCTGCAACAAGTTCTACTTGTTCGACGAGATTATTTCATGGATGAACTTGTCCAAATTAATGGAGGATGTGCCCTTCGGTCCTGCAGCTTCTTCAGCCAAGCTTTTCCACTCCATAGCCTTTTCCCTCATTCTCTCACCCTCACCCCCTTCCATCAGCTCCTTCACAAGCATCTCCACTCCTTCCCTCTTAACATTATTGTCAATCTCCATACCAACTCCCCATTCGTTGCAGCTATACCTGCAGTTCATTGCTTGATCAGCAAAGAAGGGCCAGCACACCATGGGAACACCAGCACACAAGCTCTCAATGGTCGAACCCCAACCACTATGAGTTAGAAACCCCCCAACTGCTGGATGATTAAGAACTTCCTCTTGTGGGCACCAGCTTGTAATGAAACTACGATTTTCAGTTTCTGCAAACTCAGCTGGTAAAACTGCTGATTCACCAGTGACCAAATCTGGCCTTATAATCCACAGGAATGAGATCTTACTATTAGCCAGTCCCATTGCAAACTCCACTAGTTGATCAGCCGTCATCACCGTTATGCTTCCAAAATTCACGTACACCACTGATTTGGGATTCTTTGTGTCAAGCCATTGAAGACACGAACGGTCTTCTTTCCATAGATTGTAACCAATAGACTTCAAACCATTTTCTTCGATTTGATTTAGGAGTAACTGGAGTGGACCAATGGAGTAAACTCGAGGGAAAATAGTGGATAGGCCATCTAAAACTTCTGGTTCCAAGGCATCAAAAGTATGCAAAGCAATTGCACGAGCTTTAACAGAAGTTTCAGCAGCTCCCATGACAAAGTTAAACACAACGTCATCTGGATCTGTTGTCTGAATAAATGGAAAATCTTTAAGACGAACGTCTTTCATACCAGGAGCGCAGTCTACTTTTGTCTCAAGATAGCCATTGCTTAGATCGCTCAAATCTGCAAAGCACAATGCTATTAGACCAAGCTCAACATGAAATTTCATTCCCTATAAAATAATAAAGATGTAAAATAGTAATAAACCACTTTGCTTAAAAGTTCATCAACTAACCAGATATATATGTGAATTACCTTTGATTGGGGTGAAACCTTTCTCTCTGAGAGCATAGAGCTGTTTAAATCCCATATACCCACATGCATTCATAGTGGCATACATCACAACTGGAAGACCAATTTCTTCCCCAGCTGTGATGGCTATTGGAGCAAAAGGATCTGCAACAATGCAAGTAATCGGAGGATTGTTCTCTGATACCGTGTTTTTGAGTTTTAAAAGGAGATCTTTGAAGGGTGCCAAGAAGTTTTTGTTCATGGCATCGCAGAGAGAAGGTATGGACTGGGTGGCATCAATATCTGAAGGAGGGAGACCATCAGGAATGGTTTCAAAATGGAAGCCAGGCAAATCATCAACGGCATGAAGTCCTCCTGACCTAAGCAAACGTTTGTGATTGAATTCAGTGTTGACAAATGTGATGTGAAGACCTTTGTAGTGAAGAAGCTTTGCAAATTTAAGCATGGTCTTTATATGACCTTGGACTGGACTCGGGATCACAACAACATGAGGCTTGGAAATAGATCCCATCTCGCTCTCCTTCTCTCTTTCTATCTTCCTAGCGAGCTTCACTATGTTCAATCCCGACGAGCCTTTTCTTGTGATTTATAGGCAGCAATGCTTGTTTTTCCATTTCCATTTTTTTATCTTCTTTGAATATTATTTTTTATTAATGTCATGTTTTACTTCTTGTATTCTAGCTAGTCATCACAATGCTAGATTTTACTGCTTAATTATTACTATAACATATAAAATCTTTTCAGCAAAATAAGCTGGTAGCCTGTAATGTATCTCCCTCATCTATTATTGGCCCTTTTATCGAGTCGTACGAATGAATGATACGCTTATTTGACCCAGTTATTTTTTCAGTGAAAATTATTATTAAGACATATATGCAGTTGTAACCATAGTTATTAATCCCGTCCCGGGTACCGTTCCGGTTTTGTGTTTGGAACGTAACGTTCCGGTTTCGGTACCGTTCCGGGTCCCGTTCCGGTTTTGTACTGTTCATTTTTATTTAATTATATATATGGAAAAAATAAAATATTAATTTAACAAGTATAATTTAAATTCAAGATAAATGAAATTTAAATTATACAATACAAACATAATCTCAAAATTAGAAACATCTTTAAAATTCCAAAATATTATGAAAGTAAAGCAACCAATAAGTTTAAACATAATTAATTAAAATACATTTCATTACAAATAATTCAATCAAATTAATTACAAATTAAAACCCCTATTTGCCTTAATTTCTAAATTTGTATTTATTACATGGAAAAGAACATATATTTTAATTAATTTCCAACTTTCTAATTAAAACTCCCCGTTTAATTCCCCTCCCCCATCTTCATCTCCAAAAAAAACCCTACATCTCACTTCTCTCCACGCCGTCAAACATTCTCCCTTATTCTCCCCAGCCCGCAGCCCCCAGCACCACATAGCCAGCCCCCTTCTCCCCCAGCCCTCAGCCCCACAGAGCCCGCAGCGGATGGGATGATTCCTGCTCGTTGGTCGCCTCCTGATTTGCACCTTGTCTCTTACAACAAGGTTTTGATTCATGCCGTTCAGTCCAGATCCGAAGTTTTCTTGTAAGAAAACATGGAGGGGGAGTCTCAGAGCCTCATACAAGCGATTGGTCTTTCCATCCAAACGAGATTAGATTCAGTGGATCGTTGGGATATTATTCGTTTTGGCTTGACCGGAACGGAACGCCCGGAACGGAACCGGGGCGTTCCGGCCGGAATTCGGCCGGAAAATCCGGATCTGGCCGGGATTTTGACCGGGACAAAAACGTCGCCGTTTTGTCCCGGATTTTGCAACGGGACGGGGCGTTCCGGCCGGAACGGGACGGGATCAATAACTTTGGTTGTAACCACTAGAAAAATTTATTCACAGCAATGGGCGTACTAAATGGAATGAAGAACAGTTGGATAAAACTTTTTGGAACTACGAGATTGAACCCACATATATAAGCGTGGAAACCCGCAGCGAAACACCACATCAAGAATTGTTGCTAGCATCCGAAGTTTAAACCCAAGAACTTCTTCCATGCCAGACTTATATTTTCTAGAGAATAATATAAATTATATTTTAGAATTTTATTTAATAGTTTAAATTTTTAAGTGAAATGATTTTTTAACATGGTATCAAGTCTTGTTAACCCAGTGGTCACGAGTTCAAAACTTATCATCTTTATTTTATTTGATAAAAATTAAGCACAAAATTATGTAGGTTTATGTAAATTTTAATTAGAGAAAGTATTCTAGAATGTAGGACAAAACCACAATGATTTGTTTAATTGCAAATGTGACAAAAATCAAACAACAAGATAACATCCTGCGTAAAAGATACGTGTCTAAAAACTTTTGACGAGGTTGATGTGTCATCTTTTTCTTATAAAAGATTATCACACGAAAAGTGGTTTCTTTCCCCCCTCTAGCATTAAACTAGGACCATGTTGGCTCGATGCCTTACATTGTAACCAAAGAGTATACTGATACTAGTTAGTTTTTTTTGTCATTAGCTAATAAAAATCTACCTAGATTGATTATTTCGTTCAAATGTATAATATTATAAAAAATATCTAATATAATTAATATTTTTTTATATGTTAAAACATTTGATTCTGGCTGCAACAAAATACAGATCAAATGGCTCATATATTTTTATTGTAGATTATTTGACCTAATTTTTCACCTGTTTTGTCTACATTTGGCTTTATATTTTTTTATTTACATGATATTAGATTTGAAATATCATACATAAAAAAGCCACAAAAGTTAATTTTTAACAAAAACAATGTCGACTAATGAATTATTTTTATTATTATTCTCATTGTTATTATTATGATTGTTAAATTGTCACAAGTGACATAATCAATCTGATTATCTATAGACAGACTACAAGAACAAATACTTCTTCATAGTCTGTGTCTTCTCACTGTTTGTAGCATTTTACAACCAATCTTGTTTTATGTTGTTGTACTTCATTTTTTATATTCTTCTTGGTCTTATAGATTGGCTTGAAACTTGCACAAACTGTTTTTCTCTAATGTTGAATGAGAAGCAACTGAAGTGGACCTCATATGAATTATTAACTGCTTTTCTGTTGCTAAATACAATTTGTTGCTAATCCATTGTTAAATGAGCAACAATATTATTCCGTTGTTAAAATCCATTGGTACTCCAAAACCGTATTTTTTTTGTTGGGTTCATCTTATAAATTACACACCTCATTTTTTTCACCCTAACAGTAAATTACTGTGTACTCCAAGAAACCGGGCAGCAGACGCCCGATGTTCTCTTGCTGACAAGAAATCTCTGGTAGGCTCGCAGGTGAACGTGAAGTTTGTACACGTACGCCTTCAATTTCTCTTTCTAAAAGCGCTGGTAATTGATCCTTCATAATTATTTAATTCACAGCTGCATTACGTCATGATTCTATGCCACATTCATATATTATGAGTTGCTGTATTAAGATATCTTCATACATGAAATATTTCACCAATCAGTACACCGACACAAGTGTCCTTGAAAACAGTACATCTGTCTTGGGCTTAGTTGTAAGCTTTATTTCTTGCAATCATCTATATGATCAGCTCAGGATTTGACAACTCATGTCTGTAGCTCGGTCTTTCTTTCTCTGCTATTTGTGTTTCTGCCAACTTATACAAGCAGACTTCTAGATTGTAATGGCATTGAGTAGGGCTCAGCTCCCCTGCCACTGATTCATTTTTTTCACTGGGAAAAATTACTGCTGTGATCGATTACTGCATTACTTCGGAAATGAATCAGTAGTCTGCCATACAGTGAAATATATACGAAAAAGGCACTTAGTCAACAATGAAGAAAATTCTTGATTCCATGATCCAGTAAAAAGCACTTTTTTTTTTAGAAAATACAAAAAAGTAGGTTATATGGAAAGATAGATGAGAAAAGTAGTCACTTTTGGGATATTTTTTAATTTTTTATTTATATTTATGTATCTATACTTTTAGTTTTGACTTTTTAGTTTTATATTAAATACAGTTTATGTTAAAAAATAAAGTAAATTTAGCTTTGGTGGCGTGAAATGAGAGTGAAACTCTTTCTTATGCATATATAATGAATGTTCTGTTAGCAATTTTTTATCTTTATATTTTTTTTCATTTGTTTTGTCTATGTGTGACTTAATATATTTTTAGTTTAAAGTAACTTTTATTTTAAAAAAATGAAATTATTTTTTTAATGTTTAAGATTTATTCTTCATATTATTATATTAAGTATTTCAGGACATTAGGATTAAATTAATTTGATATTTTAAATCAAAAAACTTTATATAAAAAATACCTTAAAATGATTGTTATCATAATTTTAAAAGTCTTATCGATGATAAAATGATTATATAAAAAAACTAAATAATCTAAAGATTTGTAGTTTGATTATTTTGATCAAATGTATAGCATCATAAAAAATATCTAGAACCATTAATGGTTTTTTACATACTAAAAAATATGGTTCTGGCTGTGATGAAGCGCAGGGCAATTGACTCATATATTTTTTCATTATAGATAATTTGACCTAATTTTGCCACCCATTTTGTTTACGTGTACCTTCATATATTTTTTTGTTTACGTGATATTAAATCTGAAATATCATATATAAAAAAGCACAAAAGTCAATTTTTAACAAAACAACATCAACTATTATTTTGATTATTATTGAGAGTACTATCGTTGTCACCATCATTATTATTATAATTGTTGTCATTATTACAATAACCAACATCGTTATTTTTATTAATATCATTGAAATTATAATTAGTATTATTATCATTATTACATTTTTTTTATCATTATTGATATTCTTTATATTATTATATGAGTTATTTTTATTATTATCATAAAAGCCATAATTTTTAACACCATAAACACTATAAACATTACAATAAATTACAATTGTTATTATCATTATGATTAATAATATCACTGTTATTATCATGATTATAACAACTAAAATTATTATTATTATTATTATTATTATTATTATTATTATTATTATTATTATTATTACTACTACTGCTAAAACAATAAAAAATAAACAAAAAAACAAAATTACTATTTCATAAATAATGGGAAAAAAATAAAATTACCTACCAGAATAAAACAAATCTAAATTTTTTTACAAAAGAGCAAACAAAAAAAATGACAAAACAAAAATAAAGATTATTAGCTTAAAAAAATAAAGATAATTAGTTAAAGAATGTAAAAGGGGAAGATGTTTTCGTTATTCAATGAGAGGATTAGTGAATACTGAGTAAAGCTTAAAAGGTTACGATTTATTTGTATTCTTTTATGTAGTAATTATATATAAAAATATTCGATTATTGAGAAAAAATGATATATTTCAATTTTTCAATCATTTTTTTTATTTTAAGATTAGAATCAATAGAAAGCTGCCATATATCCCCACCATTTAAAAAGTGATGATTAATAAAAAGAAAATGGGTTGTTTGTAGAAGTTAGGATTTATGTTGCCTAATAAACTAAGAGGGTGTTTCGGGAGGGGTTTTACAAATATATTTTTTAAAAAATATAAATTGTTTTTTTAAAAATTACTTTTTTTTTTTGTTTTGAATTAATTTTAATTTTTTTTTGAAGTGCTAGCTTTAAAAATAAAATAAAAATATTTCGATTAATTTTTCTGGGGTGAAATTATCGTCAAGTGAATTTGTTTTAAAAAAAAACAATCTTTTTGGGGTGCGATTCCGTGTAGTAGAAACTATATTTTATTTCATATTCAATTTTGAAATTGTTTGGTTAATCAACAAATGTCACAGTTTTGCATATCCTACTAAAAACTTTCTCTTAAAATATTGGCTTAGAAAAAACTATAAATGAAAAACAGATATAATATATTTTCTTAAACTGCAATTACAAAACTAGCCCAATGCCTAAACACAGACTGAATCATAAATACCAATTGCTAAATTGAAACCATAAGGGTGTTTCTGTCAAAAATAGACACTATAGGGCCTAATGTCAAAAAACTTATCTTTAAGGGCTATTCCTGCTCTAAAACGGAACTCTTTTTTAACCGATGTTTCTGTCAAAAATAGATGCTATACCAGTAGCAGCCTTTGGATTGTGAGTACAGTGAAGAACATTTAAGGTTTAGTGGGATTTGTTAACGTGACCGCCGGAAGAGAAGAGAGGGACAACTAATGAGAATTGGAGATTTTTGAGCATGAGAGTGCTTTTGAAAGTTCTTTCTCAAAGTTAAATTCTTAAAGAAATTGCACCATCGGAGTTGCTATCTAGTGATCTCCTGGTAGATTTTTAAGGCTTCTCGATTCAATTACTTTGGTCAGAATTGTTTCGAGAAAGGATTTGAAAAAACTTGAAGAACTGAATTCATTTTTACCGTATCGACAATATCTCTCTCAACTGTCATTCAACCTCTGTTGTATGCTTATAAGAGAAGAGAACGGGGGGGAGAGACAGGTAGGCAAAGCGGAAAAGAAGAAAGTGAAGGAAGACAAAACAATTAAATGAAACAACTGTTCAATCCACAGTAAAATAATTCTGTTTAAATAGTATTAAATGAACAATATTTTCACTATATGATTTAGCTTATAAGATAATAATAATAATAGTACTTAATATTTGGGAGTGCTTTTAGAAAGTGTTTATGAAAAAAAATGATTTTTTTTTTATTTTAAATTAATTTTTTGTGTGTTTTTAGATCATTTTGATGTGCTTATGTCAAAAATAATTTTTTTAAAAATAAGAAAAAATCATTTTGATGCATTTCTAAACAAAAAACACTTTAAAAAGCAACTGCAACTACACCGTCAAATAGATACTAGTATGCCAAAACAGGATTAGAAAAACACCGAAGAGGACAAAAAACCAACTTGGAGGAAGAATCAAAACAAACTAAAGAGAATTCTTCATGAATGTCGCGACGACGATATTTCACACTTCACGCCCCGCCATCCCCGGATTGGAGAGACAACGGCGTACGATGAAAAGGGGGTTGTTTTATAGTCATAATTTTATGCCGTTGTGTCCCCAATCATGGGATGGTGGGTCGCGAAGCACAAAGAATCGTCGTCGTGACAGTAGGCGACTCCACTAGGGAAAGAGAGAATGGTTGGCTTTAATGGTGAGGGGAAGTGAGAGTGATGCTGGTGACCGAGGCTGACGGTGAAGATGGAGAGGGAGAGCTATCACTGGCGATGGATATGATGAGCTGAGGGAGATGGAGGGGCGGTTGTCAGTGCAAGTTTTCTCTCTACAATATGCTCGTCCTTTGTTGCTCTTTTTCCCCCCAACAAATTCTCTGCGTGTATTTGTGTTCTCCTCTCTGTTTATTTTTTGTATCCCACAGTGTTATTTAATAGGCGAAGAAGGCAAGGTGCAGGCATGGGGTTTGTGTCCAAGACATGGTGTGTTATGTGGGAGTGGGTGGTAGACATGGTTGTCGGCATGGTGCAACATGGCTCCAGTGATGCCTCTGCAGTTTTTTTTTTTAATTATATAAATAGATTGACAAAAATGGGTTGTTACAAAAAGAGTTTTTTTGACGGGAATTTAACATATATTAGGCTTCCAAACTTAATTTTTCATCAATTAAGCCCTTAATAAAATTAATTTGACTCATTTAAAATATAATTAAGTACTTGCGCTTAATTGAATCCTTTAATTGAGCTCTAAATTAATCTCTAAATATAATTACACTTTAAATTGCCTGATGATTAAATCAAATTGGCCTATAAAAATATACTTATATCTTTGACATAATTTTTACGCAGATATATCCAATAATAAATTATTTTAGCCTTAAATCTGCATTTTTCTTCATTTCTAAGAAAAAAAGAGGTATGACCGGGCTCTCGAAATTGTTCAAAATTTCCATGATTTTTCTGCCGACACCAACCCCTTTTATTTTATTTTATTTATTTTTGAGTAGATTTGGGGAATAACCCAGAAATTAGGTTATGACAATGAAGACGACATATGCAAACAAAAGCCAAAGCACAACAGTAATATATTAAAGCATTATATGATGAATACTTGCTTGGATAAAGAGTGAATTTAAGCAAACAAGTGGGTATAATTTAATGAGGATTTATTTATGTTGGAGGTGAGGAAAACATTCACCGGAAAATGCACTTTGTGGATCTAGGTAAGCGAATAAAACTCCGGTTGTCCCTTGCTCTTATATGGAATGTATCATCCCGACTCGAACTGGAGACGTGCTGTGCAGATCACAAGTGTTCTATCATCATGTTATGCCTTCTACCATTATATGATGTAAACATGCTTGGATAAAAAGTGATTTTAAGCAAACAAGTGGGTATAATTTAATGAGGATTTATTTGAATCACATGATCTATCAAATAATTTATGGATTGGTGGAATGTGATTTACCAATTGAATTATATTTAAATTTCCATAGAAGATTATTTTTTCTATAATAACCACTACATCCCGATGCAAATCATTGTATTTTTAGATATCAAAAATCTTATCCAGGTTCCGATTGTGATGTTTTTTCATGAATTTTCTTGTTTTTTTTTTTTGTATTTAGTTGAGATAAGGTTAATTCTCGAATATTTAATACATTGTAAATAGACAAACTTCAATATTAAGAGAAAATAAACCTCTGAATTAGAGGTTAACTTCTGCAGCTCATTTCAATCATAAAAAATCTACATCTAGGGGCAAATTTCACTCCCAACAAATTCCGTATTCTTTATTAGATTCCGACAGCATCAAAATCCCTTGGATGGACTCTCTTGTCCTTTGGTAAAATTATACGACAACAAGCACTCAAAAGACATAATTTATATCAGAAAAGCTTAGGGAATATGAAATATTATTAAACAAAGTGTCAGCACTAATCACCTTGAAAACAACAATATATTTGTCCTGAGCTTTAATTATCTTATACAAAAGAAACAAATTTGTTTTAGGGCAAAAGCACTTACCTCGCCAACTTGTCTAAATGCTTATTCATATAACCTAATTATCATAGATGCATAAGTGACTACTTAGAGAAACATGCATCAATCATTGTGTTTATAATATAGTAAGAGCATTTTTTTCTCATCAACTTGTCTAAATTCATGAATGATGAACTACTGGGGACAACGGATGATATTTAATCTCAGAATACATGAGATATTAATTGGAAATATATGCATCCACCACAGTAACTTGTCTTCAGCCTCATCTATTTTTTGCTATACGTCACATGTATGGTTTCGTGACAAAAGCACTTCTTGCACTAACCTGTCTAAATTCATGGTTGATGAACCGCTTGGACGAGTGGCCTCGAGAGCTAACCTTTTCCACTCCATGGCCTTCTGCTTCATTTTCTTACCTTCTTCTCCATCCAGCAACTCTCTCACTTTTGTTTCCACCTTTTCTCTCGTCACAATGCTATCAATCTCCATTCCAATTCCCCACTCAGTGCATGTGTACCTACAGTTTGTTTGCTGATCACCGAAGGATGGCCAACAAAGCATGGGCACGCCAGAAGAAATGCTCTCAATTATGGAACCCCAACCACAATGTGTTAGAAAACCTCCAACTGATGGGTGGTGGAGGACTTCCTCTTGTGGACACCAGCTTGAAATAAAACCCCTGTCTTTAGTTTCTTCAGTGAATTCTGGCGGCAATACCGCACAGTCGCCGGCGATCATGTCAGGTCTTATGATCCATAAAAATGGGTGGCCACTTTTAGAAAGTCCCATTCCAAATTCAATGAGCTGCTCTTTTGTAGCCACTGCTATGCTACCAAAATTAACATAAATTACCGAGTTGGGTCTCTGGGAATCCAGCCATTGGAGACACTCAACTTCTTCCTTCCATAGATTACAATCTATAGAATATAAATCATCTTCTTGAATTTCATTGAGAAGTAATTGAAGTGCACCGATTGTGTAGACACGAGGGAACATAGAGTAAAGGGAAGTCAGGACTTCTTGCTCCAAAGCATCGAAAGTATGGAAAATAATTGCAGAAGCTGAAAGAGCTCTCTCTACAGATTCCATGCAGAAGTTAAACAGACAGTCATTTGGATCTGTTGTGCGAAAAAAACTTGGAAGATCCCTTAATCGTATATCTTTCATTCCTGGAATCCAGTCTACTACTCTGTCTAGATAACCATTTGTTAAAAAGCTGTCGTCTGCAATAAAAAATTGAACTCATGACTAATTTTGTAAACGTTAGGGTTAATTTGTGAACATCATGCTTGTAAATGTGAAAAAATGACTGGGGACAAATTGAAAGAGAGCAAAAGTCAATAGTTTGTGATGAAAGATTGTGTTGAAAGAATCAGTAATGATGCGAAGAGCACCATCTCTACAAACTCTCCCATAGTATTTCGAATTTATAATCACTGGACTAAAATCTTATTACCAATAAAAGGGAAAAACAGAGGATGGAATTATGTGCGCTAAAAATGGAAATACTCATAATTTTGTGTACATCAATTAACATGAACTCAAGCATATTACAAAGAATTTAAGTTAAAAAAAACATAGTTAATCAATCAAGAATGTTAAAGAATAATATAAATCATATTTTGGGACCTCACTTAATAATTTAATTTTTTAGATGAAATGGTTTTTGGACATAGTATCAGAGTCTTGTTAACCCAGCAATCACGAGTTTCAATCTCATCACCCTCATTTTATTTGATAAAAATCAAGTACAAAATAGTGTGAAGTTGTGCAAGTTTCAAGCCCAAAGAACTTTCACATAAGATGATGTGTTAAAAAATAATATAAATCATATTCTGCAATCTCACCTAATAGTTTAAGGTTTTAAGTGAGATTATTTTCTGAGAAAGAGAGACTTGATTTTTGAGACTTGATTTTTTTTCTCCGATTCAACTATGAAATACTAGATCACGACAATCTACCGCCTCCGTTGGGATCTCTTAGGTTCTATTCATGAAACTTGGGAGGAATCCTAACGATGGGCTTGACCAAAAAATCACAAGTTCTCTCAAGTAGCCTGAAAGCAAGTGCTACAAATTTTGATGTTGAACGCTTTCTAATGCTCAAAATTAAATACGTACTTTGAATGAAAGGTAAAAGTTTTCCATACATCAACTTTGATGTCTTGGTGAAAATTGTGATTAGCCAAGATTAAATAGTGATTGTAGAAGCTACTATCTAGTTATGTGCCCGAAGGTCTTACTCTGTTTCCCAATAAAAAAACTTCTAGTGAACTGAAAGCAAGTAAAGATAAACAACGAACACTGAAAGAATATCATACTGAAATTTCAGCTTTCTTTTTTCCCCTGTTCATACCTTTTAGTGGTGTAAGACCTTTTTCTTTGAGAACCTTATATTGCTTAAACCCCATGAAGCTGCAAGCAGAGATGGTAAAGAATACAGCAATAGGGATCCCGAGCATCTCAGCAGCGGTGATACCGACTGGCATGAAACCGTCAGAGACGATGCAAGTCACTGGGGGAACATCAGGTGATGCTGTGCCATTCAGCTTGTCTAGCAGGTCATTAAATGGAGCCAGTAAGTTATTCCTGGAAGCTTCACAAAGTCGAGGCAAATCTTGGGTGGCGTTCTCATCTGAGAGAGGGAGGCCATCAGGAATGGATTCGAACCGAAAATCGGGCAAACCTTCCAGGGAATCAAATCCTCTAGATTTAAGCAAGCGTCTGTGATTAAACTCAGTATTGACAAAGGTAACGTGAAAACCTTTGCAATATAATAGTTTTGCTAGTTTAAGCATTGACTTTATGTGGCTCTGAGCTGGGCTAGGGAAACAGATTGCATGAGGCTTATGATCAGCAAAAGTTATACTAGTCATGTCTCTAGCTCTTTCTCTTTCTCTATCTCTGCCATTTGTGTTTCTGCTATAATTCTAATCGCAGGTATGTACAAATTAAGCACGTCATTTGAAGTCACTGTCTGATCTTTAATTAATTTGTGAGGTGGGCAGGAATTTGAAACCCATTTTTTCAACAAATTGACGAGATGGATATACGTCTGGTTCATTAAAGCATAGGACTTGGCTCCCCCGAAACTGATTGATTTGACCCTTGAAAATTACTGCTGCTACCGAGTAATCGATTATATTATTGAGGAAAAGTATCTCTACTCAACTTAGCCTGCCATATGGTGAAATAATTTATATTAGAAGTTATAATATCAATATATGAAAACAACACATTTGTCTTCGAGCTTTAATAATCTTTTAATAAACAAACTTCTTTTTATGCACAACTGAATCCAAATTTATACCACATTACAGTTATGATAATATCTGATGATGTTCTAAAATTTAATATGCTTAGAAATGAGAGTTTTTTTAGTATTTAAATAGAGGATAATCAAATGTTCACGTCAATATTGATAAAATAAGTCATTTGTATTAAAAGATTGCAATAGCTTAAAGAATGAGTGTTAAATTTCAAGAGCGTGTACAGTTATGAACTTTTGTCATGTTGCTTGAATAGAGAGGTTGAAACATTATTTTCTCCTGATATTAATAAAAAGGGATAAATATTCCTTACATTATATTAATAAGAGATATATATCTCTTACACAATAACAAGGGATATATATATATATATATATATATATATTTGATGAAAATATAGTAGGCTTTTAGAAGATTTTTATAGACAAAAAATATAAAAAGATGATTATTCATCACTTTTTAAAATTGCACGCTGAAAGACAAAATAAATAAACAAACCATCATGACCCAAATAGAGCCTTGCAACCTAATCATGGGGCCTTCAATGACTGTTAGTTCCATGAGCATTTTGGAATGATTTCAAACTCAAGATTGATAGGCTTGATGAATTACTAGACCAGATATACTTGGATTTAGCGTATAAATAAATCTAATAATATTGGGTCTAACTTGTCAAATTCACATATATTTGGATCTAGTGCGTAGTTAACTATGGATATTGGGTCTTGCATCTCGCAAAATCTACATGTTACATGTATTTGGACAACACGCGTAGGTAAACCAAAAAAATATTGAGTTTGATATCTTACCAAATCTACATGTATTTTGCTTAATATGTAGTTGAACCCAACAATATTGAATTTGAAAGCGAGCCAAACCCATGTGACATGGGACTAACAGTCTACTAAGCATAATTGTGTTGAATTAGTACCCTGTATTTGACCTTCTTCAACTTGAGTTTTAAGCAAAAATGATATGTATATATGCATATAGACACACATAGTCATATTCAAAATTATTTTTCATATTCGACCAAAACTTGATAGGAAAGGATGTTTGGATACGTGGGCTCGACTAACCCATCCTAATCCAATCTGACTAGATATTTTATCAATTAATTTAGCACCCAAGGATTCACAATGTGAACAAAAGCTTCATAATTATCAAAATGGATGCTAAAAGACAGATAAAATATGAAAGGTAATGCCTCAACGTTATTGTGTGAGGAAATCTTTATTTATAAAATATGTACAATCATAGAAATGGAAAGCCAATACACATAGTAAATGCAAATCTACACAGTACATGAAAAACTATAGTTAAGGAGTATCACTGATCTCTTGGTCACAATTAGGGGAACTAGGTTTGTCTCTAATATCCACCCTCAATGTTGTTGTGGTGAAAGAAGGAAAAACACAAAACTTGCCACAATCCAATAAAAACTGTAATTTGGCCACCCTTTTTGTCAATACATCAACTAACTAGAGGTGTGAGGGGACAACAAAGAGACTAAGAGTCTTTTCTGCAACAAGTTCCTGAACAAAATGATAGTCAATATTAATATGTTTGGAGTGAGATTTCATAACAGGGTTAGAAGCAATGAAAATAGCACTAGTGTTGTCACATAGCAATCTTGGCAAAGAAGGGAGCGTGATATAAAGCTCACGAAAGAGTTGAAGTATCTAGGAAATTTTAGCAGCAATAGTGGCTAAAGTATGATATTCTGCTTCTGCACTTGAGCTAGCAACGGTGGTTTGCTTCTTAGAAGCCAAATTAAATAGCATAGCCTGTGGTAGAGTGTCTAGTAACAGAATAACCAGCCTAGCCGCATCGGAATAGCCAATCAAAGTGGAAGAAGAATGCTATGAAAGTTGTAAGCCATAATTATAGGTGCCTTTGACATAGTGTAAAATACTCTTTAATATACGAAAGTGTTCAGTTGTCGTAGCATGCTTATATTGACATATAGAATTGACACTGTAGTACAAATCAGGCTAGGTAAGAGTTAAGTATTACAGAGCTCCTACAAGTGACCGAAATTGAGTAGCACCACAATGAGGAGTTTCAGATTCTTTGCGATGAGACCCCACTACAAAAGGAGTGGAAATCAGTTTGCAATCCACCATGTCAGCACGGGTCAGGAGATCAAGAGCATATTTGGCTTTACTCAAAAAAATTTCTTTTGTCATTTTGAATGACTTCGATACCCAAAAACTAGTGTAAGTCACCAATATCCTGAATGGAAAATTCTGGGGCTTGACGATTGATGAGTGTACGAAGCATAAGTAAATTACTGTCGGTGATGATCATATCATCTACATATAAAAGAAGATAAATAAAAGCTTGAGGACCATGATAAACAAAAAATGATGAATCATCATGACTTGTAAGAAAGCCAAGGCCAAGCAAAAAATGACTGAAATGCTAAAACCATGCTCGGGGAGCCTGTTTCAGACAATAAAGAGCCTGTTGTATGCAACAAACATGAGAGGGAAACTCAAGATCAATATATCCAGAAGGTTGTTACATGAAGACTTTCTCTGGAAGGATACCATGCAGGAAGGCATTTTTAACATTAAGTTGATGAAGGGCCCAATTATGCAGCAAGTGTTAAAATAATTCTAATAGTGGCAGGACAAACAATAGGGCTGGATGTTGTGTCAAAATCAATGTCGTGTTTTTGGGAGAACCCCTAGGCCACAAGATGAGCTTTGTAATGTTCTACAGAACCATCTACCTAAAGCTTCATCTTGAAAATCTATTGACAACCAACAACATTATTATTATGTGGACGAAGAACTAAACGTCATGTGTTATTCTGCTTAAGAGCAACAATTCATCATCCATAGCATAAAGTCATTCAGGATGCTTGATGGCAAACTTAAAGCCATATGGTTCCTTAATTGCAAGATGTACATGAAACCAAGGTGGAGAAGACTAAGTAGATAATGAATGAATAGTGTGAGGCTTAACAATACCGTTCTTAGCACGAGTAACCATAGGGTGATTAATGGGTGGTGATGGACAAGTCGAAGAAGAAGAAGAAGGTATGATGTCGAAGGCTATCACTAAAGAAGAGGGCATAAGAAAGCTTCTAGAGGTGGTGAAGGAATGTGTGAATCAGTATAAGACACACTGGAGGTAGAAGCTATACAATGATATGGAATTACATTTGAAGTCGAAGTATCACTAGACAAAGATGGGTCAGAAGAATCATCAAAGGTAATGTAATTAGTGCCACCTAAAAAGGGAAGAGGATAAGAAGTGGAAGTATAGGGAAAATAGTCTTCAAAACATTGAACATGGCGAGAAATGTATACCCGATTAGTTTTCTTATCCAAGCAACGAAAACCTTTGTGAAGGTGACTATAACAAATGAAAACACAAGGTAGTGACCTAGTAGATAACCTATCAGGCATGAAATCAGAAGAAAAGGAAAGTACAGGCAACCAAAGGCATGAAACATGGAATAAGAAGGAGGGTGAGCATATAAAATTTCATGAGACTTACCATCAAGAACTAGTGATGGGAGGCAATTGATGAGATAACAAGCCATAAATGTAAAGGCATATTAGAAGGAAACATAAGGGTAAGACCACTTTCAGTAATATGGTGTGCTTTCTTTCAGCCATGCCATTTTGATTTGGTGTATAAGGATAAGCAATTTGTTGTATGATACCATTCACACAAAGAAATGAGGTAAAATGATTATTTGTAAACTTAGTACCACCATCACATTGAAAAGATTTGATATGAATAGCAAATTGAGTTTGAACATACTTATGAAAATGAACAAATATGTCAAAGAAATCAGACTTAAGTTTTAATGGATAAAACCAACTAAAACGTGAAAATTCATCAATTAAGACACAATAGTACTTATAGCCTGATGGGGAAGGACCCTATAAATCATAATGTATCCTTTCAAATAAAGAATTGCATCGTTGATCTAAGTTAGAGAATGGTAAACGATGACTTTTGCCTAGTTGACAACAAAAACAAGGTTTAGAATCAATCAATAGATTATTAGAAACTGAAATAACACCATGTTTATTTAAAAAGGAAACAATATGAAAGGAGGGATGACCTAGTCGTGCATGCTAAATAATGGATGAGGCACGAAGATTATAGGTAGAAAGACTAGATAAAAAAGTTGCATTGCCACAATCAAGAACATAAAGCCCGTTCTCATATCGACCTATTCCCATCACCTTTCTTGTTGTTAGGTCCCGTATGAAAAAAACCAAAAGAAGAAAAAATGACTAGGCAATTGTTCTCACGGGTAAATTTGCTGATTGACAATTTTTTTTTTAGTAATGATAGGCATAAGGAGAACATCAAATAAAGGTAAAGGATGAGAGGCAACAATCGAATTGATTTTGCCAATGCGAGAAATAGACATGGAATTACCATTACTAACATACACCCTTTATTTACCAGTATAAGGAACAAAATTGTCAAGTGCATTAACATAATTTGTCATAAGCAAAGTAGCGCCAGTATCAGTATACCATTAAGAAGTAGTAGATGGATAAATGGAGGTAGCAACAAAAGCCTCAATTAAGTCGTCTCCTTTGGCCTTTTTCAATAACCTGTTAAGTTTGTGACACTTTTTAGCATTATGTCTCTCTTTGTTACACCATTGACAGGTAACAACCGAAGTTCTGGAAAAAATTCTAGAAACGGATGAAGAGATGGCAGATTTTGGGCGACCAAAAGCAACAATGAAAAAAGAACCTCGGTGTGCAACAAAAGCTGATGGAGAGGATAAATCACGATGAAGAAACCTAGAGAAAAACTCGTGGCTGAGAACTTATGGTATCAAGCTGGCAAAGGAAGGCATCGACAGCTGTGATAATATTGAAGTTGAATTTTTTTTGTAATCTAATCCAAGACCACAAAGAAACCAGAGTACCTTATCGGTGTCATCAATAGGTTTGCCAATAGCATAAGTTGATCAAAAAGAAGGCTGAATATAAGCCAATCTTGTGTGTGCAATTTTTTGTAAGAAGGATTTGGTACTAGCTCAGTACCCTGATGAATCTGAGTTATAGGTACTGAGAAAGACCCATCCAGATAACCCAATAAATCTTGGCTTTCAAGTAAGGGTACAGATTGGTGATGCCACAAGAGGTAATTTGTGGGAGTGAGTGTAATGGTCACTTTATGAACCTTTGTAATGAGTGGAAGCTGGTTGGTAGGGAATTTAGCCATGGCAAGTTACAAGATTTGCAAGAATTTCAGACATGCATTGAAAAAGAGAAACTTGTAGAGAAAGTGGAGAATGATCCTATAGCTATGATACAATGAAAGGGAATGCCTCAACGTTATTGTGTGAGGAAATCTTTATCTATAAAAATCTGTACAATGATAGAAATTGAAAGCCGACGTCCATAATCATCAGTGAAGTGGTAGTATATCATGTTGAATTTTTGCCCAAGTATTCCTAAACCAGCAAGGAAAAAAATATACAGAAACGCGAGCATCAACAATCTACAACAACTCAGCTCAAAGACTTCCATCAACATTTAATTAACCAGTGCGGATAAGTTATCAATTAACAACACATCAAAGACAGAAACAAACCCGACAAGAGAGAATTACAAATGTTTTATTTTTTAGTGACCACTATTAAGGAAGGAGCCACTGGACACAGCTAGCATACCAAAGAATCATGCAAACAATCTGCAGCCAAGACTTGTGCACTGATACGATCAAGGTGTTGCATCCCAACAAGGGAAATCTGCAATTAGTATAAATGTGATTCTTACCGTTGTAAAAACTTCCATATACAACTCATGTAAAGTCTATATATAGATATACTCAATGGAGAAAGAATATGCAAGTATTTGTGTAGAAACTTCTACTGTAGAAATCACAGTAAATCAATCTTGCTTCCCTCAAATTGTTCTGTTTCTATATGGTATCAGAGCCATTTATCTCCAACGAGAATCCGATCAACATGTCTTCCGAAAACCAAATTTCTTCTCCATTGATCTCCTCTCCCTCTGAAACACCACTTGTTGTCCTAAACATCACATCTCAAATCAACGAAAAACTCACGCCTTCTTCATTTCCACAGTGGCGTGCCCAGTTTGAGGCCCTATTGATTGGCTATGACCTGATGAATTATGTTACTAGGGAGTCATGTTGTCCTTCCGCAGATGGAACTTCATCATCTGTTGCCAAAAAACACCACTGGATTAGACAAGACAAGCTAATTCTCAGTGCAATCCTTGCCTCTACATCACCATCCATTACTCCCTTAATTGCAGCCACAAAACCTCCTCTGCTGCATGGCAAAAACTGTCCACCTTGTACGCCAGTAGATCACGAACAAGAGCAATGCAACTCAAGGAAGAATTAACCTTGATTCAGCGTGGAAATCGCACAATTCAGGATTACCTTCATACAATCAAGGGATTGGCTGATGAAATTGCTCTCATCGATCATCCAATCTCCGATGACGACATCACCCTTTATGCCCTAAATGGGTTAGGGTCGGACTACCGTGAAATTGCTGCCCCAATTCGAGCTAGGGACAAATCCCTCTCTTTTGAAGAACTTCATGATCTTCTGGTCGGACATGAGAGTTATCTCCGGCGAATGGAGTCTGCCACTCAACAACTTGTGGCCACTGCCAACTACACCAGCCATCGTCCCAACTTCTCTACCTCACAGCATTCAAGAGGAAACTATAGAAATGGGACCAGACGACAGCAAAACTCCAACAATTTCAATCGCTCCCCCAATGGGCCATTCAGCGATTATCGCCATCCAAATAAAGGCTCAACCCGTGAGCAACGACGTCCCCAATATACAGGACGTCCAAATTTCCAAACTAGAAGATACCAGCCCAAGTGCTAGTACTGTGACAACATGGGCCATACTGCAAAAGCCTGTCCTAGGCTTCAATCTTCTGATATATCTGCTAACTGTGCAGAGACATCCACAAATTCAACCCCAAAATGGTTGATTGACTCGACAGTTTCACATAATATCACCGGCGATCTACAGAATCTGTATGTGCATTCTGAGTATGATGGTACCGATGAGGTCCTTCTCGGTAACAATTCAGGTTTGAAAATCACACATATTGGTTCGCTGACTCTCCCTACTCCGAACAAAAATTTTCACTTGCGAAACACATTATGTGTCCCCAATATTTCCAAAAATCTCATTTCGGCTCATCATTTTACTTATCATAATAATGTCTTTATTGAACTTCACCCGTTTCATTTTCTTGTGAAGGACATATTCACGGGGGCGATATTACTAAAAGGAGCATGTGAAAATGGCGTCTACATGTTTCCAAACTCACGGAAGGTCTCCTCTACCCTCCAAAAAGTTGCTTTTGTTCATGAACGTACCACAATTGATGGATGGCACAAACGTCTTGGTCATCCCCCCATAAAAGTTGTTCAAAAACTTGTCAATTTATTTTCTCTTCCCCTTACAAAAAATAAATCATCTTTATCTTGTACTTCATGTTTCCTAAATAAAGCACACCGGCAACCTTTTGGCACAACAACTTTTCAAAGTCATTCTCCACTTGAGTTAATATATACTGATGTTTGGGGACCTGCCCCTATTCTTGGGATTGAGGGTGCACGGTATTATCTCATTTTTGTGGACCATTTTACAAAATATATATGGTTTTATCCTATGTCCGCAAAATCACTTGTCTCGAGTATATTTCCAAAATTTCAAGTTCTTGTTGAAAAAAGATTTCAATCTAAAATCAAGAGCTTGTATTCAGACAATGGTGGTGAATTTTTACATTTAAAACCATACTTATCTACTCAGGGTATAAGTCATTACACCACAGCTCCCCATACTCCCCAACAAAACGGTGTGTCTGAACGACGTCATCGTAACCTTGTTGAAACAGGTTTAACCCTACTTCATGATTCTTCATTACCACTTTCCTACTGGCCCCATGCATTCCAAACCGCAACTTATCTCATCAATCGCCAGCCCACTCCAGTTCTTGATAACAAATCACTGTTTGAAAAACTTTTTGGCCAAAAACCAAACAATCTTAAGCTGCGCAAATTTGGCAGTGTTTGTTATCCCTTGACCCACCCATATAATAACCACAAATTGCAACCAAAATCTATCTCATGTATTTTCATTGGTTACTCAACTACACAGAGTGCTTATAAATGTTTGGATCCCTTGGCAAGCCGCATATATACCTCCCGCCACGTCCTGTTTGATGAAACCAAAAACCTATCCCACCTAACACCCACAAAAAACTCGAGTACCACTGTCGGTTCACCCAAAACCTCTCCTTTTCTTCTTCGTCCATCTTCAACCTCCACTGTACCACCTGTGAGTTTGGATCGTGAAGTCGCCATTTCTACATCTCCCTCAGGTATATCTCCTCTCTCTGTTTCTTCTTCACAGGAATCTCCCATCACTGCCTCAGCCCGTGACCTTGAACCACCATCCCCTGCATCTTCTACCTCTCCCCCCATAATTACCTCACCTCCTGTAGATCCCAACCCACTAAACACTCGTACCTACCCCATGACAACCCGTTCCATGAACAATATCCACAAACCCAAGCAACTTAACATGGTTTCCAAACACAATCTACCCCCCGATTGAACCCACATGTGTGAGTCAAGCTCTCTCTCATCCTGCCTGGCGGGCTGCCATGTCTGCCGAACTCACAGCACTCATTAGACATGATACTTGGACTCTAATTCCCCCTCCCAAGGACTGCAATCCCGTGGGTTGCAAATGGGTGTTTCGGGTGAAACACAAGGCTGATGGTTCTATTGATAAATTTAAAGCAAGGTTGGTTGCTAAAGGGTTCCATCAGAGGCCTGGTCTTGACTTCACTAAGACCTTTAGTCCAGTGGTGAAGCCGGCGACCATCAGAATTGTTCTAAGCATTGCAGTGATGAATGGTTGGCTATTGAAGCAATTGGATGTAAATAACGCATTTTTACATGGAAATTTGCAGGAAACGGTGTACATGTTACAGCCCCCAGGGTTCAAAAATTTACATCATCCTAATCATGTATGCAGGTTACGCAAGGCGATCTACGGCCTCAAACAAGCCCCTAGGGTATGGTACTCTGCCCTACAGCAATCCATCTTGGCACTTGGTTTTCAAACATTTCGGGCTGACCCATCTCTATTCATATATAATCGTGATTCAATAACCTGCTTCATTCTTGTGTATGTCGATGACTTGATTCTTACAGGAAGTGATCACAAGTTTGTTGCTGATATTGTCATTCAACTCGGTGCACAATTCTCTCTGAAAGATATGGGTCATCTTCACTACTTCTTAGCAGTTGAAGTCGTACCAACCCCCACTGGAATTTTTCCTCTCTCAGCAAAAATATATTCGTGACTTGCTTGACAGTACACACATGGAAGCTGTTAAGGATGTTTCTACGCCACTATCAACATCTCAAATTCTCTGTCTGGTTGATGGCACAGCTTCAGTTGATTGCACCACTTACCGGCATCTCATCGGCAGCTTGCAGTATCTCTCCCTCACCAGGCTTGATATCTCTTTCGCTGTGAATAAACTTTCACAGTTCATGCACAGGCCAACCACCACTCACTGGGCAGCAGTCAAACGCCTTCTTCGGTATCTCAAGAAGACAATTTTTCATGGCATTCATCTTCGGAAAAATTCAGCCTTTTCCCTCACCACATTCAGTGATGCTGACTGGGCTGGGGATGTTGATGATAGATCTTCCACATCTGCCTACATCACGTTTCTTGGCTGCAATCCCATCTCCTGGAAGTCAAACAAACAACGAGCTGTTGCTCGATCGTCTACGGAAGCCGAATATCGAGCTCTTGCAAATGGTGCCTCTGAAACATTATGGCTGATTGCCCTTCTTCAAGAGCTTGGCTTCCCCCTCAAACAGCCACCACCTCTACTCTGTGACAACCTGGGAACAACTCATCTGAGTTTCAACCCCGTTCACCATTCCAGGATGAAACACATCCAAATTGACCTCCATTTTGTCCGTGATCATGTCCATAAAGGCACCTTCACAGTTGGCCATGTTAACACCAGAGATCAATTGGCTGATCTACTGACAAAACCCCTCTCCCGTGAACGGACTGAATTCCTGCGATCCAAAATTGGACTTGCCGATGGCAGCCCATTTTTGCAGGGGCGTATTAAGGAAGGAGCCACTGGACACAGCTAGCATACCAAAGAATCATGCAAACAATTTGCAGCCAAGACTTGTGCACTGATACGATCAAGGTGCTGCATCCCAGCAAGGGAAATCTGCAATTAGTATAAATGTGATTCTTACCGTTGTAAAAACTTCCATATACAACTCATGTAAAGTCTATATATAGATATACTCAATGGAGAAATAATATGCAAGTATTTGTATAGAAACTTCTACTGTAGAAATCATAGTAAATCAATCTTGCTTCCCTCAAATTGTTCTGTTTCTATAACCACTTGCAACAGATTCTCTTAATTTTTTAGTCATTGTCTGATCTTTGATTTTGTCAAATGCAAAGAAATCTGAAACCACTTGTTTTATTTATTTCTATCCCTAATTTATTTTCCTCCTGATGAGCCAAAATATGATTAGAAAATCACCCGGGTGGACATGAAGTCAAAAGCAAATAGCAAACAATATTTCAGATGAAGACGACATCTAGAAACAAAATCCAGAGCACGGTAATTGTTGATGAGGTGTCTTCAAAGCTGCAGAAGACCAGGAAGCTGAGCTGTTGCATGCTGAGCAATTTTAGTCAATAAGGAGTCCTGCTGGAGACCAAGATTTTAGGAATAAATCACTGATCATATTTGATCTGATGTTATCCATGTTTTTGATTTTTGAATTTTGAATTATCTTTGCTTCCATGTAAAACTCTTACTCTATTTAAAGAGTATTTCAAATTAAATAAAACATCAACTTCTGCACATCTGTGTTCTTCATGTCTGTAGTTTATTCATTAATATTCTGCAATTGAAGTCCCCGAGGTGTGGGGCGTGGCGGTAAGGCCTTGGGGATGCCAGCGCATCCACCAGGATTCGAGCCCTACAAACCCCCTCGTAAGAGCACTGGGACAGCCGGGGGTTTATGCGTGCCCTGGGCCTACAAAGTACGTTTTCCTGGCCACGTGGTTCCGCCGTTATCCAAAAAAAAAAATTCTGCAAATGAAGAATTATAATCAACAGTAATTTATTAAACCATTGGCACTTTTACCTTGAACGGACTCTCTTGTCCTGTGGAAAAGACTCCACACACGCACAG
Organism: Salix purpurea; assembly: GCA_027405865.1. NCBI lineage: Eukaryota > Viridiplantae > Streptophyta > Magnoliopsida > Malpighiales > Salicaceae > Salix > Salix purpurea. Next base: position 34,612 of record JAOWLH010000002.1, on the reverse strand, counting down.
TAGCCAGCCACAAAACTTAACTACAATTTAAATTAGAAAATCTTAAGATATCGTATATGAAATATTATTAAACGGCAATATCGAAAGCTATTAAGGTAAAATCTCTTGGTTAAATTTAAACACGGTGGAACAATTATATCGAAAGATAAGCATTTTTTGGCAGGCTGATTACTCCACGAAACTCATATATATATATATATATATATATATATATATATATATAGTAAGAGCACTCCCATCATCATCTTGTCTAAAATGATAGATGATGAACCACTGGGGCCAATGGATGATATTTAATCGCAGAATACGTGAGATATTAATTGTAAATATATGCAACCACCGCAGTAAATTTAGGAAATAATATAGTAATATAGTAAGATAGTGTTGTTAGAGAATAATATAAATCATATTATGGAACCTCACCTAACAACTTGAGCTTTTAAGTGAGATGATTTCTTGACATGGTATCAGAGCCTTGCTGGTCTAGCGGTCACGAATTTGAATCTCACCACCCCCATTCTCTTTGACAAAAATTAAGCACAAGGTAATGTGAGTCTATGCATATTTCAAGCCTAAAAACTTTCATTTGAGAAGATATGTTAAAAAATAATATAAATTATATTATAAAACCTCATCTAAAAGCTAGAATTTTTAAATGAGATGTTTATTGACAAGTGTCTCTCTGTCTTGTCTTGAGCTTCAGTTATTTTATTTTTTTTGTTATACGGCACAAGTTTGGTTTCGTGACAAAAGCACTTCTTGGACTAACTTGTCTAAATTCATGGTTGATGAACCTCTGGGGCCACTGGCCTCCTCAGCTAACCTTTCCCACTCCTGTAGTTTTTTTCATCATTTTCTTACCTCTCTCCCCCTCCATCAACTCCTTCACAAGCTTCACCACATTAACGCTTCTCATATCGCTATCAATGTCCATTCCATTTCCCCACTCAGTTCATGTGTACCAACAGTTTGTTTGTTGGTCACCAGTGAAGTGAATGGTCAACCAAGAAGAAATGCTCTCAATTATGAAGTCCATCCACACTGTGTTAGAAAACCTCCAGTTGAAGGGTGGTTGAGGACTTCAAATAAAGCACTTGTCTTTAGTTTCTTCAATGAATTCAGGTGGCAATATGGCATAGTCACCAGCGAGATCATGTGAGTTATTACAGCATCTTTTTTGTTAGAGGATAATATAAATCATATTCTGGAGCTTTATCTAACAACTTAAACTTTTAGGTGAGATGATTCCTTAACATGGTATTAAAATCTTGTTGACCTAGCGATCACGAGTTTGAATCTCACTACCCTCATTCTATTTGATAAAAATCAAGCACAACATAGTGTGAGTTTGTGTAAGTTTCAAGCCCAAAAAGCTTTCACTTTGGGGGGGGGGGGGGGGTGTTAGAGAATAATATAAATAATATTATGGAGCCTTATCTAACACCTTAAGCTTTTAGGTGAGATGGTTCCTTCACATTCTTCAAGGAAAAAGCTAAAAGCTTAAAGAAAAAAAAGAACAAATTTAACTTTCATCCTTCATTTTCATAGCAGTAATGAAAAAACTATATTGAAGAGCCAAAATAATATTTTTAAACTGAAGAGTTATTTCTATATAATGATAAAATAGACAAAAAATTATTTGCTATATTTTATGCAAAACAGTAGTTTTGATTGGACTTTTATTAATTAGTTATTATTAATAAATAGTTATATTAATATTATATATACATTAAAATATAATTAACTTTTCTAAATGGATTTTTTTTTATTGGAGTATATATATATATATATATATATATATATATATATATATATATATAATATTATATTTTTTGAGACTATGAGAATCTGTAAAGAAATAAATAATTCAAGGAAGAAAAAGAAGATCTCTCTTATTAGAAGGTGATGAAGAGAGATAAGAGAGAAAAGAGAGAAAAGAGAGGGAGAAGAGAATTTGAATTTTTTTATTGTTTAGTGTATATTTTTCACACACAACTCATGTGCCAAAAGTACCTATATATAAACCCTGCATACCACATACAATATCCCTTACATACGTTCAAATACACATTCATTTTATACTTCATTTATACTCAAACAGCGCCCTCTCCCCAAGCATGAGATTGCAACTATGAACACAAAATAGAGGAGCACTTAATCCTTTGGTGAGAATGTCAGCAAATTGTTCCCTAAAAGATACAAATTGCACATAGAGTTGATTACTAGCCACCCTTTCATGAACAAAATGGACATTAATCTCAATATGTTTAGTCTTCTGATGTTGAATAGGATTAGATGATAATGCAATGGCAGAGAGATTATCACAAAAGATAATTGAAGGTTGAGCTATTGGAACACGCAGGAACACCAACAATTGCTTGAGCCAATCAATTCTAGCAGCTATAAATGACAAAGATCTATATTTTGCCCTAGTAGAAGATCGAGAAATTGTATGTTGTTTCTTAGAAGACCATGAAATAACATTAGATCCAAGGAACACAACCAAACCATTGGTTGATCTTCTATCATTCGGGTCATCTGCCCATTCAGCATCACTAAAGGCTTTGAGATACTATGAGCCATGAAGATAATTGAACCCATAAGAAGCAGTGCCCTTTAAATAGCATAGGATCTTTTTGACTGCAGTAAAATAAACCACCATAGTATTTTGCATGAATTGACACACTTGATGGACTGAAAAGGCAATGTCTAACCATATGAATGTTAGATACTGCAAGGCCCCTACAGTACTGCGATACAAGGTGGGATTCTCAAAGTGTACACCATCATTTTAAACAATTTGTGATAGGGGAGGCAAGGAGCAGCACAGGCCTATGCATCAAGCATGTTAGTATTGAGCAACAAATCATGAACATAGTGAGATTGAGACAAAAACAAACCATTATGAATATGAGCAATTTGAATACCCAAAAAGTAGTGAAGGTCTCCCAGATCCTTGATTTCAAACTCAAGAGTAAGTGATTGAATAATCTTGGTAATCTCAAAAGAATTACTGCCAGCAATAATGATATCATCCACATACACTAATAGAATAATATTGTCAACATCAAGGTGTTTGACAAATAAAGAGGAGTCAAAATAGGTGTGTTGAAACCCTAATGAAGGCAAGAAAGTAGTGAACTTGTCATTTCATGCCCTTGGAGCCTGTTTAAGACCATAAAGGGATTTATAAAGCCTGTAAACTAACTGAGAATGGTGAGGATCTGCAAAACTAGGAGGTTAAGCCATGTAGACCTTTTCATGAAGAATGCCATGAATATAGAAAAGCATTCTTAACATCTAGTTGCCTTTAGATCCAACCAAATTGTGCAGCAAGAGCCAAAACAAGTCTAACAATAGTTGGTTCACCACAGGACTGGAGGTTTCCACATAATCTTGGCCTGGTTCTTGTCTAAAACCTTGAGCAACCAATCTGGCTTTATGATGTGCAATGGATCCATCAGCATTTGAAAATCCATTTGCACCCCACCAGGTTTTTATGAGAAGGCAAATGAGCCAAACTCTAGGTGCCCATGAATGAAGAGCAACAATCTCTTCTTGCATAACAGTGAACCAAACAGGAACTTGCAAAGCATCTTTGTAATTAATAGGCTCAATCAATGACAAATGAACATTAGTGGAAGATTTAATTGTGGTGAAACAAGACTTCCTCTTGGACAGACCACTCTTACTACGAGTTTGCATAGAATGCACATTCATGGAAGGAATATGAAGAAAAACTAAAATAGCTTTAGGCTGAAAAGACAAAGGTTCAGAATGTATACCTCTAGTGCTGGATTCGGGAGCCACAGGGATAGATGAGAAAGATGAAGAAGCAGGAGCAATGGGAAAGGAAGATGATGAGGAAGAAGAAACATCAACAGATTAGGACAAATCAGAAGAGGGAGGCATAGTAACAACATTGGTAGGTGTAACAATAGGTACAAAGGATATAGGAGAAGAGGTAGAGGATGTATTGGAGAGTTGAAGTTTTGTGACTAAATCAGTGTAAGGGAAAACATTTTCATTGAAAGCAACATGTCTAGAAATATAAGTACGTTTCCTAGAGACATCATAACATATATACCCCTTATAGTTAGAGGCATATCCTAGGAAGACACACATAGTAGTTTTTTGTTGTAGTTTATTTTGGAGATAAGGACGCAATAGTGGAAAACATGCACAATCAAAAATACATAAATGAGAGATAGAAGGAATTTTGTCAAATAACAGTTCAAAAGGAGACTTGTGAAATAGAATTGCAGAATTGAAATTGCAATTAGACTAAAACACTTGATCAAACATTTGATCTTATTTAGGAAAGAAAAAACATGCTAGATAAATTATAATTTAACTCTAATGAACTCCTCAATCTTCAACCTTTAGTTGTCGTGGATTTGGAGTCCAGGAATTTCAACACTTCCGTCGTCAACTTAAATTCATGGATGATGAACCATTGGGGCCAACGAATGATATTTAATCGCAGAATACATTAATAACTTTAGGAAACAATATTGTAAGATAGTGTCTCTGTGTTGTCTTCAGCTTGGATTATTTTATTTGCTATAAGTCACAAGTTTGGTTTCGTGACAAAAGCACTTCTTGCACTAACTTGTCTAAATTCATGGTTGATGAACCGGTTGGACGAGTGGCCTCGAGAGCTAACCTTTTCCACTCCGTGGCCTTCTGCTTCATTTTCTTACCCTCTTCTCCATCCATCAACTCTCTTACTTGTGTTTCCAGCTTTTCTCTCGTCACGATGCTATCAATCTCCATTCCAATTCCCCACTCAGTGCATGTGTACCTACAGTTTGTTTGCTGATCACCGAAGGATGGCCAACAAAGCATGGGCACGCCAGAAGAAATGCTCTCAATTATGGAACCCCAACCACAATGTGTTAGAAAACCTCCAACTGATGGGTGGTTGAGGACTTCCTCTTGTGGACACCAGCTTGAAATAAAGCCCCTCTCTTTAGTCTCCTCAGTGAATTCTGGTGGCAATACCGCACAGTCACCGGCGATCATGTCAGGTCTTATGATCCATAAAAATGGGTGGCCACTTTTAGAAAGTCCCATTCCAAATTCAATGAGCTGCTCTTTTGTTGCCACAGCAATGCTACCAAAGTTAACATAAATTACCGAGTTGGGTCTCTGGGAATCAAGCCATTGGAGACACTCAACTTCTTCTTTCCATAGGTTACAATCTATAGAATATAGATCATCATCTTGAATTTCATTGAGAAATAATTGAAGTGGACCGATTGTGTAGACACGAGGAAACATAGAGTAAAGGGAAGTCAGGACTTCTTGCTCCAAAGCATCGAAAGTATGGAAAATAAGTGCAGAAGCTGAAAGAGCTCTCTCTACAGATTCCATGCAGAAGTTAAACAGACAGTCATTTGGATCTGTTGTGCGAAAAAAAGTTGGAAGATCCCTTAATCGTATATCTTTCATTCCTGGAATCCAGTCTACTACTCTGTCTAGATAACCATTTGTTAAAAAGCTGTCATCTGCAATTAAAAATTCAACGCATGACTAATTTTGTAAGGGTTAGGGTTAATTTGTGAACATCATGCTTGTAAATGTGAAAAAATGACCGGGGACAAATTGAAAGAGAGCAAAAGTCAATAGTTTGTGATGAAAGGTTGTGTTGAAAGAGGCAGTAATGATGCGACGAGCACCATCTCTACAAACTCTCCCATAGTATTTCGAATTATAATCACTGGGCTAAGATCTTATTACCAATAACAAGCGAAAACAAAGGATGAAATTATGTGCGCTAAAAATGGAACATGAAAATACTCATAATTATGTGTACATGAATTTTTTGTACAAATTCAACTATGAGCTACTAGATTAAGACAATCTACCACCTCCTTCGGGATCTCTTAGGTTCTATTCATGAAAATTGGGAGGGAATATTAGTCACTCGTGCACATCACACTTAATATGGTTTAGAGGAGGAATCCTAACGATAGCAAAATTAAAGAGTTAGAAATCTAGTAGGGCTTGAACAAAAATCACAAGTTCTCTCATGTAGCCTGAAAGCAAGTGCTACAAGTTTTGATGTTGAACGCTTTCTAATGCTCAATAATTAAATAAGTATTTTGAATGAAAGGTAAAAGCTTTCCTTTCATCAAGTTTGATATGCCACACTTATGTCTTGGTGAAAACAATGATTAGCCAAGTAAACTTTAATGGAAAAGAAACTATTCATCATAAATCAACTTCTAAATTTCTGTACTTTCAAAGAAGTAATTGTAGAACCAACTATTAAGGTCTTACTCTGTTTCCCAATAGAAGTGAAAGCAAGTAAAGATAAACAATGAACATTGAAAGAATATCATACTGAAATTTCAGCTTTATTATTTTTCCCTGTTCATACCTTTTAGTGGTGTAAGACCTTTTTCTTTGAGCACCTTATATTGCTTAAGCCCCATGAAGCTGCAAGCAGAGATGGTAAAGAATACAGCAATAGGGATCCCGAGCATCTCAGCAGCGGTGATTGCGACTGGCATGAAACCGTCAGAGACGATGCAAGTCACTGGGGGAACATCAGGTGATGCTGTGCCAATTAGCTTGTCTAGCAGGTCTTTAAATGGAGCCAATAAGTTATTCCTGGCAGCTTCACAAAGTCTAGGCAAATCTTGGGTGACATTCTCGTCTGAGGGAGGGAGGCCATCAGGAATGGATTCGAACCGAAAATCGCGCAGCGCAAACCTTTCAGGGAATCAGATCCTCTAGATTTAAGCAAGCGTCTGTGATTAAACTCGGTATTGACGAAGGTAACGTGAAAACCTTTGCAATGTAGTAGTTTTGCTAGTTTAAGCATTGACTTTATGTGGCTCTGAGCTGGGGTGGGAAAGCAAACTACATGAGGCTTATCATCTGAAATATTACAAACCATCTCTCTAGATCCCTTCTTTTTTCTTTTTTACTTTCTCTGATGTAGAACAAGTTGCGGAATCATACATGCTGAAGAGGGATCATCCGAAATTCAAAGGCAACTGAATTTCGGCAACCGGGTCGTCGAAGTCGGAATAACACGAAACTCACCCAGTCAATGCGTTTCGTCGTTTGCGGAAGAAAACAGCAGCTTTGCTGCTGACCTCGACCCAATTTTGGCCAAATTCCATCGTTTCGGCCCCGAAATCGTCATTTTTGCCATTTTAGGAAAGTTTCGTTTTCGCAATTACTTTTGATTTAAGAGTCCGAATTGACTTTGGTCAATTGGTACTCTCTTAGAATTCATAGTTCTTTCATATTCTGCATTTATCTCAAATTTGCCATTTATGGCAAATTTAATGTTTTATGTCCTTTCCTTTTCTGTATTAAATTAGGCTAGGGTTTTATCTTTAAGTATCCCTTGTAAACCCTGCAGCCGACTTATCTTCCATTTTATTGAATAAACTTTGAGTTTGATTGAGATTTAATCTCGTTTTCTTTAATTTTACGGAATATTGACGTTGGTCGTATTCCTTTGTTATTTTCTGCTGCGTCAATTGGTATCAGAGCACGGATTTGCCGAACTCGATGGCGAATAACGAAGCAGGAGACGAAAACTCTATTGGCGGAGACCATGGAGTGGAGGCCTTGTGGGCGGCAGTGGAGGAGACGCGGCAACAAGTAGCGCAGATTCGCGAGATGCTTGCTGCCGGGATTAATCTCAATGCCAACAACGGGCCACCGGTTGACAGGGTTCGTGCCGAGGGATTTGCCCGAGGCCAACCTGTTAATAGGAGACGCAACCCAGCACCTCGCATACAACCCGACAGTGATGATGATTCAGATGAAGAGGATGCTATGGGGTACGGTTTACCTCCACCTGCGAGGAGGCCAAGGGAACAAGATGATTATCGGCTGAAAGCAGATTTGCCCAGTTTCAATGGGAATTTGCGAATTGAGGATTTCCTTGATTGGGTCACCGAAGTGGAGAGGTTCTTTGAGATGATGGAGATACCAGAAGAGAAGATGGTGAGGTTTGTGGCGTTTCGGTTGAAAGGAGGAGCTGCGGTTTGGTGGGATCAGTTACAAAAAAATCGGCAGCGGCAAGGGAAGGCGCTTGTGCGGACATGGCGTCGGATGAAACAGTTGATGATAGGGAGGTTTCTACCTCCAGATTATGAGCAATACCTGTTTCAGTCACTCCAGGACTGCTCACAAGGGTCCAGATCAGTGTTTGATTATACCGCGGAGTTTTCGCGGCTTTTGGAGCGAAACAACCTTAATGAAACAGAGGGGCAGCGTGTATCCAGGTACATGAATGGGTTGAAACCATCCTTGCGCGATAAAATTGGTTTGCAAGTGGTGTGGACTGTGGAGGAGGCTCACAACCTTGCGTTGAAGGCGGAATTGATGGAGCGAAGGGGAGGATTTTCGGGTTTCCGTCGGAACAACCCAGAACCATCCTTTGGTCATAGAGACAAGGGTGGTGGCAGCAGCAGCAATAGCCCAGCAGGGGTGTTGAATCAGGGCAAAGAGGGAGGCAGCAGCGGCGGCAATCCCCCAGCCCAAGTAAACAGGGGCATGCCGCGAAACCCGAACCAGAACCAGAACACAAACTTGAACTCCAACCCCTATGCTAGACCTGCACCTGGGGTCTGTTATCGGTGCCGAAAACCAGGACATATGTCTAATGCTTGCCCAGATAGGCGCAGACCTGTCAACTGGATTGAGGGGGAAGAAGAGGGTTCCGGCGCTGCGGAAGACGATGCAGGAGAGGATGACTGTTACGAAGGGGTTGAGTTTGCTGAAGAAGATGGAGAGCGAGTGAATTTTGTGGTGCAGCGCATACTGTACACCCCAAGGCAGGAGGAGACTGGACAGCGGAATAACATATTCCGTTCGTTTTGCACCGTGAGCCAAAAGGTGTGCGACCTAATTGTGGACAGCGGGAGTTGCGAGAACTTCGTTGCAAGGGGTTTAGTTGAGCACCTAAAGCTGCCAACCGAGAAGCACCCGACCCCTTACACAATCGGCTGGATTAAGAAAGGACCCACGGTGAAGGTAACTGAAATCTGTCGCGTTCCTATTTCCATTGGGAAAATATATAAGGATGATGTAGTTTGCGATGTGATTGATATGGATGCTAGTCATGTTTTGTTGGGTCGTCCGTGGCAGTATGATGTGGATGTAATGTATAAGGGGCGGGATAATACATATTTGTTCACATGGGGGTCACATAAAATTGCTATGGCTCCTTATAAAAAGAAGTTTTCCGGTAAGACTGCTGAAGTAGAGAAACAGTCATTTTTGACAGTGTCCAGTTCGGATACGGAGTTTGTGGCAGATATTAGGGGTGCGCCAGAATTTTATGCGCTAGTAGTTAAGGCCCTTGTGGTGGAAGGGGAGGTTGAGACTTCGGTAGTAGTTCCTGACCGGTTGAAGCCAGTAATAGATGAGTTCAGGGATATCACTTCGGATGAATTACCGAATAATTTACCACCCTTGAGAGATGTCCAGCATCACATAGACCTCATACCAGGGGCCAGCTTGCCAAATCTGCCTCATTATCGGATGAGTCCGAAAGAGAATGAGGTGTTGCGAGAGAAAATTGAAGAATTGCTGCGGAAAGGTTTTATCCGCGAGAGCATGAGCCCGTGCGCGGTTCCTGCGTTGTTGACGCCAAAGAAAGATGGGAGTTGGCGTATGTGTGTGGACAGCCGAGCCATCAACAAAATTACGGTAAAATATCGTTTTCCAATTCCTCGCCTAGATGACATGTTGGATCAACTTGAGGGTTCGAAGTTGTTTTCGAAAATTGATCTCCGCAGCGGGTATCACCAGATTCGGGTCAGACCAGGGGATGAATGGAAGACAGCTTTTAAGAGCAAAGATGGGTTGTTTGAGTGGTTGGTTATGCCATTCGGGCTGTCAAACGCGCCGAGCACATTTATGCGCGTGATGAACCAGGTTTTGAGACCTTTTGTAGGGAAGTTTGTTGTTGTTTATTTCGATGACATTCTTATCTACAGTAAAACCGAGGATGAGCATGTGGAACAGTTGAGAGAAGTGTTGTTGGTACTACAGGAAAATCAGTTGTTCCTTAATCTGAAGAAGTGCAGTTTCATGACGGATAGCCTGTTATTCTTGGGGTATGTAGTGAGTTCGGAAGGGATTCATGTGGATGAAGAGAAGGTCCGCGCAATAAGGGAGTGGCCTGCACCGAAGACAGTGAGTGAGGTTCGGAGCTTCCACGGTTTAGCCACCTTCTACCGCCGATTTATTCGGAATTTTAGTACTGTCATGGCACCGATAACCGAGTGCATGAAGAAGGGCATATTTTTGTGGGGAGAAGAGGCAGAAATGAGCTTTGCTTTGATAAAAGAAAAGCTATGCACCGCACCAGTATTAGCCCTTCCCAGTTTTGAGAAGATTTTTGAGGTTGAATGTGACGCAAGTGGCGTGGGGATTGGGGCTGTACTATCCCAGGAGAAGCGACCAGTAGCCTTCTTCAGTGAGAAGTTGAGTGAGGCTCGCCAGAAGTGGAGTACTTATAACCAGGAATTTTATGCGGTGGTCCGAGCTTTGAAGCATTGGGAGCACTATCTAGTGCAGCGGGAGTTTGTTTTGTATACTGATCACCAAGCTTTGAAGTTTATTAATAGTCAGAAGCACTTGGATAATATGCATGTCAGATGGGCGACTTTCCTTCAAAAGTTCCCTTTTGCTATTCGGCACAAGTCTGGTACTTTGAATCGGGTTGCCGATGCGCTGAGTCGTCGTGCCAATCTGCTGGTGACTTTGTCTCATGAGGTAGTGGGGTTTGAGTGCTTGAAGGAGTTATATCAGGAGGATGAGGACTTTAAACAAATCTGGGCGAAGTGCATTGAGAAACAGCCCGTCAGCGATTTTCATGAGAGCGAAGGATTTCTGTTTCGCGGAAATCGTTTGTGTATACCCCGGATGTCACTGCGTGAGAAACTGATTCGTGACCTTCATGGGGGCGGATTGAGTGGCCACTTGGGCAGGGACAAGACAGTGGCTAGCCTGGAGGAGCGGTATTTCTGGCCGCAGTTGAAGAGGGATGTCGGAAATTTCGTGCAGAGGTGCTATGTGTGTCAGGTGTCTAAAGGTCAGTCACAAAATACTGGTCTTTATACACCCTTACCCATTCCTAATGATATTTGGGAGGATTTGTCCATGGATTTTGTGTTGGGGTTACCTCGCACCCAGCGAGGAGTGGATTCTGTTTTTGTGGTTGTTGACAGGTTTTCAAAGATGGCCCATTTTATACCCTGCCGAAAGACCTCAGATGCGTCGCACATAGCGAGATTATTTTTCAGGGAGGTGGTCCGACTTCATGGGGTGCCGCAATCAATTACTTCAGACCGTGACACGAAGTTCCTTAGTCACTTTTGGGTGACGTTATGGAAGATGTTTCAAACTTCGCTGAACCGGAGCACAACCGCGCACCCCCAAACTGATGGGCAAACAGAGGTGACAAACAGGACTTTGGGAAACTTGGTTCGCAGCATTTGTGGGGATAAACCGAAACAGTGGGATCATGTGTTGCCATAGGCTGAGTTTGCTTATAACAGTGCCGTTCATAGTGCGACGGGAAAGACTCCTTTTACCATGATTTATGTGACGCCACCGAAACACACCGTGGACTTAGTTCGTCTACCCAAGGGAGGTCCAGGATTTAGTGTGGCTGCTGAGAACATGGCTACTCAAGGTCAGGCCATGCAGGAAGAAGTGAGGAAGAGGCTGGAAGCAACAAATGCTAAGTATAAGGCTGCGGCGGATAAGCACCGGCGTCGCAAGGTGTTTGAAGAGGGTGATTCAGTGATGGTTTTCTTGCGCAAAGAAAGGTTTCCTGTAGGGACTTACAACAAGCTGAAGCCCAAGAAGTATGGTCCGTATAAGGTTCTGAAGAAGATCAACGACAATGCCTATGTGATCGATCTTCCCGAAACAATGGGCATCTCCAAGACTTTCAATGTTGCAGATTTGTTTCAGTTTCACGCGGAGGAACCATTGTATCCTGATTCCGATCCAGAACATAACTCGAGGTCGAGTTCTTTTCAAGTAGAGGAGTCTGATGTAGAACAAGTTGCGGAATCATACATGCTGAAGAGGGATCATCCGAAATTCAAAGGCAACTGAATTTCGGCAACCGGGTCGTCGAAGTCGGAATAACGTGAAACTCACCCAGTCAATGCGTTTCGTCGTTTGCGGAAGAAAACAGCAGCTTTGCTGCTGACCTCGACCCAATTTTGGCCAAATTCCATCGTTTCGGCCCCGAAATCGTCATTTTTGCCATTTTAGGAAAGTTTCGTTTTCGCAATTACTTTTGATTTAAGAGTCCGAATTGACTTTGGTCAATTGGTACTCTCTTAGAATTCATAGTTCTTTCATATTCTGCATTTATCTCAAATTTGCCATTTATGGCAAATTTAATGTTTTATGTCCTTTCCTTTTCTGTATTAAATTAGGCTAGGGTTTTATCTTTAAGTATCCCTTGTAAACCCTGCAGCCGACTTATCTTCCATTTTATTGAATAAACTTTGAGTTTGATTGAGATTTAATCTCGTTTTCTTTAATTTTACGGAATATTGACGTTGGTCGTATTCCTTTGTTATTTTCTGCTGCGTCAATTGGTATCAGAGCACGGATTTGCCGAACTCGATGGCGAATAACGAAGCAGGAGACGAAAACTCTATTGGCGGAGACCATGGAGTGGAGGCCTTGTGGGCGGCAGTGGAGGAGACGCGGCAACAAGTAGCGCAGATTCGCGAGATGCTTGCTGCCGGGATTAATCTCAATGCCAACAACGGGCCACCGGTTGACAGGGTTCGTGCCGAGGGATTTGCCCGAGGCCAACCTGTTAATAGGAGACGCAACCCAGCACCTCGCATACAACCCGACAGTGATGATGATTCAGATGAAGAGGATGCTATGGGGTACGGTTTACCTCCACCTGCGAGGAGGCCAAGGGAACAAGATGATTATCGGCTGAAAGCAGATTTGCCCAGTTTCAATGGGAATTTGCGAATTGAGGATTTCCTTGATTGGGTCACCGAAGTGGAGAGGTTCTTTGAGATGATGGAGATACCAGAAGAGAAGATGGTGAGGTTTGTGGCGTTTCGGTTGAAAGGAGGAGCTGCGGTTTGGTGGGATCAGTTACAAAAAAATCGGCAGCGGCAAGGGAAGGCGCTTGTGCGGACATGGCGTCGGATGAAACAGTTGATGATAGGGAGGTTTCTACCTCCAGATTATGAGCAATACCTGTTTCAGTCACTCCAGGACTGCTCACAAGGGTCCAGATCAGTGTTTGATTATACCGCGGAGTTTTCGCGGCTTTTGGAGCGAAACAACCTTAATGAAACAGAGGGGCAGCGTGTATCCAGGTACATGAATGGGTTGAAACCATCCTTGCGCGATAAAATTGGTTTGCAAGTGGTGTGGACTGTGGAGGAGGCTCACAACCTTGCGTTGAAGGCGGAATTGATGGAGCGAAGGGGAGGATTTTCGGGTTTCCGTCGGAACAACCCAGAACCATCCTTTGGTCATAGAGACAAGGGTGGTGGCAGCAGCAGCAATAGCCCAGCAGGGGTGTTGAATCAGGGCAAAGAGGGAGGCAGCAGCGGCGGCAATCCCCCAGCCCAAGTAAACAGGGGCATGCCGCGAAACCCGAACCAGAACCAGAACACAAACTTGAACTCCAACCCCTATGCTAGACCTGCACCTGGGGTCTGTTATCGGTGCCGAAAACCAGGACATATGTCTAATGCTTGCCCAGATAGGCGCAGACCTGTCAACTGGATTGAGGGGGAAGAAGAGGGTTCCGGCGCTGCGGAAGACGATGCAGGAGAGGATGACTGTTACGAAGGGGTTGAGTTTGCTGAAGAAGATGGAGAGCGAGTGAATTTTGTGGTGCAGCGCATACTGTACACCCCAAGGCAGGAGGAGACTGGACAGCGGAATAACATATTCCGTTCGTTTTGCACCGTGAGCCAAAAGGTGTGCGACCTAATTGTGGACAGCGGGAGTTGCGAGAACTTCGTTGCAAGGGGTTTAGTTGAGCACCTAAAGCTGCCAACCGAGAAGCACCCGACCCCTTACACAATCGGCTGGATTAAGAAAGGACCCACGGTGAAGGTAACTGAAATCTGTCGCGTTCCTATTTCCATTGGGAAAATATATAAGGATGATGTAGTTTGCGATGTGATTGATATGGATGCTAGTCATGTTTTGTTGGGTCGTCCGTGGCAGTATGATGTGGATGTAATGTATAAGGGGCGGGATAATACATATTTGTTCACATGGGGGTCACATAAAATTGCTATGGCTCCTTATAAAAAGAAGTTTTCCGGTAAGACTGCTGAAGTAGAGAAACAGTCATTTTTGACAGTGTCCAGTTCGGATACGGAGTTTGTGGCAGATATTAGGGGTGCGCCAGAATTTTATGCGCTAGTAGTTAAGGCCCTTGTGGTGGAAGGGGAGGTTGAGACTTCGGTAGTAGTTCCTGACCGGTTGAAGCCAGTAATAGATGAGTTCAGGGATATCACTTCGGATGAATTACCGAATAATTTACCACCCTTGAGAGATGTCCAGCATCACATAGACCTCATACCAGGGGCCAGCTTGCCAAATCTACCTCATTATCGGATGAGTCCGAAAGAGAATGAGGTGTTGCGAGAGAAAATTGAAGAATTGCTGCGGAAAGGTTTTATCCGCGAGAGCATGAGCCCGTGCGCGGTTCCTGCGTTGTTGACGCCAAAGAAAGATGGGAGTTGGCGTATGTGTGTGGACAGCCGAGCCATCAACAAAATTACGGTAAAATATCGTTTTCCAATTCCTCGCCTAGATGACATGTTGGATCAACTTGAGGGTTCGAAGTTGTTTTCGAAAATTGATCTCCGCAGCGGGTATCACCAGATTCGGGTCAGACCAGGGGATGAATGGAAGACAGCTTTTAAGAGCAAAGATGGGTTGTTTGAGTGGTTGGTTATGCCATTCGGGCTGTCAAACGCGCCGAGCACATTTATGCGCGTGATGAACCAGGTTTTGAGACCTTTTGTAGGGAAGTTTGTTGTTGTTTATTTCGATGACATTCTTATCTACAGTAAAACCGAGGATGAGCATGTGGAACAGTTGAGAGAAGTGTTGTTGGTACTACAGGAAAATCAGTTGTTCCTTAATCTGAAGAAGTGCAGTTTCATGACGGATAGCCTGTTATTCTTGGGGTATGTAGTGAGTTCGGAAGGGATTCATGTGGATGAAGAGAAGGTCCGCGCAATAAGGGAGTGGCCTGCACCGAAGACAGTGAGTGAGGTTCGGAGCTTCCACGGTTTAGCCACCTTCTACCGCCGATTTATTCGGAATTTTAGTACTGTCATGGCACCGATAACCGAGTGCATGAAGAAGGGCATATTTTTGTGGGGAGAAGAGGCAGAAATGAGCTTTGCTTTGATAAAAGAAAAGCTATGCACCGCACCAGTATTAGCCCTTCCCAGTTTTGAGAAGATTTTTGAGGTTGAATGTGACGCAAGTGGCGTGGGGATTGGGGCTGTACTATCCCAGGAGAAGCGACCAGTAGCCTTCTTCAGTGAGAAGTTGAGTGAGGCTCGCCAGAAGTGGAGTACTTATAACCAGGAATTTTATGCGGTGGTCCGAGCTTTGAAGCATTGGGAGCACTATCTAGTGCAGCGGGAGTTTGTTTTGTATACTGATCACCAAGCTTTGAAGTTTATTAATAGTCAGAAGCACTTGGATAATATGCATGTCAGATGGGCGACTTTCCTTCAAAAGTTCCCTTTTGCTATTCGGCACAAGTCTGGTACTTTGAATCGGGTTGCCGATGCGCTGAGTCGTCGTGCCAATCTGCTGGTGACTTTGTCTCATGAGGTAGTGGGGTTTGAGTGCTTGAAGGAGTTATATCAGGAGGATGAGGACTTTAAACAAATCTGGGCGAAGTGCATTGAGAAACAGCCCGTCAGCGATTTTCATGAGAGCGAAGGATTTCTGTTTCGCGGAAATCGTTTGTGTATACCCCGGATGTCACTGCGTGAGAAACTGATTCGTGACCTTCATGGGGGCGGATTGAGTGGCCACTTGGGCAGGGACAAGACAGTGGCTAGCCTGGAGGAGCGGTATTTCTGGCCGCAGTTGAAGAGGGATGTCGGAAATTTCGTGCAGAGGTGCTATGTGTGTCAGGTGTCTAAAGGTCAGTCACAAAATACTGGTCTTTATACACCCTTACCCATTCCTAATGATATTTGGGAGGATTTGTCCATGGATTTTGTGTTGGGGTTACCTCGCACCCAGCGAGGAGTGGATTTTGTTTTTGTGGTTGTTGACAGGTTTTCAAAGATGGCCCATTTTATACCCTGCCGAAAGACCTCAGATGCGTCGCACATAGCGAGATTATTTTTCAGGGAGGTGGTCCGACTTCATGGGGTGCCGCAATCAATTACTTCAGACCGTGACACGAAGTTCCTTAGTCACTTTTGGGTGACGTTATGGAAGATGTTTCAAACTTCGCTGAACCGGAGCACAACCGCGCACCCCCAAACTGATGGGCAAACAGAGGTGACAAACAGGACTTTGGGAAACTTGGTTCGCAGCATTTGTGGGGATAAACCGAAACAGTGGGATCATGTGTTGCCATAGGCTGAGTTTGCTTATAACAGTGCCGTTCATAGTGCGACGGGAAAGACTCCTTTTACCATGATTTATGTGACGCCACCGAAACACACCGTGGACTTAGTTCGTCTACCCAAGGGAGGTCCAGGATTTAGTGTGGCTGCTGAGAACATGGCTACTCAAGGTCAGGCCATGCAGGAAGAAGTGAGGAAGAGGCTGGAAGCAACAAATGCTAAGTATAAGGCTGCGGCGGATAAGCACCGGCGTCGCAAGGTGTTTGAAGAGGGTGATTCAGTGATGGTTTTCTTGCGCAAAGAAAGGTTTCCTGTAGGGACTTACAACAAGCTGAAGCCCAAGAAGTATGGTCCGTATAAGGTTCTGAAGAAGATCAACGACAATGCCTATGTGATCGATCTTCCCGAAACAATGGGCATCTCCAAGACTTTCAATGTTGCAGATTTGTTTCAGTTTCACGCGGAGGAACCATTGTATCCTGATTCCGATCCAGAACATAACTCGAGGTCGAGTTCTTTTCAAGTAGAGGAGTCTGATGTAGAACAAGTTGCGGAATCATACATGCTGAAGAGGGATCATCCGAAATTCAAAGGCAACTGAATTTCGGCAACCGGGTCGTCGAAGTCGGAATAACGTGAAACTCACCCAGTCAATGCGTTTCGTCGTTTGCGGAAGAAAACAGCAGCTTTGCTGCTGACCTCGACCCAATTTTGGCCAAATTCCATCGTTTCGGCCCCGAAATCGTCATTTTTGCCATTTTAGGAAAGTTTCGTTTTCGCAATTACTTTTGATTTAAGAGTCCGAATTGACTTTGGTCAATTGGTACTCTCTTAGAATTCATAGTTCTTTCATATTCTGCATTTATCTCAAATTTGCCATTTATGGCAAATTTAATGTTTTATGTCCTTTCCTTTTCTGTATTAAATTAGGCTAGGGTTTTATCTTTAAGTATCCCTTGTAAACCCTGCAGCCGACTTATCTTCCATTTTATTGAATAAACTTTGAGTTTGATTGAGATTTAATCTCGTTTTCTTTAATTTTACGGAATATTGACGTTGGTCGTATTCCTTTGTTATTTTCTGCTGCGTCAATTGGTATCAGAGCACGGATTTGCCGAACTCGATGGCGAATAACGAAGCAGGAGACGAAAACTCTATTGGCGGAGACCATGGAGTGGAGGCCTTGTGGGCGGCAGTGGAGGAGACGCGGCAACAAGTAGCGCAGATTCGCGAGATGCTTGCTGCCGGGATTAATCTCAATGCCAACAACGGGCCACCGGTTGACAGGGTTCGTGCCGAGGGATTTGCCCGAGGCCAACCTGTTAATAGGAGACGCAACCCAGCACCTCGCATACAACCCGACAGTGATGATGATTCAGATGAAGAGGATGCTATGGGGTACGGTTTACCTCCACCTGCGAGGAGGCCAAGGGAACAAGATGATTATCGGCTGAAAGCAGATTTGCCCAGTTTCAATGGGAATTTGCGAATTGAGGATTTCCTTGATTGGGTCACCGAAGTGGAGAGGTTCTTTGAGATGATGGAGATACCAGAAGAGAAGATGGTGAGGTTTGTGGCGTTTCGGTTGAAAGGAGGAGCTGCGGTTTGGTGGGATCAGTTACAAAAAAATCGGCAGCGGCAAGGGAAGGCGCTTGTGCGGACATGGCGTCGGATGAAACAGTTGATGATAGGGAGGTTTCTACCTCCAGATTATGAGCAATACCTGTTTCAGTCACTCCAGGACTGCTCACAAGGGTCCAGATCAGTGTTTGATTATACCGTGGAGTTTTCGCGGCTTTTGGAGCGAAACAACCTTAATGAAACAGAGGGGCAGCGTGTATCCAGGTACATGAATGGGTTGAAACCATCCTTGCGCGATAAAATTGGTTTGCAAGTGGTGTGGACTGTGGAGGAGGCTCACAACCTTGCGTTGAAGGCGGAATTGATGGAGCGAAGGGGAGGATTTTCGGGTTTCCGTCGGAACAACCCAGAACCATCCTTTGGTCATAGAGACAAGGGTGGTGGCAGCAGCAGCAATAGCCCAGCAGGGGTGTTGAATCAGGGCAAAGAGGGAGGCAGCAGCGGCGGCAATCCCCCAGCCCAAGTAAACAGGGGCATGCCGCGAAACCCGAACCAGAACCAGAACACAAACTTGAACTCCAACCCCTATGCTAGACCTGCACCTGGGGTCTGTTATCGGTGCCGAAAACCAGGACATATGTCTAATGCTTGCCCAGATAGGCGCAGACCTGTCAACTGGATTGAGGGGGAAGAAGAGGGTTCCGGCGCTGCGGAAGACGATGCAGGAGAGGATGACTGTTACGAAGGGGTTGAGTTTGCTGAAGAAGATGGAGAGCGAGTGAATTTTGTGGTGCAGCGCATACTGTACACCCCAAGGCAGGAGGAGACTGGACAGCGGAATAACATATTCCGTTCGTTTTGCACCGTGAGCCAAAAGGTGTGCGACCTAATTGTGGACAGCGGGAGTTGCGAGAACTTCGTTGCAAGGGGTTTAGTTGAGCACCTAAAGCTGCCAACCGAGAAGCACCCGACCCCTTACACAATCGGCTGGATTAAGAAAGGACCCACGGTGAAGGTAACTGAAATCTGTCGCGTTCCTATTTCCATTGGGAAAATATATAAGGATGATGTAGTTTGCGATGTGATTGATATGGATGCTAGTCATGTTTTGTTGGGTCGTCCGTGGCAGTATGATGTGGATGTAATGTATAAGGGGCGGGATAATACATATTTGTTCACATGGGGGTCACATAAAATTGCTATGGCTCCTTATAAAAAGAAGTTTTCCGGTAAGACTGCTGAAGTAGAGAAACAGTCATTTTTGACAGTGTCCAGTTCGGATACGGAGTTTGTGGCAGATATTAGGGGTGCGCCAGAATTTTATGCGCTAGTAGTTAAGGCCCTTGTGGTGGAAGGGGAGGTTGAGACTTCGGTAGTAGTTCCTGACCGGTTGAAGCCAGTAATAGATGAGTTCAGGGATATCACTTCGGATGAATTACCGAATAATTTACCACCCTTGAGAGATGTCCAGCATCACATAGACCTCATACCAGGGGCCAGCTTGCCAAATCTGCCTCATTATCGGATGAGTCCGAAAGAGAATGAGGTGTTGCGAGAGAAAATTGAAGAATTGCTGCGGAAAGGTTTTATCCGCGAGAGCATGAGCCCGTGCGCGGTTCCTGCGTTGTTGACGCCAAAGAAAGATGGGAGTTGGCGTATGTGTGTGGACAGCCGAGCCATCAACAAAATTACGGTAAAATATCGTTTTCCAATTCCTCGCCTAGATGACATGTTGGATCAACTTGAGGGTTCGAAGTTGTTTTCGAAAATTGATCTCCGCAGCGGGTATCACCAGATTCGGGTCAGACCAGGGGATGAATGGAAGACAGCTTTTAAGAGCAAAGATGGGTTGTTTGAGTGGTTGGTTATGCCATTCGGGCTGTCAAACGCGCCGAGCACATTTATGCGCGTGATGAACCAGGTTTTGAGACCTTTTGTAGGGAAGTTTGTTGTTGTTTATTTCGATGACATTCTTATCTACAGTAAAACCGAGGATGAGCATGTGGAACAGTTGAGAGAAGTGTTGTTGGTACTACAGGAAAATCAGTTGTTCCTTAATCTGAAGAAGTGCAGTTTCATGACGGATAGCCTGTTATTCTTGGGGTATGTAGTGAGTTCGGAAGGGATTCATGTGGATGAAGAGAAGGTCCGCGCAATAAGGGAGTGGCCTGCACCGAAGACAGTGAGTGAGGTTCGGAGCTTCCACGGTTTAGCCACCTTCTACCGCCGATTTATTCGGAATTTTAGTACTGTCATGGCACCGATAACCGAGTGCATGAAGAAGGGCATATTTTTGTGGGGAGAAGAGGCAGAAATGAGCTTTGCTTTGATAAAAGAAAAGCTATGCACCGCACCAGTATTAGCCCTTCCCAGTTTTGAGAAGATTTTTGAGGTTGAATGTGACGCAAGTGGCGTGGGGATTGGGGCTGTACTATCCCAGGAGAAGCGACCAGTAGCCTTCTTCAGTGAGAAGTTGAGTGAGGCTCGCCAGAAGTGGAGTACTTATAACCAGGAATTTTATGCGGTGGTCCGAGCTTTGAAGCATTGGGAGCACTATCTAGTGCAGCGGGAGTTTGTTTTGTATACTGATCACCAAGCTTTGAAGTTTATTAATAGTCAGAAGCACTTGGATAATATGCATGTCAGATGGGCGACTTTCCTTCAAAAGTTCCCTTTTGCTATTCGGCACAAGTCTGGTACTTTGAATCGGGTTGCCGATGCGCTGAGTCGTCGTGCCAATCTGCTGGTGACTTTGTCTCATGAGGTAGTGGGGTTTGAGTGCTTGAAGGAGTTATATCAGGAGGATGAGGACTTTAAACAAATCTGGGCGAAGTGCATTGAGAAACAGCCCGTCAGCGATTTTCATGAGAGCGAAGGATTTCTGTTTCGCGGAAATCGTTTGTGTATACCCCGGATGTCACTGCGTGAGAAACTGATTCGTGACCTTCATGGGGGCGGATTGAGTGGCCACTTGGGCAGGGACAAGACAGTGGCTAGCCTGGAGGAGCGGTATTTCTGGCCGCAGTTGAAGAGGGATGTCGGAAATTTCGTGCAGAGGTGCTATGTGTGTCAGGTGTCTAAAGGTCAGTCACAAAATACTGGTCTTTATACACCCTTACCCATTCCTAATGATATTTGGGAGGATTTGTCCATGGATTTTGTGTTGGGGTTACCTCGCACCCAGCGAGGAGTGGATTCTGTTTTTGTGGTTGTTGACAGGTTTTCAAAGATGGCCCATTTTATACCCTGCCGAAAGACCTCAGATGCGTCGCACATAGCGAGATTATTTTTCAGGGAGGTGGTCCGACTTCATGGGGTGCCGCAATCAATTACTTCAGACCGTGACACGAAGTTCCTTAGTCACTTTTGGGTGACGTTATGGAAGATGTTTCAAACTTCGCTGAACCGGAGCACAACCGCGCACCCCCAAACTGATGGGCAAACAGAGGTGACAAACAGGACTTTGGGAAACTTGGTTCGCAGCATTTGTGGGGATAAACCGAAACAGTGGGATCATGTGTTGCCATAGGCTGAGTTTGCTTATAACAGTGCCGTTCATAGTGCGACGGGAAAGACTCCTTTTACCATGATTTATGTGACGCCACCGAAACACACCGTGGACTTAGTTCGTCTACCCAAGGGAGGTCCAGGATTTAGTGTGGCTGCTGAGAACATGGCTACTCAAGGTCAGGCCATGCAGGAAGAAGTGAGGAAGAGGCTGGAAGCAACAAATGCTAAGTATAAGGCTGCGGCGGATAAGCACCGGCGTCGCAAGGTGTTTGAAGAGGGTGATTCAGTGATGGTTTTCTTGCGCAAAGAAAGGTTTCCTGTAGGGACTTACAACAAGCTGAAGCCCAAGAAGTATGGTCCGTATAAGGTTCTGAAGAAGATCAACGACAATGCCTATGTGATCGATCTTCCCGAAACAATGGGCATCTCCAAGACTTTCAATGTTGCAGATTTGTTTCAGTTTCACGCGGAGGAACCATTGTATCCTGATTCCGATCCAGAACATAACTCGAGGTCGAGTTCTTTTCAAGTAGAGGAGTCTGATGTAGAACAAGTTGCGGAATCATACATGCTGAAGAGGGATCATCCGAAATTCAAAGGCAACTGAATTTCGGCAACCGGGTCGTCGAAGTCGGAATAACGTGAAACTCACCCAGTCAATGCGTTTCGTCGTTTGCGGAAGAAAACAGCAGCTTTGCTGCTGACCTCGACCCAATTTTGGCCAAATTCCATCGTTTCGGCCCCGAAATCGTCATTTTTGCCATTTTAGGAAAGTTTCGTTTTCGCAATTACTTTTGATTTAAGAGTCCGAATTGACTTTGGTCAATTGGTACTCTCTTAGAATTCATAGTTCTTTCATATTCTGCATTTATCTCAAATTTGCCATTTATGGCAAATTTAATGTTTTATGTCCTTTCCTTTTCTGTATTAAATTAGGCTAGGGTTTTATCTTTAAGTATCCCTTGTAAACCCTGCAGCCGACTTATCTTCCATTTTATTGAATAAACTTTGAGTTTGATTGAGATTTAATCTCGTTTTCTTTAATTTTACGGAATATTGACGTTGGTCGTATTCCTTTGTTATTTTCTGCTGCGTCAATTGGTATCAGAGCACGGATTTGCCGAACTCGATGGCGAATAACGAAGCAGGAGACGAAAACTCTATTGGCGGAGACCATGGAGTGGAGGCCTTGTGGGCGGCAGTGGAGGAGACGCGGCAACAAGTAGCGCAGATTCGCGAGATGCTTGCTGCCGGGATTAATCTCAATGCCAACAACGGGCCACCGGTTGACAGGGTTCGTGCCGAGGGATTTGCCCGAGGCCAACCTGTTAATAGGAGACGCAACCCAGCACCTCGCATACAACCCGACAGTGATGATGATTCAGATGAAGAGGATGCTATGGGGTACGGTTTACCTCCACCTGCGAGGAGGCCAAGGGAACAAGATGATTATCGGCTGAAAGCAGATTTGCCCAGTTTCAATGGGAATTTGCGAATTGAGGATTTCCTTGATTGGGTCACCGAAGTGGAGAGGTTCTTTGAGATGATGGAGATACCAGAAGAGAAGATGGTGAGGTTTGTGGCGTTTCGGTTGAAAGGAGGAGCTGCGGTTTGGTGGGATCAGTTACAAAAAAATCGGCAGCGGCAAGGGAAGGCGCTTGTGCGGACATGGCGTCGGATGAAACAGTTGATGATAGGGAGGTTTCTACCTCCAGATTATGAGCAATACCTGTTTCAGTCACTCCAGGACTGCTCACAAGGGTCCAGATCAGTGTTTGATTATACCGCGGAGTTTTCGCGGCTTTTGGAGCGAAACAACCTTAATGAAACAGAGGGGCAGCGTGTATCCAGGTACATGAATGGGTTGAAACCATCCTTGCGCGATAAAATTGGTTTGCAAGTGGTGTGGACTGTGGAGGAGGCTCACAACCTTGCGTTGAAGGCGGAATTGATGGAGCGAAGGGGAGGATTTTCGGGTTTCCGTCGGAACAACCCAGAACCATCCTTTGGTCATAGAGACAAGGGTGGTGGCAGCAGCAGCAATAGCCCAGCAGGGGTGTTGAATCAGGGCAAAGAGGGAGGCAGCAGCGGCGGCAATCCCCCAGCCCAAGTAAACAGGGGCATGCCGCGAAACCCGAACCAGAACCAGAACACAAACTTGAACTCCAACCCCTATGCTAGACCTGCACCTGGGGTCTGTTATCGGTGCCGAAAACCAGGACATATGTCTAATGCTTGCCCAGATAGGCGCAGACCTGTCAACTGGATTGAGGGGGAAGAAGAGGGTTCCGGCGCTGCGGAAGACGATGCAGGAGAGGATGACTGTTACGAAGGGGTTGAGTTTGCTGAAGAAGATGGAGAGCGAGTGAATTTTGTGGTGCAGCGCATACTGTACACCCCAAGGCAGGAGGAGACTGGACAGCGGAATAACATATTCCGTTCGTTTTGCACCGTGAGCCAAAAGGTGTGCGACCTAATTGTGGACAGCGGGAGTTGCGAGAACTTCGTTGCAAGGGGTTTAGTTGAGCACCTAAAGCTGCCAACCGAGAAGCACCCGACCCCTTACACAATCGGCTGGATTAAGAAAGGACCCACGGTGAAGGTAACTGAAATCTGTCGCGTTCCTATTTCCATTGGGAAAATATATAAGGATGATGTAGTTTGCGATGTGATTGATATGGATGCTAGTCATGTTTTGTTGGGTCGTCCGTGGCAGTATGATGTGGATGTAATGTATAAGGGGCGGGATAATACATATTTGTTCACATGGGGGTCACATAAAATTGCTATGGCTCCTTATAAAAAGAAGTTTTCCGGTAAGACTGCTGAAGTAGAGAAACAGTCATTTTTGACAGTGTCCAGTTCGGATACGGAGTTTGTGGCAGATATTAGGGGTGCGCCAGAATTTTATGCGCTAGTAGTTAAGGCCCTTGTGGTGGAAGGGGAGGTTGAGACTTCGGTAGTAGTTCCTGACCGGTTGAAGCCAGTAATAGATGAGTTCAGGGATATCACTTCGGATGAATTACCGAATAATTTACCACCCTTGAGAGATGTCCAGCATCACATAGACCTCATACCAGGGGCCAGCTTGCCAAATCTGCCTCATTATCGGATGAGTCCGAAAGAGAATGAGGTGTTGCGAGAGAAAATTGAAGAATTGCTGCGGAAAGGTTTTATCCGCGAGAGCATGAGCCCGTGCGCGGTTCCTGCGTTGTTGACGCCAAAGAAAGATGGGAGTTGGCGTATGTGTGTGGACAGCCGAGCCATCAACAAAATTACGGTAAAATATCGTTTTCCAATTCCTCGCCTAGATGACATGTTGGATCAACTTGAGGGTTCGAAGTTGTTTTCGAAAATTGATCTCCGCAGCGGGTATCACCAGATTCGGGTCAGACCAGGGGATGAATGGAAGACAGCTTTTAAGAGCAAAGATGGGTTGTTTGAGTGGTTGGTTATGCCATTCGGGCTGTCAAACGCGCCGAGCACATTTATGCGCGTGATGAACCAGGTTTTGAGACCTTTTGTAGGGAAGTTTGTTGTTGTTTATTTCGATGACATTCTTATCTACAGTAAAACCGAGGATGAGCATGTGGAACAGTTGAGAGAAGTGTTGTTGGTACTACAGGAAAATCAGTTGTTCCTTAATCTGAAGAAGTGCAGTTTCATGACGGATAGCCTGTTATTCTTGGGGTATGTAGTGAGTTCGGAAGGGATTCATGTGGATGAAGAGAAGGTCCGCGCAATAAGGGAGTGGCCTGCACCGAAGACAGTGAGTGAGGTTCGGAGCTTCCACGGTTTAGCCACCTTCTACCGCCGATTTATTCGGAATTTTAGTACTGTCATGGCACCGATAACCGAGTGCATGAAGAAGGGCATATTTTTGTGGGGAGAAGAGGCAGAAATGAGCTTTGCTTTGATAAAAGAAAAGCTATGCACCGCACCAGTATTAGCCCTTCCCAGTTTTGAGAAGATTTTTGAGGTTGAATGTGACGCAAGTGGCGTGGGGATTGGGGCTGTACTATCCCAGGAGAAGCGACCAGTAGCCTTCTTCAGTGAGAAGTTGAGTGAGGCTCGCCAGAAGTGGAGTACTTATAACCAGGAATTTTATGCGGTGGTCCGAGCTTTGAAGCATTGGGAGCACTATCTAGTGCAGCGGGAGTTTGTTTTGTATACTGATCACCAAGCTTTGAAGTTTATTAATAGTCAGAAGCACTTGGATAATATGCATGTCAGATGGGCGACTTTCCTTCAAAAGTTCCCTTTTGCTATTCGGCACAAGTCTGGTACTTTGAATCGGGTTGCCGATGCGCTGAGTCGTCGTGCCAATCTGCTGGTGACTTTGTCTCATGAGGTAGTGGGGTTTGAGTGCTTGAAGGAGTTATATCAGGAGGATGAGGACTTTAAACAAATCTGGGCGAAGTGCATTGAGAAACAGCCCGTCAGCGATTTTCATGAGAGCGAAGGATTTCTGTTTCGCGGAAATCGTTTGTGTATACCCCGGATGTCACTGCGTGAGAAACTGATTCGTGACCTTCATGGGGGCGGATTGAGTGGCCACTTGGGCAGGGACAAGACAGTGGCTAGCCTGGAGGAGCGGTATTTCTGGCCGCAGTTGAAGAGGGATGTCGGAAATTTCGTGCAGAGGTGCTATGTGTGTCAGGTGTCTAAAGGTCAGTCACAAAATACTGGTCTTTATACACCCTTACCCATTCCTAATGATATTTGGGAGGATTTGTCCATGGATTTTGTGTTGGGGTTACCTCGCACCCAGCGAGGAGTGGATTCTGTTTTTGTGGTTGTTGACAGGTTTTCAAAGATGGCCCATTTTATACCCTGCCGAAAGACCTCAGATGCGTCGCACATAGCGAGATTATTTTTCAGGGAGGTGGTCCGACTTCATGGGGTGCCGCAATCAATTACTTCAGACCGTGACACGAAGTTCCTTAGTCACTTTTGGGTGACGTTATGGAAGATGTTTCAAACTTCGCTGAACCGGAGCACAACCGCGCACCCCCAAACTGATGGGCAAACAGAGGTGACAAACAGGACTTTGGGAAACTTGGTTCGCAGCATTTGTGGGGATAAACCGAAACAGTGGGATCATGTGTTGCCATAGGCTGAGTTTGCTTATAACAGTGCCGTTCATAGTGCGACGGGAAAGACTCCTTTTACCATGATTTATGTGACGCCACCGAAACACACCGTGGACTTAGTTCGTCTACCCAAGGGAGGTCCAGGATTTAGTGTGGCTGCTGAGAACATGGCTACTCAAGGTCAGGCCATGCAGGAAGAAGTGAGGAAGAGGCTGGAAGCAACAAATGCTAAGTATAAGGCTGCGGCGGATAAGCACCGGCGTCGCAAGGTGTTTGAAGAGGGTGATTCAGTGATGGTTTTCTTGCGCAAAGAAAGGTTTCCTGTAGGGACTTACAACAAGCTGAAGCCCAAGAAGTATGGTCCGTATAAGGTTCTGAAGAAGATCAACGACAATGCCTATGTGATCGATCTTCCCGAAACAATGGGCATCTCCAAGACTTTCAATGTTGCAGATTTGTTTCAGTTTCACGCGGAGGAACCATTGTATCCTGATTCCGATCCAGAACATAACTCGAGGTCGAGTTCTTTTCAAGTAGAGGAGTCTGATGTAGAACAAGTTGCGGAATCATACATGCTGAAGAGGGATCATCCGAAATTCAAAGGCAACTGAATTTCGGCAACCGGGTCGTCGAAGTCGGAATAACGTGAAACTCACCCAGTCAATGCGTTTCGTCGTTTGCGGAAGAAAACAGCAGCTTTGCTGCTGACCTCGACCCAATTTTGGCCAAATTCCATCGTTTCGGCCCCGAAATCGTCATTTTTGCCATTTTAGGAAAGTTTCGTTTTCGCAATTACTTTTGATTTAAGAGTCCGAATTGACTTTGGTCAATTGGTACTCTCTTAGAATTCATAGTTCTTTCATATTCTGCATTTATCTCAAATTTGCCATTTATGGCAAATTTAATGTTTTATGTCCTTTCCTTTTCTGTATTAAATTAGGCTAGGGTTTTATCTTTAAGTATCCCTTGTAAACCCTGCAGCCGACTTATCTTCCATTTTATTGAATAAACTTTGAGTTTGATTGAGATTTAATCTCGTTTTCTTTAATTTTACGGAATATTGACGTTGGTCGTATTCCTTTGTTATTTTCTGCTGCGTCAATTGGTATCAGAGCACGGATTTGCCGAACTCGATGGCGAATAACGAAGCAGGAGACGAAAACTCTATTGGCGGAGACCATGGAGTGGAGGCCTTGTGGGCGGCAGTGGAGGAGACGCGGCAACAAGTAGCGCAGATTCGCGAGATGCTTGCTGCCGGGATTAATCTCAATGCCAACAACGGGCCACCGGTTGACAGGGTTCGTGCCGAGGGATTTGCCCGAGGCCAACCTGTTAATAGGAGACGCAACCCAGCACCTCGCATACAACCCGACAGTGATGATGATTCAGATGAAGAGGATGCTATGGGGTACGGTTTACCTCCACCTGCGAGGAGGCCAAGGGAACAAGATGATTATCGGCTGAAAGCAGATTTGCCCAGTTTCAATGGGAATTTGCGAATTGAGGATTTCCTTGATTGGGTCACCGAAGTGGAGAGGTTCTTTGAGATGATGGAGATACCAGAAGAGAAGATGGTGAGGTTTGTGGCGTTTCGGTTGAAAGGAGGAGCTGCGGTTTGGTGGGATCAGTTACAAAAAAATCGGCAGCGGCAAGGGAAGGCGCTTGTGCGGACATGGCGTCGGATGAAACAGTTGATGATAGGGAGGTTTCTACCTCCAGATTATGAGCAATACCTGTTTCAGTCACTCCAGGACTGCTCACAAGGGTCCAGATCAGTGTTTGATTATACCGCGGAGTTTTCGCGGCTTTTGGAGCGAAACAACCTTAATGAAACAGAGGGGCAGCGTGTATCCAGGTACATGAATGGGTTGAAACCATCCTTGCGCGATAAAATTGGTTTGCAAGTGGTGTGGACTGTGGAGGAGGCTCACAACCTTGCGTTGAAGGCGGAATTGATGGAGCGAAGGGGAGGATTTTCGGGTTTCCGTCGGAACAACCCAGAACCATCCTTTGGTCATAGAGACAAGGGTGGTGGCAGCAGCAGCAATAGCCCAGCAGGGGTGTTGAATCAGGGCAAAGAGGGAGGCAGCAGCGGCGGCAATCCCCCAGCCCAAGTAAACAGGGGCATGCCGCGAAACCCGAACCAGAACCAGAACACAAACTTGAACTCCAACCCCTATGCTAGACCTGCACCTGGGGTCTGTTATCGGTGCCGAAAACCAGGACATATGTCTAATGCTTGCCCAGATAGGCGCAGACCTGTCAACTGGATTGAGGGGGAAGAAGAGGGTTCCGGCGCTGCGGAAGACGATGCAGGAGAGGATGACTGTTACGAAGGGGTTGAGTTTGCTGAAGAAGATGGAGAGCGAGTGAATTTTGTGGTGCAGCGCATACTGTACACCCCAAGGCAGGAGGAGACTGGACAGCGGAATAACATATTCCGTTCGTTTTGCACCGTGAGCCAAAAGGTGTGCGACCTAATTGTGGACAGCGGGAGTTGCGAGAACTTCGTTGCAAGGGGTTTAGTTGAGCACCTAAAGCTGCCAACCGAGAAGCACCCGACCCCTTACACAATCGGCTGGATTAAGAAAGGACCCACGGTGAAGGTAACTGAAATCTGTCGCGTTCCTATTTCCATTGGGAAAATATATAAGGATGATGTAGTTTGCGATGTGATTGATATGGATGCTAGTCATGTTTTGTTGGGTCGTCCGTGGCAGTATGATGTGGATGTAATGTATAAGGGGCGGGATAATACATATTTGTTCACATGGGGGTCACATAAAATTGCTATGGCTCCTTATAAAAAGAAGTTTTCCGGTAAGACTGCTGAAGTAGAGAAACAGTCATTTTTGACAGTGTCCAGTTCGGATACGGAGTTTGTGGCAGATATTAGGGGTGCGCCAGAATTTTATGCGCTAGTAGTTAAGGCCCTTGTGGTGGAAGGGGAGGTTGAGACTTCGGTAGTAGTTCCTGACCGGTTGAAGCCAGTAATAGATGAGTTCAGGGATATCACTTCGGATGAATTACCGAATAATTTACCACCCTTGAGAGATGTCCAGCATCACATAGACCTCATACCAGGGGCCAGCTTGCCAAATCTGCCTCATTATCGGATGAGTCCGAAAGAGAATGAGGTGTTGCGAGAGAAAATTGAAGAATTGCTGCGGAAAGGTTTTATCCGCGAGAGCATGAGCCCGTGCGCGGTTCCTGCGTTGTTGACGCCAAAGAAAGATGGGAGTTGGCGTATGTGTGTGGACAGCCGAGCCATCAACAAAATTACGGTAAAATATCGTTTTCCAATTCCTCGCCTAGATGACATGTTGGATCAACTTGAGGGTTCGAAGTTGTTTTCGAAAATTGATCTCCGCAGCGGGTATCACCAGATTCGGGTCAGACCAGGGGATGAATGGAAGACAGCTTTTAAGAGCAAAGATGGGTTGTTTGAGTGGTTGGTTATGCCATTCGGGCTGTCAAACGCGCCGAGCACATTTATGCGCGTGATGAACCAGGTTTTGAGACCTTTTGTAGGGAAGTTTGTTGTTGTTTATTTCGATGACATTCTTATCTACAGTAAAACCGAGGATGAGCATGTGGAACAGTTGAGAGAAGTGTTGTTGGTACTACAGGAAAATCAGTTGTTCCTTAATCTGAAGAAGTGCAGTTTCATGACGGATAGCCTGTTATTCTTGGGGTATGTAGTGAGTTCGGAAGGGATTCATGTGGATGAAGAGAAGGTCCGCGCAATAAGGGAGTGGCCTGCACCGAAGACAGTGAGTGAGGTTCGGAGCTTCCACGGTTTAGCCACCTTCTACCGCCGATTTATTCGGAATTTTAGTACTGTCATGGCACCGATAACCGAGTGCATGAAGAAGGGCATATTTTTGTGGGGAGAAGAGGCAGAAATGAGCTTTGCTTTGATAAAAGAAAAGCTATGCACCGCACCAGTATTAGCCCTTCCCAGTTTTGAGAAGATTTTTGAGGTTGAATGTGACGCAAGTGGCGTGGGGATTGGGGCTGTACTATCCCAGGAGAAGCGACCAGTAGCCTTCTTCAGTGAGAAGTTGAGTGAGGCTCGCCAGAAGTGGAGTACTTATAACCAGGAATTTTATGCGGTGGTCCGAGCTTTGAAGCATTGGGAGCACTATCTAGTGCAGCGGGAGTTTGTTTTGTATACTGATCACCAAGCTTTGAAGTTTATTAATAGTCAGAAGCACTTGGATAATATGCATGTCAGATGGGCGACTTTCCTTCAAAAGTTCCCTTTTGCTATTCGGCACAAGTCTGGTACTTTGAATCGGGTTGCCGATGCGCTGAGTCGTCGTGCCAATCTGCTGGTGACTTTGTCTCATGAGGTAGTGGGGTTTGAGTGCTTGAAGGAGTTATATCAGGAGGATGAGGACTTTAAACAAATCTGGGCGAAGTGCATTGAGAAACAGCCCGTCAGCGATTTTCATGAGAGCGAAGGATTTCTGTTTCGCGGAAATCGTTTGTGTATACCCCGGATGTCACTGCGTGAGAAACTGATTCGTGACCTTCATGGGGGCGGATTGAGTGGCCACTTGGGCAGGGACAAGACAGTGGCTAGCCTGGAGGAGCGGTATTTCTGGCCGCAGTTGAAGAGGGATGTCGGAAATTTCGTGCAGAGGTGCTATGTGTGTCAGGTGTCTAAAGGTCAGTCACAAAATACTGGTCTTTATACACCCTTACCCATTCCTAATGATATTTGGGAGGATTTGTCCATGGATTTTGTGTTGGGGTTACCTCGCACCCAGCGAGGAGTGGATTCTGTTTTTGTGGTTGTTGACAGGTTTTCAAAGATGGCCCATTTTATACCCTGCCGAAAGACCTCAGATGCGTCGCACATAGCGAGATTATTTTTCAGGGAGGTGGTCCGACTTCATGGGGTGCCGCAATCAATTACTTCAGACCGTGACACGAAGTTCCTTAGTCACTTTTGGGTGACGTTATGGAAGATGTTTCAAACTTCGCTGAACCGGAGCACAACCGCGCACCCCCAAACTGATGGGCAAACAGAGGTGACAAACAGGACTTTGGGAAACTTGGTTCACAGCATTTGTGGGGATAAACCGAAACAGTGGGATCATGTGTTGCCATAGGCTGAGTTTGCTTATAACAGTGCCGTTCATAGTGCGACGGGAAAGACTCCTTTTACCATGATTTATGTGACGCCACCGAAACACACCGTGGACTTAGTTCGTCTACCCAAGGGAGGTCCAGGATTTAGTGTGGCTGCTGAGAACATGGCTACTCAAGGTCAGGCCATGCAGGAAGAAGTGAGGAAGAGGCTGGAAGCAACAAATGCTAAGTATAAGGCTGCGGCGGATAAGCACCGGCGTCGCAAGGTGTTTGAAGAGGGTGATTCAGTGATGGTTTTCTTGCGCAAAGAAAGGTTTCCTGTAGGGACTTACAACAAGCTGAAGCCCAAGAAGTATGGTCCGTATAAGGTTCTGAAGAAGATCAACGACAATGCCTATGTGATCGATCTTCCCGAAACAATGGGCATCTCCAAGACTTTCAATGTTGCAGATTTGTTTCAGTTTCACGCGGAGGAACCATTGTATCCTGATTCCGATCCAGAACATAACTCGAGGTCGAGTTCTTTTCAAGTAGAGGAGTCTGATGTAGAACAAGTTGCGGAATCATACATGCTGAAGAGGGATCATCCGAAATTCAAAGGCAACTGAATTTCGGCAACCGGGTCGTCGAAGTCGGAATAACGTGAAACTCACCCAGTCAATGCGTTTCGTCGTTTGCGGAAGAAAACAGCAGCTTTGCTGCTGACCTCGACCCAATTTTGGCCAAATTCCATCGTTTCGGCCCCGAAATCGTCATTTTTGCCATTTTAGGAAAGTTTCGTTTTCGCAATTACTTTTGATTTAAGAGTCCGAATTGACTTTGGTCAATTGGTACTCTCTTAGAATTCATAGTTCTTTCATATTCTGCATTTATCTCAAATTTGCCATTTATGGCAAATTTAATGTTTTATGTCCTTTCCTTTTCTGTATTAAATTAGGCTAGGGTTTTATCTTTAAGTATCCCTTGTAAACCCTGCAGCCGACTTATCTTCCATTTTATTGAATAAACTTTGAGTTTGATTGAGATTTAATCTCGTTTTCTTTAATTTTACGGAATATTGACGTTGGTCGTATTCCTTTGTTATTTTCTGCTGCGTCAATTGGTATCAGAGCACGGATTTGCCGAACTCGATGGCGAATAACGAAGCAGGAGACGAAAACTCTATTGGCGGAGACCATGGAGTGGAGGCCTTGTGGGCGGCAGTGGAGGAGACGCGGCAACAAGTAGCGCAGATTCGCGAGATGCTTGCTGCCGGGATTAATCTCAATGCCAACAACGGGCCACCGGTTGACAGGGTTCGTGCCGAGGGATTTGCCCGAGGCCAACCTGTTAATAGGAGACGCAACCCAGCACCTCGCATACAACCCGACAGTGATGATGATTCAGATGAAGAGGATGCTATGGGGTACGGTTTACCTCCACCTGCGAGGAGGCCAAGGGAACAAGATGATTATCGGCTGAAAGCAGATTTGCCCAGTTTCAATGGGAATTTGCGAATTGAGGATTTCCTTGATTGGGTCACCGAAGTGGAGAGGTTCTTTGAGATGATGGAGATACCAGAAGAGAAGATGGTGAGGTTTGTGGCGTTTCGGTTGAAAGGAGGAGCTGCGGTTTGGTGGGATCAGTTACAAAAAAATCGGCAGCGGCAAGGGAAGGCGCTTGTGCGGACATGGCGTCGGATGAAACAGTTGATGATAGGGAGGTTTCTACCTCCAGATTATGAGCAATACCTGTTTCAGTCACTCCAGGACTGCTCACAAGGGTCCAGATCAGTGTTTGATTATACCGCGGAGTTTTCGCGGCTTTTGGAGCGAAACAACCTTAATGAAACAGAGGGGCAGCGTGTATCCAGGTACATGAATGGGTTGAAACCATCCTTGCGCGATAAAATTGGTTTGCAAGTGGTGTGGACTGTGGAGGAGGCTCACAACCTTGCGTTGAAGGCGGAATTGATGGAGCGAAGGGGAGGATTTTCGGGTTTCCGTCGGAACAACCCAGAACCATCCTTTGGTCATAGAGACAAGGGTGGTGGCAGCAGCAGCAATAGCCCAGCAGGGGTGTTGAATCAGGGCAAAGAGGGAGGCAGCAGCGGCGGCAATCCCCCAGCCCAAGTAAACAGGGGCATGCCGCGAAACCCGAACCAGAACCAGAACACAAACTTGAACTCCAACCCCTATGCTAGACCTGCACCTGGGGTCTGTTATCGGTGCCGAAAACCAGGACATATGTCTAATGCTTGCCCAGATAGGCGCAGACCTGTCAACTGGATTGAGGGGGAAGAAGAGGGTTCCGGCGCTGCGGAAGACGATGCAGGAGAGGATGACTGTTACGAAGGGGTTGAGTTTGCTGAAGAAGATGGAGAGCGAGTGAATTTTGTGGTGCAGCGCATACTGTACACCCCAAGGCAGGAGGAGACTGGACAGCGGAATAACATATTCCGTTCGTTTTGCACCGTGAGCCAAAAGGTGTGCGACCTAATTGTGGACAGCGGGAGTTGCGAGAACTTCGTTGCAAGGGGTTTAGTTGAGCACCTAAAGCTGCCAACCGAGAAGCACCCGACCCCTTACACAATCGGCTGGATTAAGAAAGGACCCACGGTGAAGGTAACTGAAATCTGTCGCGTTCCTATTTCCATTGGGAAAATATATAAGGATGATGTAGTTTGCGATGTGATTGATATGGATGCTAGTCATGTTTTGTTGGGTCGTCCGTGGCAGTATGATG